>CM033350.1:13998006-14009284 GCA_019395295.1 Osmanthus fragrans
TAATGGATCTTTGACCGACAAAGCGTCCGGAGTTTTTTCCACGTTGGGTTTCTCCGTGAACATATTGTTGTTATTTATTGCTTTCCATAATATTACAACTGCGGTAATTCAATATAGGAATTTGACTTGTTTGCCTAATCATCTAGAAATTAATTAAAGTGACTTGTTGCTTTGGTTAGATTAATTCTGCACATAAGGTCAAACTAAAAAGGGTAATTAGTAACGGTCTAACGTTATTTCGATTTTTCATTATGGACAAATCAGTGTGACGAAATAATATGTTGCATGATGGATTGAAGCGAGTTGGTGGAGTTCTGATTGATATAACTGCTGGTTTAATTGAGTTGGTAGTGGATGACATTGAGACGGACAATGGACAGGGGAGTAGATGTCAACGAGCAGGTCGAATCATTTGGAAGGAAGCACTGGTGTTAGAAAACAACCCAATTTGCCACTTGTTATGAATATTAAAGTCAGAAAAATATGACGAGATGAAAAGAATCACACAACAACACAAGATTTAAAATAGAAACCAACATGTGAAAATCCACGGATAGAGACAGAGAATTCACTATAATCAATAGCAAAGAAGTACAAAAGAATCTTGCAAGACTCTCGACCTATCTCAAAATATGTGAGCCTCTCTCTATAAAATAGATTCTCCCACTTTGATGTTCTCTCAATGCTATACAATGTTTTGCTATGCTCTCACAAGGTTTTCAATATTATTACATCACGTAGAATATATATTGGGAACTCATTACTATAAGTATTTTGAATGAAATGCGACTCAAGAAAATGAAAACAAAGTTGAAAAAAGGATTTTCGCTTGAAAATAACACCGTCGCTCGAGAGCATCCAGGTGAGCGCCAGGCGGGTAGCAACTCTGCCACTCGAGTGAAATGCTAGTGCCAGATGGGAGCCAACTCTCTGCTCTATTTTTCACCCCCGATGCTTGAGCGCCAACGAGGTGCCCAACTAGCAAAAAAGTACCGACTTTTTCTCCACCAAAACTCTAAAACCAAGTCTTCAATTATCCGAAGTCCTTTTACCAATAAAACTTTCTATCTTTAATTAACCTTGGTTCATTTTTCACTCGGACTTCCAAACCAAAGAAGGCTCTTGTTCCTTTTATCAATTAACCAACCCAATCCTAATCCCAATAAGAATTTGCGTCATACTCCAACAATTATGATGAAGAAAGATGCCTTTTGGGTAAGGGAGCAATGGAATTTCGTTTGCACAATCACGTAGATCACTTAACCGACAATCGGCTGAGGACGCAGTGGCAACGGCTTTTAAAGAGGGGTTGTTATTACACCGTGCTGGATTTCAGTTAAACTAGGCACAATGTGATTCTCTTCGACTGGTACGAAGCCTTGATTAGACTACTATAATACGATGGAAATGTTCGAAGCCTTGATTAGACTACCTTAATACGATGGAGATGTGACCATTTTGTTTAATGTTACACCATCAAACTGGTGTAACATTGCTCTAAAATGCAATCATTTTGTGTGACCATTTTGTTTAATGTTACACCATCAAACTGGTGTAACATTGCTCTAAAATGCAATCATTTTGTTTGATGTTGTAGCATCCCTCTAAAACATATAAGAATAATTTATTACGATACTTAGCTGACATTCAAACAAAATATTTATTGAATTATAAGTTCAAATTCATTCACAAGAAGCTCAACAAACTATTAAAACAGTCAAAGCTAATTTAAGAAAAATTAGCTAAGTCCCTCAAGTATGTTTCCTTCCGATTCTTTCAGTTTTTGAAAGAAAGAAAAAAAAAAAAAAAAAAAAAAAAAAAAAAAAGATGACAAGTTTAGCTTTCGATGAGGACCAGAGTAGAGGCAAGTTCTGATATAAAAAAAAAAAAATAAAAAAAAAATAATCGGAATTTAATGCCTTCTCTCAAGTGTTTGAATAGATAGACTAGTTGTATCCTTATTTTATTGACCTAGTTGTTTTGTGGCGACTTAATTAAATAAACAAAATCGATTTCAACTAAAAAATTCAAACTAATACTTGAAAATGAAAGGAACATTTTCTTGTGTTTAGGAATAAACATACACAGCTCACTCACATACACTATAAAATCCTCTGTTTTTTCGTTTTCGTTCACCTAGAATGAAAGGAACATTCGCTTGCCCTCAAATGCTAACTCTAGACATATTTTCTAAACTACCTATCTTCCAAAACAAGCACAAGTAATCCCATCTATGATTACTAGAAACGAACACAGAGACACAGTTCAGCTAACTATATATTACATAAACTACTAGCCTCCACTGGAAATTGCTGTCTAAAATTAATATTATAGCAACTTTTTATCATGCTTCTTCCCCCATTTCCTCATCTGGATTTGAACTATGGACATGGCGGCCAAGAAATCCATACATTGCATGAAAGTTAAGGTATCTACCACGCCCTTCAGTGTCTTGAGTCTCACACAATCAGCCATTTTCATCACTTTCTCCAATTTACACAGCAAACCCTTCAACGCCACCTCCACCAAACCCATTTTAAACTGAGTCACCCGCCGAGTCATCATCCTTTCATAACTCGCCTTTACTAAAGAAGCCAACTCCACCATTTTCCGGTCTGCCATGCCCACCTGTTGCCTTTCAAATTCTCTCTCAACTTTATCCTCATCCATCTTAATCTTCACTCTCAAAGCCTCAATCTTTTTCACTTGTTCCTCAGACATGGTAACCAGACTTGTACCAGGAGACTGAATCTTTCTTAGTGACTCAATGAGCCGAAAAGCCATTGACGGTTTCCATCCCGTGACCCAAAGATTGGCGTTCTCAAACGGGCTTAACCAAACAGGCGCGAAGAAACGCCAAAAACGTCCCCCGTCATGTGCCGCAGGCCCATTTATAAGTATAGTACTCCTTGTGATGGGCTGTCAGCTTACTAACCAAAACCTCATAGTCCACTTGCTGAGAATTCTCCGCTGAAACCCTCAGATAATATCGAAGAAATTCTTCTAGTAAACACATCCATTTTTCGAAGAAAGATGAGAATTTTTCCTCAACGTGGGTTTTCATATTTCTCTTAGAACTCTATGCCAAGATAGAGATGGAAGCAGGTTGGGGTTGAGTATGAGAAGAGAGGGACATATAATATACATACACACATATCACGTACACAGTGAGCTGATGAAATGTTTTATCTAGATGTGTTGCGCTGTTACAGTGCCCAGATGGAGCATTAAAGCCTGGGCCACGCTGCAAGTGGTGGCTTAATTGGGAAATGCGTGGCTTCTGCATGGCTTACGCGCAGCAATTAACCAGCCGCTCATACCAAGAGTTAGACGACGCTATGCAAATCTCTCTCTCTCTCTCTCCAACCTTTTTTTTCCCCTTCTTCTGTCTACTTTTCACTGTGATGAAGAGGCATGCATAGTACCACCTGTGGTGCAATTTACGCGGGGACGTGTCACGAGAAGAGGCAATATGAGATCCCACGTGGAGAACTCTCGTGTTTCGTCATAGTTGAGATGAATTCTTCAGGTGTCTGTTCGAGAAATTTGATGATGTAGTATTTTTTAAACTGCGTAATGTTACTACTTTTTCAGTCTAGATTTATACAGTATAAGTACGTTTACCCTGCATTGAATGATGTCAAGCCGTCGAAGGTCTTAGGGAACCTTAAAAAACCATGTACCAAGCTTGCGGCTTGAATCTTTTAGTCTTCAGAATTCACTGGACATAGAATCAACATGTAGTAAAATAACAATAAATATAATAAATTCTTAAAAAGAAAAAGAAAAAAAAATAACGAACATGTTATTAGTCCATAAATTAATTTTCCTTGTACCCGTTAGTTAGGGTTGCTATTTCTACAACTGCGGTTAAGAGTTCAAGGATTGGTAATTCCTTCACTCTACTCCCTGAAGAAAAAAAAAAAAAAAAAAAGATCGTGCTACACGTACAAAATCATTTCAAAATTCCTTACACACTACACATAAGGATTAAACTATATGTATTAACTTATATACAAAATGAGTTACTCACAACTCACATGGCATGGGGATCCAACATGAATAAAATATTTCGACAATGTGGTCCCCATCCCCTATTATGAGTAATAAGTAAGAGAGTAAGTAAAAATGTGTAAGTAAGTATAGCATTGTCCCTACACACAATAAGGGTGGGACCACACAATCGACATTTTTGAATTCACGTGGGGTCCGCATTTTTTGTGAGAGGGAATAACACATTTTGTGTAAACGTGTTTGTACATATATCTTTATCTAAAAAAATAGTCACATTAGAGAACTTCAATATACGAGAGTTAAAAGTTGGCCAGGTTACATATTTAGACGATAATCTGAACTTGATCCATGCCATACTGTAGAAGGGCAAGTTCAAGTTTTGTACGAGCTCGATGAACTAGTTTGGATGCAAAAATTTAGTCTGGTTTACCTATTTTGACACTCTTAAATGTAAGGATTTTACTTTTTATGTAACACTATCTATCCTATCAAGTAGTGTGTATTTTCATTACTCCCTTGCTATTCCTACGTCTTGTAATCAATACTTTAATCATAATTTTTTGTCTTCAATATTGAAAAAAAATAATAATAATAATTAATCTCTGATCTCTCTTGCATACAGTTAAAAAAAAAGACTGTCAAAAAAAAAATTTATCTCTTGAATTTGCTTTTTGCTTGATTTTCACATAATTACACGTTTAAATTAAGTTGGAACAAACGTTGTGATGGTTCCATTTGGGTCACCCTACATATATAGATTAAAACATGCCTAAAGATTTATATATTTATTATTATTATAATTTTTTTCTGGGAACTCCGGATCTATGGCAGGAAGAGGGTTCCTTATTAGAAAAGAGCAAGGGAAGTTCAGTATGACATATTTTTATTTATTTATTTTTTTTTTCTATGGTCATGGAAATAGCATTTAGTGGGCTTCGCATGTGCTACAGGTTGGGGTTATAAAATGTTATGCTGGAAGTTGATTCCTAAGTGGCAGTACAATGTGTTAAATAACAAAGGTGGTCCACGGGAGGTGCACAGGGTCGACCTGAGATTTTGAGCGACATATGTAAAATTTAGAAGAGTACATTTTTAATCCATTAAGAAATATATATAATAAATAAATAATAAAGTTGTATAAATTTTCGTCGGGTCATAAATAACAAGTGTAAAATAAAGAGAAATGTGTAGAAAATTTATTTTTAGAACCATTTTTTTTTTTTCTATAATACCTATTTCTGGACCATTTACCACTAGCAAATCAATATTCCAAATTCTTATTGGAGGGACTAAACTGCAAGACTGAAAATTGATCCAATAAACAATTATGTGGAAACAAATTGGATCGAAAAAATTGAAAATTCATTGATCGAGTTTATACCTCCGGCCATTGATGTTGTTCCAGAAACTCTCGTTTTGTTCCAGGTACTGGTACTTCTAAGCTCTTAATACTTATACAATAATATTTTATGATCTTTATTTTCGTTGGTGAAGTTTAGGGACCAAACCCATTTATATATATAGTCAATATCCCCCATCAAGTTTTGGCTTCAGTTACCAATTTTTCAATCAATGGTTGAAATAAGATCCTTATAAATGTTGAAACTAAAAACTCAATAAATGTTTGGACCATCAATTGACTGTTGAAGAAATGGGAAGAAGAAATGGACCTGTCATTCTTCCACATGGTCCATACGTTCAACTTAATCCCATCAATTGCCCCTCTTAAGAAATAAACACATGAATCATGACAATGAGTCATCTAAAAATGAGTATTATCTTCCATATATTACAATGTATATAGTTCCTCAATAATTATTATTTACATGGTAACAATACTTAATGAAAAGACCTCATGTCTTATTCTTGGTCCTACATAAATGTATTTTCTCAAATAAATTAAAGTGTGCATAAATATGGAAAAACATCACAATAAATATGTTACAACCCGGGTCTCTATACACAAGTCGCTAACTTACGTACTGCACACTTTGAGTGGTCCTTGTGTACCCACTTACCCACTCACAGCTTTCTGTAGCGTCTCCCAGAATTTGAACCTCAAGACTTCCATCATATGAGAGACTTAAGTTAAATTCTGGTACCAATTAGCGTTTTTTGTAACGACCCGGGTTTGTACCTAACCCGCTATCTTATGTGCTGTCCGCTTTGGGTGTGACCTATGCCCATTTACCCCCTCACGACTTTGCGGGGAAGGGCTAAGTGGGCACAGGGTGACAGACTCACCTAAAGCGGACACTATGTACGCTAGCGGTTTGGGTATAGACCCGGGTCGTTACAAAATAAGAGTTTCATAAACAAAATTGTATATATCATTAGATAGTGGAACCAAGTCTCGTTTTCTCTACATGATCCTTGAATTTTAATGGTGGCATGCTCTTAGTCAAAGGATCAGTGATCATCAATTCAGTACTTACGTGTTCAATGACCACTTTCTTTTCTTTAATACGTTCTTTTATGGCTAAATACTTAATATCGATATGTTTACTTTGACTGCCACTTTTATTGTTCTTAGTCTTAAAGAGAGCAGTCGAATTGTGATAGTAAATTCTCAGTGACCTAGAAATGGAATCCATAACTCTAAGTTCAGATATTAAACTCTTAATCCATATATCATGCGAGTAGCCTCAAAATAGGAAACGAACTCAGTTTCCGTAGTGGAAGTAGTAGTCAAGCTTTGTTGGTCACTCCTCCATGATATAACTCCATCAGCCATCATAAAAATATATCCTAATGTTGTTTTGAACAACAATATTCAATATTCAATAAAATCTAATAATCAAAATATATAATACTCATGTATAAGGATTAATTATCTTTCGATTTGAATCTAACCATAGTGTAATTCCAACAGAGTAAATTTGAAATTAAGGTAGCTTAAAACTTTGAACCAATTATTCCATGTGATAATATCGGTAAGAACACACACGTAAATATCACGTGTTTTCAAATTTCTCAATCTCGCTTAGTGCTAGTATGGCATTGAGCTCATCCTTTTCAACAAACTTTTAAGAGAGAAACCCTAACTTGTATTGAGGCAACACAACCTCAAAATTCATCTAGATAAAGTTCTTCCAGTATATTTGTTACTTGTTAGATATACTTGTATTTCGTACTGAACTTCATTAAGAGCTTAAAACATAACCCTGATTTCAGTAACTAGCATTATTAATGTGGGTAGGGTTATCACAGATATTTATAATGCTAAAGCTATCCACACATCGAATGATTTGTTGTTACCCTTTGAACCCGTGGATTACTTGTTAAGTAATGAAAGGTATGGTTGCCATCATTGGTTGACCTTTTAGTTCAAGAGTTTCAAACCCATCCTACTCGAAGTAGATGTTACTAAATCTTTATTTAGAGGTTTAGTTAAAGGATCGACTAAGTTCTCGATAGACTTAACATAATTTAGGAAAATTATTCCATTCTTAATTAATTTCCTTATGCAGTCATGTTTAAAACTCATATGTCTAGACTTTTCGTTGTATATCTCGTTATGTACTTTTGCTAACGCGACTTGACTATTACACATAATAGGTATTGAAGATGTATTCTTCGGTCCCAAATGTATCTCATAAAGTAGATTTTTAAGCCACTCAACTTTTTTCCTTGTTTTTGATAATGTTACAAATTCAAATTCATAGTTGAGTGTGTTATACATGTCTGTTTCTTCGATTTCCAAGAAACAACATCTCATTCAAGAGTAAACACCTAATATGAAGTAGATTTGCTTTCTTTCACTTGTGCTAGATATGTAACTAGTATCGATAAATCCTTCTAATATAGCTAGGAATTTAATATATTGTAGACCTAAGTTCTTGGTTTTCTTTAAATAGTTAAGAACTCTTCCAATGACTTTCCAATGGTCAGTGCACGGATTAAGTAAACCTGCTAAGTTTACTAATTGCAAAAGGTGTGTCCAATCTTGTGCATTGAACTGCATATATAAGATTTCATATAGCACTTGCGTACTCCAATTGATCAACTGCTATTCCATCATTCTTTATAAGCTTTAAATTTGGATCAAGAGGGGTACAAAATTCTTTTATGTTCAAATGTTTGAATTTATTTATCACATTCTTGATATAATGTGATTGACTCAAATTATAACCCACACTAGTTTTAGTAACTTTGATACCTAAAATAGTATCCACTTGTCCAATATCTTTCATCTTGAATGTGGAAGATAGAAACCTCTTCGTTTCTTCTATTCTATTCACATGATTACTTAAAATCAACATGTTATCAACATATAAGCAAATAAATATAACATAATTGTCGAATAATTTAGAGTACAAACATTTATTTATATTATTATGCTTGAAACCAAATGAAACAATAGCTAACTCAAATTTTTCATGCCATTTCTTAGATGCTTGTTTTAATCCGTATAATGATTTTACTAACTAGTACACCTTATGTTCATTTTCGAGTCGAACAAACCATTCGTGTTGTTCTATATAAACCTCCTAATCGAGATCCCCCATTCAAAAATGACATCTTGATATCCATTTGATGAACATGCATGTCATGTATGGAAGCCAATGCGAATAATATCATAATTGATATTATTATAGTTATCGGTGCATAAGTATCAAAATAGTCTATTCCTTCATTTTATCAATAACCTTTGGCTACTAGTCTAGCCTTAAAGGTATTAAGAGAACCATCAACATTATACTTTCTCCTAAACACCTATTTACATCTAATAGGTTTGGATCCGAGTGGTAAATCAACAAGTTCACATGTATTGTTTGATATAGTTGAATACATTTCATCTTTAATTGCATCTTTTCAAAAGATACAATCACGAGATGTCATAGCCTCTTTGTAAGTTTTTGGATCGATTTCCACTTGTAGAACAAAATGAGTAGTTCACCACAACATTCTTCTCATTTCTCTGTACTAGGTAAAATGAAATAAGTTGAGAATCAATTTCATCCGGTCCTAAAGATTTCTCAATTCAATTTTTTTTGCTTCTTTGAGGTTCATTAGATTCATTAACGTCTTTAGAAGATGTTTCATCTTGTGTTCCACTAGAGATTGAGATTTTTTTAAGAGTTTCCCTTTATTCATTATCCAAAGATATTGAATCTCAAAGAACTCTACGTCATTTGATTCAATAATTACATTGGTCTCCAAATTTAATAATCTATATGATTTGCTATTACTGGCATATCTAGCAAAGACACATTTAACGTCTCTTGGATCCAACTTGGTCCTATTAGGGTTCGTGTTCATTTTTTTACATTTAATTTCCGTAGAAAAAATGCAATTTGCATTTCCTTTGCATCTCTACATTAAAAAGGCTTTCGTCCACTTTAGAGATCTAAATCACAATTTATATTTATTTTACACCACGATTGGATATGTTCTATCAAGTGATATGAGACCTTTTTGTACCCATTTATTTTCATAAGAAAATTTACATTGTCGACATTAGAGACTTTTGACACCTTGCTGTCAATATCGAATACAAATGAACTTGTTAATTTTGTAGAACATGTTGGATTTGTGTTTGGTTAGTGGATATGTTGCACAATAAACACCGTTTATCTTGCTCAACCACAGGAAGAGGGAAGGGTGATTCCGTTACGATGATTACAACATGGCTAAGTTTAAGAAAAAAAATGTTATTTTTAGCTAACTTTTTTTTATCTTCTTACTAATAAGCTTGAGCTCATAAATATTTTATGTTGAGAGGAAAAATAACGAGCGATCTAGCACATTCTGCTTTTCATAAGATCGAAAATGAATTATGAGTCTCTTTGGTATGCCTTCGGAAGTCAAAAGGAGTTTTTGATACACAAAAAAAATACTTATTGGAGACCTAATTGACTAAATTTTTTAAAACTAATTCTTATAGTTTAGAAGAGTTGTTCAAGGAAAATTGACGTGTAGCTTCGTATAAAAGCTCTTCCACAAAAAGACGGAAAGGCATTTTCTAGTTTAATGAAATTTTAGAATTCCATCACTACTATTACATTTCATTAATTCAATGTATCATCTTAAACACTGTCAACGCAAGAACAAGGAAAGCGCGAGGCTGCTTATAGTAAATAAGATTGTACCTCTAGAGGCAAATTAGTAAAAGCTCGTGTCTTGATTTCTCCACACGTATATGGAATTTAAGTAGTTCATTGCAATTTTTCAACTATATAGTAGCATTATCAAAAGATCACCAACGCTCAGAGCAACGACAAGGTAAATAACAAAGCTGCCCAAAAGGGTCCAAAATTAAATAACATAGGGCTAATGAAATTGAATGATTGGTAGATTATTTGATGAACAGGATCGGATTAGGGCAGTTTGTTGGGAAGTATAGAAGTTGATTTCTAAGAGTTAATTTGGTCCTGAATTCCATGCTCATTTTGTTGGAATATTGTTAAATGGATACAATAAGGAGTGATTAAATGTTGATCATGAAGAAATCAAAGAAGAAGCAAACAAAACGGAAAAAGGGAGAAGAGCAGAATTTTGCTTGGGCGATTGCCCAGTTAAAAAAAAAAAGTGGTTATTGGGGTTCTGAATTCTGGTGTCGTTTTGAAAAGTTTCACACATTTTTTGCTTGATTTTTGCTTCTTTTCATGCATCGAGGGTGTAATATTATATATATAGATGTTCTTCATATTGGAAAATATATCTTTAACATCGAATTCGTATCATTTGTATCCAAATCAAAGATCAAATTCAAGTTCTTTTATTTTGTTCTACAGTTCATTTCCAAGTTTGTTTGCTTGATTTAAACTTTTGATTAAGGTTTTGATTACTCTTACAAACTATTTGCATTTGAAAGCTTTCAAGCGCTTATCCTCGTGACAACAAATATCGTTTGAGAACAACGATTTATAATCGTATTCAAACCTTCCATTTTGATGAAATATCTTGTTGCTGGTTTTTTCTTGTTTATTGTTCTTCATCAACTTCCATAAACATTTTCACAACACATTTTCATCATTCTTCTCCTCAGAGGATACATGGCCTCTTACTTTTCTATGAGGCCTGCTTTTCATTACTGCATATTCTTCTTATTGATCAGTTTCTCCTTTCGATGTTTCCTTCTTCTTTGTAGTTTAATTCAACAATTACTTATCGAGCACAAAAATTAAGATTTATCTCTATCTGTCGTGTCCATTGAGCTTGATAACAACATTTTCAAACTCTTTAGTCTTTTACAATGTAGATGACAACCAAGTGGACAAAAGGAAAATCAAAAGCAATTTAGGATACACGTACACATAAG
>CM033350.1:15209784-15719969 GCA_019395295.1 Osmanthus fragrans
AAAATTACAATCATAGTGATTTTAGTTCTCAAATGTTCAAATGTTGAAAAGGAAAACTAATCTCCTTTGCATAAATAAAAAACTGGAGTTCCACTTTGGGGTGCCAAAAAAAAATGTGGGCTTGTATATAATTTCTTGGCTTAAGTTTTGTTATATTTTTTTTTCTTTTGGAAGTTTTTTTTTTTTTTTTTTTTTTTCATATTCTAGACTTTTAACTGAAAGTTGAAGCTTGATTTGGTTAGTTAGTTTGGTTTCTAACAAAAGAATTCTTACTAATTTGGATATCTTAGTGCTGCTGAAATCAATGGTGTTTGGTGCTTGATGTTAAATAGATTCGAGACACACCCGTGTCTCACGCAGAAGCTTGTGTGCATGAGACATGGAAGCACATGGCGCCTCCGTGTCTCACAGAGAAGGCACCGTCTTTTGGGGGGTGTAGTTGCACAATCTGTTCCCTCTTGAGCCTAATTTCTGCTACCATTTTGTTATTTTCTTGAAAATTTTGTACTTCTAAACTCATTTTTCAAGAATACTCGCTCTTAAAACACACGTTTTGTTCTTTTCTCGAAAGCTTGGAAGATTTATTTTCTTTCTCATTCACGAAAATGTTGTGTCTTTCACTTTGTGGGCTGAATTATCAGCAGAGGATGATGGTTTTTGGTGTGGTGAATGCATCTTCAACAACTATGCCTAAAGCTACGGCTTCTTTAAGATCTTCTGTTTTGTATTTGATCTTCTTTAATTCAAAAATTGAATGGGTTTTGTCAGATTTGTATTTTAAAATAGTATGCAACTGATTTATTATGAATATGATGTTTGATGTACTATTTTTTTTATTGTACTTGTTTATGTAAAGTTATAGTAAGTGGATTGGAGAAGCATTTGTCCTACTACTACTATTACTTGGCAATTCCCTATATCCCTTTATTCTTGACGATCATCAGGCGTGAATTTGATGGTTGTGGTGCAATTTGGAGTGGTTTTGGGAAAGGAAAGAGGAGCAATTTGATTGCCACAAAACTGGGAATGCTGCACTCAAGAAGAGGAGATTAAGCAATCTACCTCTGTGTTCTTCTGCTCTGGCAGCATATAATTTTCATTTATTCTTTTGTCAATTTCATTTATTTTTTTCCATGAGGGGCGCTGTCCCTCGACCTAACCGGTCAGGCCGATCACCTTCTGGGGCGTTGCCCCAGACCCCACGAAGGGGCGCTGCCCCTCCACCGTCGCTACTACTTTCATTCACATCTATTTTTTGGAACTGCATGATCAAATTATTCATAATTTTATGATAGTTTAAGTTTACACATTATCCTCTGAAATATATACTTGATTATTTACATTGTTGAGTCTGATGAGAAATGAAGACATAACTGAATTTCTCTTGCTCTCTGTTATGATCCAAATGCATGAATCACTTCATTGCTTAGTGAAGTGATTTTTCAATAAAATAACATTTAACTAATTTGATATTATAGAGTAGAAATCATCCCATAAATTGAGTTCCTCACAATTACGTCGAGTATAATAAAAGTATATCAACATTGACAATTGTTTGCTTATTTTGTGGAAAAGAACTATATTACTATGATGTTTACAGTTGTACATTTAAAATTGGATACAAAATATTATAAACTTAAAGAATATATAACTAACTTCAATAAATAAATAGTTGTGATGAAAAGTTAAATACAATGAATACCAAATATTTATCAAGAATAAAAAAATATGAAAAGAAAATAGATGAAAAGTTAAATACAATGAATACCAAATATTTATCAAGAATAAAAAAATATGAAAAGAAAATAGATGAAAAGTTAGTCAATTTCAACCAAGTTATGAATATCTTCACATTTACAAATGATTTTTTTTTTTCAAATTTACTACACTTATTTTTAAAATTAATCAACTAACGTGCAACGCATGGTCACCTCACTAGTATATCAAATTTCACATGGAAAAGTAAAAATTAACTTTAGTATGCAATCCATTCACCATTCGTAAATCAATTCATAATTCAATATATTCATCATTGTTAGTCAGGCCAATTAACTCATACACACACACACACACACACACACACACACAAAAATCAAAATTTAAATTTTTTTATATCTAAAAGCAATAAGAGCACACAAAAACAAAAGAAAACTCAAGTTTTTCACCCTCCAACTTAAACTAGATATTGTCATCAATGTCTCAAATTCTAAATCCGCATACAATGGATGGGGAAGAAAATAAGAAAATACTCCCATGGCGTGCAATACAATGGTTAGTTTTTCATATTGTTCCCATCGTCTCCTTGGTCAATGTTGGTTTAAGAATTCTGTGACTTCATGATCCTGCTCAATGCAGTTAAATAAAGCATTAAAGATAAAAAAATTTGGAACATGTGTTACTTAACTCAACTATCTAATAGCCCACTAATATATCGATAACATAAGGAGAATTGAGGTATGGATGATGAATCCCTAAAATTGAATAAAAATTAATCTTAATTAATTAAATTATTCTAAATCTAAAGGAAAAAAGACTAAATAAAAGAGTTGGAAGTGTTGGGTTGCCTCCCAACAAGTGTGTGTTTAAAGTCCTTAGCTCTACTCCCATTACTTTTAGGCTCTTCATGGTGGCTTGAAAATAAAGTTTTTAGTCCTGCATTTTAGACACTAGTTGCACTTCTTCGATTTATCCTTGACTCTCCAAGCAATCATATTTTCATTATTGTCCCTACCAACCGTTTCTTCTGCGTTTGGCCTGCCTTAATAGTTTTTTCAGTGATCCACTCATTGGCAATCCTCAAAGTATAAGGGTTGGTTCTCCATGGTGAAGCTATGTTGCTTATCTTCCACCCTCAGAACTATCTCATTAGTATCAAAATCCAGTAAGGCTCGGCTTGTGGACAAAAACTGGTCTTCCTAGATTATTGGCATCTGATATGCCTCTACTATGTCCAAGATGATGAAATCAGCTGGAAAAATGAACTCTCCCACCTTGATAAGCATGTCTTCGACTATTCCGTAGGGATGTTTCAATGATCGATTCGTCAGCTGAAGGATAATAGATACCGTCTTAGGGTCTCCCAGTCCCAGTTTCCTGTAAAGAGGCAAAGACATTAAATTAATACTTTCTCTTGAATCAATCAAACAATTTATATTATGTAAATTTTCTATAAAGCAAGGTAATGTAAAACTCCTTGGATCTTTTAGTTTGGGAGGGATCTTGTGCTGGATGATCGCGCTACATTCTTCAAATAGTGCTATCGTTTCGTGCTCGGGCAGTTTCCTCTTTTTAATCAACATTTCCTTCAACAACTTGGAGTAGTTTGGAATTTGAAGGATCACAACAATAAATGGGATGTTGACATGCAGCTTTTTGAGGACTTCCAAAAATTAAGTGAACTGTCTCTCCAGCTTGGTATTTTTTTAACCTTTGAGAAAATGGGATTGGGTGTGCAAGTGCTTTGATAGGAACTTTTACCTCCACTTGTGGACTGTCCGAAGGCATTTGTTGATAATTTTCTATTGATTCTTCGGAATACTTCACTTGTTCCATACCCATTGTAGTTACCTAAGTACCCTCAATCTCATTCCTTCTTGTGGTAATATCTGGTAGCTAAACCCCACTTCTAGTGGTGATGGCTTGAACCACTGCATTGTTGACTTTCGTAATCTCTGACGAAATGGAATGGGTGGCACATAAGCCTTGACCGTAGTGACCAGAGTGAATGATGGTAGCCCTTAGATCTCAGAAGTCATCACCTCAATCGCTAGTACTTGCTTTTGTGGATTCTTCTCAATGTCACTAGGCAAAGCACCTTGTGGTCTGTTAGCTAATGCAGTTGCTATCTATCCCATCCGATTCTCTAAGTTATGTATAGAGAATTGTTGATCCTGTACCACCATCTCAGACTTGGTGATGTAGTTGACAAGTAGATCTTCCAAGGATTGCCTCTTTTCTTCTTGTTGTTGAATCGCTGGTGGATTGTCCCTCATCTGATTTACTTGATCCGAATTGTCCATCCACGTGATGCTTGTTCAAACTCAGATGGTGGTTGTTTGGATAAGGTCCATTTTGCCTATGATGGTTCTGTGCATAACTGACCTCTACTAGCTGACCTATGTGAATGGAAGCCAAATGGTAGCTTACGGTGATGTGATCCTGCCCCACAACCTGCGAAACTGGAGTCGGATGATGTACCGTGTGCACAGATTGAGTTAAAGTATCAAGTTTTTTCGTTATTGCTTCTATATGTGCTGCTAACGCTGTAACTGAGTCTACATTATGCATCCCAGCTACATTCCTTGGAGACTCCCTATTTGTTGGCCAATTGGCCTGATTCTCTACAATCCTTTCAAATAGATCATATGCTTCATCTACCTCCATCATCAAAAGTGATCCACCTGTTGAGGCATCTACAATATTACGAAATTCAGAGCGCAATTCATTGTAGAATAGATATATTTGCACCAGTTTAGGAATGTCAAAATTTGGACACTTCCTCAACGCGCTCTTGAACCTATCCCATGCTTCTGGATATGTCTCAAAGTCCCTCTATCAGAAAAAATATACTTCTTTTCTAATTTGGTGGACTCAAGACAGCGGGAAAAATTTCATGGTAAATTTTTGTACTATGTCATTTCACAATACGGTGATCCCATGAGGTTGTGACGTCATCCATATTTTTCACACCCTACTTCAAAGTATGAGTAAATAGACGCATTCGAAATGCATCACATGACATCCCCTCATGGCTAATTACGTCACACGGCATGGTAAAATTTCGAACGTGTTCGTGTGGATTTTTCGTAGCTTTCCCGTTGAACCTAATGTCTTGGTTAAACCTAGTGTCTTGATGATTTTGAAAGAGGTTTATGACACCTGGTCGGATGTGGAAGTTAGCTCGTTCAAATGGCATATAGATGATCGGAGGTTGAATCGGTGCTGACAGAGGATTCACATAATCCCTAACTAATATAGGCTGAGCCTGAGATGGTTGGTAAATCAAAAGTGCTACATTCTGCGGTGCATCCTGAATCTGATTTCGATTCCCAGCTATTATCCTTACTCTTTTCTATTCTCTTCAGCGTTGCTTGAAGGTCCTTTCGATCTCACGATCTATATGATGGATCTCACATAAACTGGTGAAAACCTGCGAAGGATGAAAACAAAAAGAGATCTGGTATTTCAATTAAAGCCTAAAAAAAAGAAAAAAAAAATCAAATCAAATCAAAATCAAATTTAATATTAACTATTAAACTAAAATCAAATCCGTTATTCCCCACAATGGCGTCAAAAACTTGTTTGCGTGAAACCCACAAGCATATGGGATCGTTGATAAGTAATAATAAAATGAGTAATGAGTTATCGTCCCATGATGAATAATGTTTAATTCTAGTTCACTAGTTACTACTAAATTTTATATTCGTGACACAAAAGATGTGATTTTGTTATTATTTAAACTAATTCTAAACTAAGGAAACAATAAAAAAATATTTTGTCAAATATGTGAATGATTGTATTGGATTTTGAATCCCGCTATTGCCATTTATTTTAATTCTTGATTCGTAATATAGTCAATTTCATGCTTTCATGACAATCGATAACACTAGTGTATTTAATTCTATTTTTCATGATAAATTAAGTCTATTCTAATGACGACCCGATCATATTCCTAATCCGAATTCATATGACCAAAATGCATTAAATTATAAGTTATCTATGTGATTGCATATGTGATAAAGATTATTCCTAATTCTACCTACATATGTTAATTTTTCCGCGTTCTAAACAACAACTAATTATTCAATTGGTGGCCAATCAATTAAATTATGTAATGGGTATGCAAAATCAATCAAGAAAATCAAGAAATAACCAAATTAATAGTCTTATATCAAAAAAAAAATGCAATAGGGTTCATCATTCATCCAATACAATAGAAAAACTAGCCTAACATTCTAATAATTAAATTATACAAGAAATATTGAAAAAAAAATCACCCGAAAAGAAGAAATAATGAAGAAAGTGGAGAAATCAAATTTCTTGGCTTGAATCTTGAAAATTGATGAATTTCTTCAATAAACTTGTATAATCCGCCCTGATCTTGATGCTTAGTCTCGTTCTTCACCTTCAAAATACGTAGAATATGTGATTTTTAGATCAAAAGAGGCGGCCATTGGTATAAATAGGATGTCAAAAGATTGCAAACAAAAAGGTTCCAAAACAAAATAAAGAAATAAAAAAAATCGAAACGCATGGTTCATTTTGGTTCATACACATAGTAGTATAGTACACATGATTTGGTTTCTGGAGTGAATTTTTGGAATCTTGTATACGTTGCGCCTGCAGGCCTATGCATAAGTATAATACAATTTTTTGCTTAACTTTTTCCCCGCGTGTATTTTGTTATTTTTCAACAAATTCTCATCCTATTGACTTCTCTTCAACTCCATTTGACTCTTGACATTCTTGATTCATCGTTTTGCAATCCGACTCAACTTTTGAAGTATTGCATTTTAGTTCTCAAACTTTGTATTTGATTCGATCGAGCCATTTTTTCTTGTAATCTTGTTCCTTAATCTTTCAATTGTATCCAATTAAATCATTGGGATTCTTCATTTTGTCCTCCATCTCATCTATGGATTATTTGCAATTTAGTCTTCGACTTTTGGATTTCGTCATTTTCACTATTTTTGCATTCTTTTCTCCAATTCTTTATCAAACATTGAGTTTTATCTATTTGACCCAATATAACATGAATTAGGCTATTCTTCATCAGAAGAACTACAGAATATCATTATTTAAAGCCCTGAATAAGTGTATAAATATACTTATCAAATCCAAAGATCTCTCAATTCGAGTTCTTTTACTTTTTCGAGGTTCACTAGATTCATGAAGATCTTTAGAAGATGTTTTATCTTGTGTTCCACTAGAATTTGAGATCTCTTTAAGAGTTTCATTTAATTTATTATCCGAAAATAGTGAATTATCAATTAACTCTATATCGTTGAATTCAATAATCATATTGGCCTCCAAATTTAATAGTCTATATGATTTGATATTACTAGTATATCCAACAAAGGCACACTTAATGCCTCTTGGACCCAATTTGATCATATTAGGATTCGCGTTGTTACAATAAGCAAGACATTCTCACACTTTGAAGTATTCAATGTTAGGTTTTCTTCATTTCCACAATTCATAAGGAGAAACCTTTATAAATTTAAAAGGAATTCTATTTAATATTCTACATGCACTCAACAGTGTTTCACCCCATAAATTAAATGACAACTTACCATAAGTTAACATGGAATTTATCATTTCAACAGAAGTTCTATTTTTTCTTTTAGCCAAACCAATTTGTTTGGGTGTCCTAGGTGCTGAACATTGATGACTTATGCTTTGTTGTTCACAAAAATGAATTAAAATCATTAGAAAAATACACACCTCCTCTATCACTTCTTAAAGTTTTTATTTTCTTATTTAAGTGATTTTCAACTTCATTCTTATATATTTTGAATATATCAAAGGCCTCATGTTTATGTTTCATCAAATAAATATATGTATATCTAGAGTAATCATCTATAATGATAATGAAATACATATTTCCACCTCTAGTTAACATGCCATTTAATTCATGTATATCCGTATGAATTAATTCTAAAATACTAGAAGTCTTATTTACACTTTGATAAGGCTCTTTAGTCATCTTAGATTCTACACATATTTTACATTTGAATGCATCATTTTCATTATATGATATTAAGTCATATTTTAACACTCTTTTCATGGTACTCTTACCTATGTGACCTAATCTAACATGTCATAATATAAATGAATAAATGGCATAAGTAAAATCAACTTTATTATTAATTATGTTGTCAACGGTACATAGTTTGAACATTCCTTCACAAGTATAGCATTTTCCAACAAATTTTTCATTTGGGGATAATACAAGTTTACTGGACTCATAAACACTTTTATGCCGAATTATCCTAAGAGATTTGTGTTAACTAAGTTTCTATTCATATTGGGAACACATGGTACATTGGTTAATGTAACGATATTGCCAGAAGTGAAGATGATCTCTACAATTCCTTTCCCAACCACCTTAGATCGAACTTCGTTACCAATTTGAATCTCTTGATCTTTATGCACTTCATAATATGTTTTGAATAATGATTTATCGTATGATACATGTACAGTTGCACATGTATCATACCACCAACCGGGAACTTTTCCTTTGATAGCATTGATCTCACTTAAGGTAGCCACAATGTTATCTTCTTTGATGGAATTCACTTTTCCTTCTGAGTTATTTTGCATTTGGTGTCGACATTCCTTTGCATAATGTTCAGATTTCTCACATACAAAACAACCACTTTTGGGCTTCTTCTTAAACTTATTAAAGTTCCTTGAAAGTTTTCTCTTGTTGGATTTATTAAAAGGTGTGATCTTCTCCACGACATTAGTCTTGGAAGTGCCTTCATAAGATTTGTCATTTTTATCTCTCACCTTTGAATCTTTTTCAATGCGAAGATATTTTTGCAATTGCTCCAAACAGTAATTTTCGAAATTATGCATAATTTTCTTTCGATAACCTTTCCAAGTTCCCGGGAGTTTTACAATAATTGCTCACTTGAAAAGTTTTCAGGATCTTAATTTTGACAGCCTTCAATTTGTTGACAAGAACATGTAATTCATGTACTTGAGGAAGAATGAGAATATTATCAAGAAATTTAAAGTCAAAATACCTCAAAATTAGAAATTTCTTAGTACCTTTTTCTTCGACTTTGTACTTACTTTCCAAAGCATTCCATATTTCTTTTGACGAAGATGTGTTGGTGTAGAGATCATACAATCTGTCAAATAGAGCGTTGAGAATATGGTCACGGCATATAAGTTCATCCTCTTGATGCTTTTCTCTTTCGGCTCTAATGGCATTGATTTCTCCATTTGTTGATTCTGGTAATGACACAAAATCTGGATCAAGGATGTAGAATATCTTCAATGCAGTTAAAAGGAACTTCAATTTATCTCGTTATCTTGTAAAGTTTGTTCTATCAAAACAATCCAAACAAACAAGATCTTGATTCATCAACTTGATCGTGGCCACAATGGTTTCATTCTCCATTGCAGGAATATCATTTGAGATTGTTAAAAATAAAGGGATTGGAAAAGAACAAAAGACAAAACGAAGAAACCAAACAACAAAAGAAACTTGAAAGAAGGCTTAAACACGTAATCGTTGTCTTCAAACAACATTTAGCCATTCTCGAATTGAATTTTGATGCTTAAAGAGATTCTTGACAAATAGTTTGCGGGATTTATCAAGCATTAAAAATGATTTAATACTTGAGCACTAGTGAAATCCTTCAAAACTTGAGAACACAATATTAGGACGTAAATGTGATAGAATGAAGATTTTGATTCTTTGTGGAATGAAATTGTAATCACAAAATTTATTTTTCGAGTGTGTTGTAATGAACATCAATCACTTATTTATAGGCCTCAACAAGATTCCACAAAGTGGTGCCAAAAAAGGATGAAATGCCACCAGAAATTCAAACAAAAAGGGCCATAAACGGCTATAAATTTGTTTTATGCAACAACATAGAACAACTAATGGCAGGTCCTAAAGGCCCTACAAATGCCTATGCGACTGCAAGCCCTCCAGGCCCATGCGACCTTTTGGGCCACCGGTTCCACTTTTCATTCACACATTGTTATTGATTTTGAACAATAATATACATCATTAATAGCGTTCTTGAATCTGTAAAAGATCAATATATGTTATGGTTTTGGAATTTTTGGAGAATCGTTCTCGCGAGAGATGATTTTGAAGGAATATGAAGAGATTCCATTTAGGATTCTTGAACGTGATTATTGACAATAAAGAGCTTGTTTGGTGGAGTAAAGTAAGATACCAAAATGATTACCTTATAGGAATTATGAAGAAAAAAATTCAAATTTTGTTTTACTATAAAATTATAGTATTTATTGTATAAAAAATGTTAAAACGTAATTTTTGAATATTTATCAAATAATATGTACATGGTGTAATTTTCACAAAATAAAATAATTCTATATATCTTATTGGATCTGGGCAGAAATTGGACCGGGCCCCTCCAAATCTGCCCATGGATATTAATAGGGCGAGCCACTCATCAACTCAACTTGCCTCAATAATGAGTCAACTTCTTGAGAATAGAATATTGTAGTATACTTAGCTGCTAGAACCTATTTCAGGTAAATAAGAAATTAAGGCAGAAAATGAGATACTTAACAGTAGAAATTATTGAAAATTGAGAATATTTTATTAATCCAAGTGTATGACAAAATATTCAAGAATATTTTTAATTGAAAGACAATAATTGTCTAGAATGAACATGTCATATTCCAAGAGTTGTATCTTTTGAGATACAACTTTCCAACAATTATATATAGTCTCTCTTTCCCCTACTTGCAGAGTCATTCACTTTATCCTTGACTACTATATTGTTACATAACGTAATTAGTACAAAACGTCCATACTTTTCAATGTTATTATGCAAAATGTCTTTACCTTTTATTTTTGGCATTTTCATCCCTATTTTCACATTTCATTGTGGAAAATATCATTTTCACCCAATTTCTCAATGAAAAATGTAAAATAACAAATATATCTTAATATTTAAATAAAACAAAAAAATAAAAGAACAAATTACAATTATACTCCCAAACTTTTTAAGAATTACAAATGAGTCTAAATAAATTATTAAAAGGGTAATTAGCACAAAATTTTCTTACCTTTCAAAATTATTATGTATAACGTTCATACCTTTCATTTTTTGACATTTTCACTCTTATTTTCACATTACATTGGGAAAATCACAATTTTCATCAATTTTTTCAATAAAAGACTGTAAAATGACAAATATACCCTCTTATTTAAATAAAATAAAATAAAGAGAAGAAAAATAAAGAACAAATTGCAATTATACTCCCAAATTTTTCAAAAAAAAAAAGTAAAAATAAATTTCAAATAAATAGTTAAAAAAAGAAAATTGTAATTTTTCTTATTTAAATAGGAGGGTATATTCGTCATTTTAAAACTTTAAATTGAAAAAATAGATGAAAATGATGATTTTCGTAATGAAATGTGAAAATGATGGTGAAAATGTCAAAAATTGAAAGGTACGAACATTTTGCATAATAATATTAAAAGATAGGTACGTTTTGTGCGAATTACCCTTTTAATAATTTAAATGGACTCATTTACAATTTTTTAAAAAGTTTGGGAGTATACTTGCAATTGATTTTTAAATTTTATTTTTTAAATATGAGGGTATATTTGTCATTTTATATTTTTTTATTGAGAAATTTGATGAAAAATTTCCTCAATGAAAGGTGAAAATATTGGTGAAAATGCCAAAAAAATTTAAAGGTGGTAACGTTTTGTACTAATTATTTATTCACTCATAATAATTTCTACATTTATTAAAAGTCCAATTTTTCATATAGAGATTTATAAATATCAGTAGGTTCGTTGATTTACATAATTTGTATTGTTCCTTATGCAGGATGTGATCATTGTATTATGGAAGACGAGCATCGAAAACTATTACCACGTACACGAGATATTACTCTCTTAACGACAAAGAGTCAAACTCTTAACTCTACTAAAATATCATTTTCCACATTTCTTGATTTTGATAAGTTGAAATTTTGTCCAATAATTCATGCATAAAAGGTTAGTTGTCTAAATATAATCTAACTACCAATTTTATCAACATGGTATCAAAGTGTCAATTGCCCTTGAATTTCACCAATTATGAGTATTTATAGGCAAGGTAAATGAATGGATGCTCTTTGAAAGCGTGACACGTGGTCTTATCTCAATAACTCACTGATCAAGTTTCATCACATTATAATGTTGCGTCCTAGGTATCGATAGGTCCACAACCCTGCACACTTTCCTAGGTTGGTAAAAGAATGTCTACTCAGTTATTATTGTAGGTAATATCATATCAGCCACTTATTACATTTCTCCAAAGTCAAAATCGCCGTTTACATAAGGGCTGAGAGTTAACCTCTACCGCTTCGGTCATGGAAACATAGTGGTGGCAACTCGGCTCGGCTCGGCTCGTGCTCGGGCTCGTTTGCCCAACGAGCTCATGGGCAACGGCTCGTTTAAAAAAAGGTTAGCTCGGCTCGGCCCACGAACTCGTGGCTCGTAAGTTGGGACGAGCCGAGCTCGTGAGCTCGCCATTTTTTGTTTTTTAATTTTTTTTTTATATACACGTTTTTTAAATATTTTTTAAAAAATACATTTTCGATAAATTTTTATCTTATAAGTATTTTTATTTTGTAAACAATTTTTTTAGATAAAGTATTTTTTTACTTTTAACTTATAAGTTATAATTTATAAGTAATTTTAATTATAATGTATTGTTTTATGATTTTATCTTATAAATAATACTTACTTATATATTTTTTGTAATTATAATTTAATTTTTTTACTTATAAATAATTTTTAGTTAATTTCGAGTTTGTTTTGAAGAAAACATGTTGATTGAAAATAATTATTTTATAAATGATAAAATTAAAAAAAATGAGAAATTGTCAAATGATTTTTCAAAATATTTTTCATTTTTAAAATAATAAAAAATAAACTTTCCTCCTTTATCCGGACTTGGGACCGGCTACTTTAATAGTTCAATTTCGAATAGGCGGAGTTAAAAATTATACACGAACAACTTGTTACGTGTACAATTTTTTTTAAAAAAAATTATAAAGATATTAAAATAAAAATTCGTCATGAATATGGTTAAACTAAATATCACTTACTTGACTACATGCAATTTCGCTATATTTATCTTGCAGTCGAAAATGAGCATCTTGTCAATTCTTCACGCACATTAATGCTTCCAAAATATCTTCTTTTAGTCGATTCTTAATCTCAGAGAGAACCCTAGACCCTGCACTAAAAGCAGACTCTGAAGCTACAGTGCTAACTGGAGGTGTTAGTAGATCTTTTGCCATTGCAGAAACTATTAGCCATCGGCATTCATACTTTCGCCAGAATTCAACTACTTCTTCTGAATTTTTCCTTAGTGCATTATTACTAGGCCAATTACGATTAAAGTAATCAAGTAATTCAGCATGCAACATATTTGGATTATTACTCTATGTTTGAGTACATGCAGTGAAAGACAAACTACTACTACTGGAGGAACCACATGCATATCCAATTTGACCATATCTATATGAGTTCATGTCTTCAAATAAATTTAAAATTTCAGCATCGTCATCTCCTAAATTAGTGGGAGGAGTATTTGTAGAGTCGAAGGATACACGAGTAATATGTGTACCCATTCGTGAAGCATATATTACATATATTTTAGATAAAGTTGCTTTCAAATTCCTATAGGTAATAGGTATGTTAAAAGTTAAAGATTTTGACATTCGGTCAATTATAAATTTAGTACCCGATAAATTATATTGGGGTCCATGACGCATGCTAACGGAAATAACAAGGGCAAGTCTTCCCAATATTTTCTAAACTTTAATTCTATGACAATTATAACTGAACTAAAATCGGGGTCATCTTTAAATCTATCAAAAATCCTAACAATTAGATAAAAACGTTGAAGGACCATACAACTAGTAGGATAATAAACACCAGACAAAATATTTGTAGAATCATAAAAACTTTTCAAAAAAGCTTTAATTTTAATAACTAAAGTCCAATCGGACTCATTCAAAATATTATCGTCGTCGTCGTCCCTAATATGCCTACTGTTATAAAATTCAAAAATTAAATGTTTGAAACCTTCACATGATTTTAATAATATGTGGAGTTCCATCTATGCGCTACGTCACTAATAAAGGTTTTTGAATGCGACACCCCATTTTCGGCACAAAAGTCATCAAATGCTTGTTTTCTACTAGGTGAAATAGTGATATAAATTAGTGCATTCCTATTTCGTTGAATTTCATCCTTAACATATTTTAAACTGTCTTGTACTATTAAATTTAAAATATGGCATACACATCGAATATGAAATAAATAACCACCGAACTCAAGTTAAAATACTCTATGCAATTTATCGATAACAGACTTATTTACATTAGCGTTGTCGAACGTAAAAGAGCGAATTTTACTCGCATTTATATTCTTTAATAATGTTCATAATAGCACTAAATATATCGGTAGCATTGTGCGGGTAATCAATAATTTTAAAAGCAATTATTTTTTATGCATGATCCAAAGTGGGTCTATATAGTGTACAGTTGCAGTTATATAACTTCTTTTATTAATCCCTTCCCATAAATCCGAAGTTAAAGATATAACACTCCCATATTTTTCTAAATTGACAATCAATATTTTCTTTGCATTTTCAAAATATTTTATTGTATCAGAACGAAGAGTATTTCGACTTACCCCAACGTACCTCAATTGAAGACATTTTTTCACAAAGATAACGAAATGTTGGTTGTCCGTTTGTGCTAGTGGCAATTCAACTCCGGCAACGTATTTCATCATTCCTGTTCGAGTTCTTTCCTCCGAATACATCCACGTATTAAGTGGCGTAGTAATAGCACCGTTGCCTGGACTACCAAATTGTAGTAGCGTTTGACCAGCGGAAAGAAGACTATGTTTGGCTGCACATGTTTTGTAGTGACGATTGAGGTGGGTGGTTTCCATGCATTTTTTATGGGTCAATCGTTGTTGACAGTATTTACATACTGCTATAGTTTCTGGGATTCCATCGATCACACGATCAGTTTGAACCAATTTAAAATGGTCCAAACATTTTACTTGCTCCTTCCCCTTTCCCTTCCCTCTTGCATCGAAAATTTCTAACACAAGTTCATCATCATGTTCCAAATCAAATGGATGACTAGCATCAGCATCATTGGATGACTACTTTCATGAATATCGAAATCTTGAATATTTTCTGGATTTGATATTTCATTTAGACTGGCAAATTCATTCCCAAATTGATTGTAGGGCATAGGTGCTTCACCCCCGACTTCGACATCGAACGACTTTTCAATAAATGAGCGTGGATCCATTTGTGAATAATTGAAATTGAATGTTGAAGAAGAAGAAGAGAAGTAGAATTGAGAAGTTGATGAAGATTATGTAGTAGTATAGAAAATATATTGTAAAATCAATATTATAATTCAATGTTTTCAAATTAAAATGTACAAGAGTATAGAAATTAGAATGAATAAATAATATTGATAATGATTGATTTGTAGAGAATATAGTAGAGAATAAGAGATTGATAGTAAGTTTGGTGAGAAAAATGTTGTAATTGATCAGTATTTATAGGAAGAGAATGAAATTTGAAAAAAAAAAAATTAAGGACCAAAACGGTCAATTAGAACTGTCGCTGAACTTTTAATTATTTTTTTGTTTTTAAATTTGACGAGTCACAAGCCGGCTCGACTCGTGGCTCATCAAATACGAGTCCACGAGCTGCTCGTTGAGCAGCTCGTCTATGTGACGAGTTGAGTCCGGCTCGACTCGTTTGAGATTTTCTAGCTCGGCTCATGACTCGGGCTCTTTTTTACTAGTCGAGTCCACGAGCTACTTGATTCGATTGTCACCACTATGGAAAAATATTATTCTAATAAGCATTAAACCTCTTTTTACTGTGAAAATATCTTTTTTCTAATTGAATTTAGAAAAAAAAAAACATTTGTAACAGTATGTTACAGTATTATTCAACTTATTTCCTCTACCGTCATCGCTATCACTAATTATGTTACGTTAGTAACACTCAATCTTCTTACCACTGAGACAACTTGTAACCCACCTTTTGTTGCACTATTACTGCCACCATCACTTGTAATAAACCTTGTTCAATGCCACTGCTGCAACCAGTTGTAATGTACCATGTTACAGTACCATCATCATCACTAGCAACCACCACCGGATGCCAACACCACCACCTCCTCCCCAAACCATTCAAAGATTGCCGCTTCACCACTTCTCACAATCACCACTAGATCTGCAGCATTATAATCACAACCTGCAAATTAATGCCACCTCCAGATGTGCCACCACCAGCACTTCCTGCAACCATCAATCACCATCATCCACCCACTACCATCATCACCAATTACCACCAATCGAAACCCAAATTTTCCCTCCCAGATGATCAACCTTACCTCAAATAGGTTAAAATTCATGCCTCTGCCTCGAACATGAGAACTATTAAATCCTTAAATATAACTTATGGTAATGATCAAATGTTATCCAAATGATAAAAATAATGTTCTTACTATTTTTTTATAAATTTTATAAATATTTTGAATATTACATTTTATTTGCCATTTTATTGTTGAGTTTTAAGTTAATAAATTTAGTTCCTTAGAACTCTTATGAGTGATATTTTTTTTATTTTGTATTTTAATCTTTTTTGGATGCCTACTAAAATTTGGGAGTACAACTTGTAAACCTCACCTCAAGCCCTGAAAATCTCAAGAATGGCCTTGATGAGAGAGTTCACTGTATTACTCGTGTAGATCGCTATTCCTATTTTCTTGATTCTTTTATTCACTGAATAAAGTATTTATGAAATGGGTTTCAATTTTTTAGTGGTGGTATACTTCTGTAATGGATTAATTTGCATTTGGGTGAACAAATATGTTTTTATTTTTTTTTAATTTTTTTGTGAACTTATCAATTGAAAAATCCAAGTTATTGCCAAACTCAACATAATTAGACTAGCTATTGACTCATGGGTTCAGCTACAATGATTTAAACGAGCATTACAAAGTAGAAGAAACTCTTGGTATTAATTAATGATCTGTACCCTGCTGAAGTGAAAAGCTTAAGAACTGATTCTTAGAAACAAATCAAACATTAGCCCAATTTTTGCATTTCTGGTGCCACCTGTTTTCGCCAATGGCGACGGACAGTGGTGATCGGCATATTACTTTGACACGAGACTATTTTAAATTCTTGATCTTGCCTCTCAAAAACCAATGAAGTGCAGTCACTCGCAATATTACTTTGGGCTGGATGGAGTAGTAATTAATCCAGATATTGTTGTGCATGCTGGCAACATGCTGGGCTTTCAAGGTGCAACGGAATTGGCTGATTTGGGTGTGACCAATGTGTTGGTAACAGGCACAGGGGCTGGGCTTGCTGGGTCTCGTTCTGGGGTAGTAAACAGCCTGCACGCTGCCAATCTGCTGGGTAGCGAGACAGATGCTGAAGAAGTTAACTTACCCTCGGCCAGTGTGCTGGACGGAGGCATGGCAGCTAATGATGCTGGGGTTCAGGCTGGGATTTATCTCAACGAACGCACAGGGACTGACTCTGCTGGTTCGCATGATGCTGAAACAGATTTTCATACAGGCAGTATATTGGCAGAGTGGGTATCTGATGAAAAATTCTCTGTTTCTGCTGCATATGAACATTTCCGACCGAAGGGGGTGAGGGTCTTATGGGCCACGACAGTCTGGAACAATTTTGTCACTCCGAAACATGCATTTATTGCATGGTTAGCCATTAAAACCCGATTACTTACCAAGGACAGATTGGATTTCCTGCAGATTGACCGGCGATGCATTTTCTGCAGCCTTGCAGATGAATCTGTTGCCCACCTGTTTTTTGAATGCCCTTTTTGCCGTGGTATTTGGGACATTATTCGCGTTTGGGTGGGTATTTCACGCTCTATGTCTACACTCCAGAGCGCTTTGAAATGGATCAAAAAGGAGGCCCGTGGAACTACTTGGCATTCTAAGGTGAAGTGTATTGCACTTGTCTCTTCCATCTATCACATTTGGATGGCACGAAATGGGAAGATTTTTGAGGACTTGGTTCCCAATATTGATAGTATTGTACGACGGGTCAAAACAAACGTATACAAAGTTATGTTTTCTTTGTATCCGAATGTTTTGATTCACTTTGAGAGCTTAGCTTTGGGCTCCTTGTCGTTTTGATTTTTTCTTGGTTGTTTCATTTTCCATGCCCCGGGTATTGCCGGTTGGTTGATGTTATACTTGCTTTTGGTTCTTTGCTCGGGTATGCCCGTAGTATTTGATTTGTAATTGTTTTTGGACTTCTATTGCCCGGGTATGCCCGGTGTAATTGTATGTCTTTTTTTCATTGATCTTGCCCGGGTATGCCCGGATGTTTTTGTACATTTGTTGGTTTTGATATATATATTCATTTACCGATCCAAAAAAAAAGTGCAGTCACTCGCTGTCTGGCTCTCTCATAAGTGTTCACTTCAATTTTTTTCTCAAGAAAAACCAAGTCCATGCAGTTGCAGCTACATTTTCAAAATG
This sequence comes from Osmanthus fragrans, assembly GCA_019395295.1. Taxonomy (NCBI): domain Eukaryota; kingdom Viridiplantae; phylum Streptophyta; class Magnoliopsida; order Lamiales; family Oleaceae; genus Osmanthus; species Osmanthus fragrans. The sequence goes on from CM033350.1 coordinate 15,228,076, forward strand.
TTGAATTTCACAACCATAACACATGCAGCTAAATCAAGCTTCTCTGAATCTCATCAATTTTGGCATCCAGGAAAAAAGAAAAAAAAAATAAGAGAGAAAAATAAGATGTTCTGTTATCCTACTATTTTTTTTCTTTTCTGCTGGTCCAATATATCATCATTTAAGAAGAGATCTGGCAAGATGTTCTCGTGCAGTAGCCAGAGCTTGACTTATCGTCTGCAAAAAATAAAATAAAAATTGAGATCACGAGTTAAGGCCGCATATTGTAGTAATTGTTTTCGTCATTTATCCAATTTTTCCATCGAAAGGGTTACAGAGAACCCAAAAGATGCATACCTGCTCTGACAGAGGTGCTCCAGCATCCACACTGTTACTTGCAACTTTAGTTGCAATGCTATTTGCATCGGTCTCCAGAATAATTCTGTACAGAATAAGAAAAATTATGTGGAGCAGCTAATGACAAATGGTAGCTAATTCTTTTATGCAGTGTTCTTAATCTTATTCTATTTTCTTCACTTCAACATCAAAAAAAGGTTTATGTTTTCATATAGGTGACATGCAAATGGACAGCAGGTATAGTGCTAAAATCTGCAGGCAAACGGTGTCGCTACAACTTAGAGCATGTTTGGCTGAGCCTAAAAGAAAGTTTCACTTGCTTTTATATAAATTTTTGTTTCCAAATATGTGTGGACATGTTTGCATTGTAGGGTTTACTTTCTAAATAAGTAATTCGTCTTATTTCCAATTTTGACTAATAAAAGATTCTATATCTTAAACTTAATTGTTTGCTCATAAGTAAAAGAAAATATAAGCTTAGTAAAAAATGCACTTAATCAAGCACTTCCAAGAATTTCAAGCCATGACAGCACACATTTATGTACTTATTTTTTGAAGCTCACGCATTCATGTCCTTCAGTTGTGCATACAAGAGGAAGCATTTTCTGTAATTCATCACAGTAAGCAGTGGCAAGTCACAACAACAGCAAACTAATTTGAATGGAAATGATCAGAAGTATAATTATAATGCTTACCCGCCGTCAACAATTTCATCAATGCACAAAAGAATGAGATCCAGATTTTCAAGTGCCTCCCTCTTATCCACATTGCCCCTGGAATAAAGAGCCAGTATAATGACATAAAGAAGGCGGTTCACAATAGTCTAGAATAAGAAAAGTAAATATCACCCCAAACAATTAAGTGTGAACTACCTAAGTAGGATACCAACAGCATCAAAGAATCCCTGAAGAACAGCTGCTAAGATGATCTCATTTTCATCTTCACCCCCAGTAACATAAAAGTAAAGGTCTTGAACAAACTTGTAAACCACGATGTTGTTCTCAAACATAGTTATCTCCGCTGAAGATGAAGTACCAAGAAGTTAGTCAGAAACAACTGGAGAATCAGACGCAGGAAAATTTGTTAAGCATGCAAACTGCCTTTACAATTCTAATATAGTGATTGCCGAATAAGAAAGGATAAAATTTTGCACATTCACCACTCACCAGCCCAGATAGTGTGGTGGTCTGAATGTGATATATGCAAAACAGAAGAATGTGAAATAATATCCCAACACTCTGGTTTTGAGATCATTGAAACTATGTAAAATGACCAAGTGTCAGAATCCTTTGGAAAATTAGACATAGTCTTCCTACCTACAGTTTGGAAGGGGTCAAAAACCTTTTATTAAAGATTACACAGTCATTCCCCTCAACCAATTCACAGAAAACATGACTCCAAGAACAATACAGCATAAGTGTGTATTTGAGCCACATTATTTTGAAAGAACGTATTTTGGAATAGTAGATTAATGGAAAATGTGTAGTTAAAAAATAAGGAAAAGATTTGGATTTACGTGTAATATTATTTTATTGATGAATGTGTGGTTGAAATGATGTCAAATCACTATTTAAGAATGTATTTTTTTGAAAGAATGAGGCTCAAACAGGGCATAAATTTATAAATTATAATCAGTTTGTTTCAATTAGTCAGCTTTAATTGGGTAAATATTTCTTTTTAAAAGCTCTAAAGGGAACAGAAACCAATGACATTTTAACTATCAATCTACTAACTCTACGTTCAAACTGGGAAACAAGTAAAAAGCAAGTGCTAAAAATTTCAGTATAACTCTAAATTGCCAGTTGCCTCCCCTGTCACGACTCAGAAGCCCACCAAAGGTAACAGATTGGCCAATTAAGCTTAAGAAGTTGTTCAATGTGGAGACCACTATCACAGCTTAAAACAGCAGAAAACAAAAAGAACCAATCTAACCAAAACAAAAAAATCCCTCCATCTCGTGTCGTTATCTCTTGGCACAAAGAAATTCACTTTCATGTTCGACGCCTCACATACAGAATGTCAACTCTCAAATCCGTTCTCTACTACTTATACATATTTTAAAATGATTCTGAATACATGAACATCATTTTTTCTGATAATATCATATTTACAGAAGTGAGAATGTCTGGAGGAAAAGCTTAGTTTGTTGGTAATATGTTGAGAAATTTTGCAATCTAGACAGAATTTTTTTCTGCTTTGACAGGTGACATTCTTTGAGAGTTCAAAAATTTAAGAGAGAAGCTATATGATGTTCCAAAGCAAGGATGGATGCACAGAAAAGATGAAGGGGTTGACAAATACGTTAAATGATATTAACTACTGGTACTTAAAACTAGATTAAGTATACAGATTAACCCAACAAAAAAATTTAAATGAATTTAAAAGTCAACTAGCACCTTCTGTCCGAGCATTTGTCTTCTGAGTCTTGTTAAATACAGCCTTCTCAAAAGCTTCCTTTGCATTATTTGTAGGCCAGTCATCGGAATAGTACTTGACAGCAATACGTTTTCCTTCTGAATCTAGAAGAAGAATGTTCTTAACGGAAGGGCAGGACTCCTGTCAACAAGAAGTCACTTAATATGAGCCGACATACAGTAGGATTTATATTCTTATTTTTAGAGTTTTTTTTCGAAAGCAAGAAGCTACTATTTTCCGTCGCATGCGAAGCTCACCACGACTCTTAAGTCTTAAGAAAAAAAAAGATTGGTCTACACAGAACAGAAAATCAACATCAATAATGACAAGCTGGGGGCAATGTCATCTTTGATTTTAAGTTGCTCGGATATTGTTTGAGAAAATCATGGGTGCACAATTCATAACATTTACATAGAAATCCAACATGAATGAGGTAACAAGAGGGTTGCATAAAGTTTGAGTAAATTTAATCAACACTCATTGAACTTTAGCATTGTTACTACTTACTCACTCATCTTTAACGGGTCACTCAATACTCACTCATCTTTCCATATAATTACCCATCCACCATTCATTTAACTTTCATCCATCGAAATGGATGGAAAATACAAGTGGACAACAAATATGATTACGTGGCAATTCTTCCTCATCCTCTTCAACCACATCAGTTAAATCCCAATTATCTTGAGTTTCAATTTCAGCATGTAGTTTGGAACTAAAGCAGCTAAAGATGATTCGGAAAATCTAAAATTCGTTGAACTGTATAAATATTGGAAAACAAGAGATGAATTTTTAAATTGTGAAAGTAAAAAAATAAGAGTTTGGCTGGTATAGTTGAAGAGGATGAGAAAGAACTGCAAATATGGAATAGTAGTTTCCTGGGAAAAGATTGGAAGTTGACTGATATAGAGTTTAGGGATTGGGATTTGACTAATGTGGATGAAGAGGATGAGGAAAAATTACCACGTAATCATTTTTGTTGACCACCTGTATTTTTCATCCATTTAGATGGATGAAAGTTAAATAAATGGTGGATGAGTAATTATATGGAAAAATGAGTGAGTATTGAGTAACCCATTAAAGATGAGTGAGTAAGTAGTAACAATGTTAAAGTTCAATGAGTGTTGATTAAATTTACTCCATAAAGTTTCATGAAATAGACTGCACACTCATTAACGTTCATGTGAAGAGACAAGAGTTGCAATAATTTTTCTTCCTTTTCATAGCAATAGCCATGAAGCATGGAGAATTCTAATTTCCAAGAAATACATCTTGTAGACAAATATCATCCCGTGGCATTCATATTCATGAAATCCCAAATGCCAAAGGGAGTTCTTTCACATAAGATAATCTCCCAAACTTTTTCAATGAAAATCAGAAAGAAGCCTCCGGAGTTGCCAGAATTCCATATAAAAGAAAATTACTTTCCAGATTTTGTCATGCGATAGTCAAGGGTAAAAAAAAAAAAGGAAAAAAGAAAAAAGAAACCCTTAAGCCCTAAAATGGCACAATATATCGAGCTTTAACACTAACATAAATTTGCTAATGCAAATTGTGAATGCAATCAGTAAATGTCAGATCAGAGCCGCAGATCTAGAAATTACAAAGGAGATTAGCGAGGAATTGAAAACATCCGGAAAACCCTAGATCAGATGATGCTTTAGTGTAGATTCCAAAAGTAAGAATAAAATTAGATGAATTCTAGGATATGATTATATACTAAACATAGTGATTTTAGGCACCAATACACATAGATTGACGAGTGCGAGTGGAGAGAGAGAAAAAAAAAATTAAAAAAATAGGTACATATATAGGACATATATAGAGAAAGAGAGCTGACCATAGTGAATGATCTTCGACGGAGAAATCTCGGCAGTTTCTGAGATTGCGGATAGCACAGTGCAGACAGGTTTGTAATAATATTATTTTAAAAAATAATAATAATAACTAAAAAAATATGGACCTTGATACATGTACAAAAGAAAATTATAGATATATGTTTTTTTTTATTGTATACTAAAGTTTAAAAAGTAAAGTTTTGACAACTAAATTTATTCAAACGTTCTTACATACGTTTCAATTTTTTAACAAAATTAGTGACGTGACTAATAGAATGCACATGCGACATCACGTCACAACGTTAATAAATTGTCATGTCTTCGATTGTTCACTAAATTTTTAAAAACATTTTCGATTGCTCAATAAACTTTGAGGTGGTCGAATTTTGACAACTAAACTTATAAAAATGATGTCAACTTATTGTCATTAAAAATATATGATAAGTGCGAGTTTTGCACTTATTTAGGCCTTTAAATTTCGATAGTTGTTATGTTTTTACTGTAATTTATCGCTTAATTTGAATATTTTTATTTCATAGGCAATAACCCGAGTTGATTGATGTTTGGAAGGAATTTAAGTGAGAAATGAGGCAAAAGTATCGAATATGCAATGATCTCAAGTTTGGCGAAAATGACTATCACTTTGAGGAGGAAAAATTAGTTGATTGAGGTATTTAAAAGAGGGGTAAAAATATGAATTTCAGCAAGCCCTGCGTCATAGCGCCCAAAAAAAAAAAGCACTGCCCCCAGAAACCAAAAATTTGCAGGACTCGCGATGCCATGGCGCCATGCCACCCTGTAGCGAGAAAACCCGAATTTTAATCTCATTTTCAGCCCATTTTGACTCAAGCCCATCTTCAACCTTCAATACAACATAAATACAAGATTAAAGACTCATTCTAGAGCACGAAATTGGGGAGGAGACGACTCAAAAAGGAGAAAAATTCTGAGATTGCAACCTTCAACACTTGAGAATTTTTGCAAAGAAGAAGAAGAAGTCCTTTGAGGATTGAAGACTTCTACCATCTATCTTCCTTCCAATAAGCTTTTCTTCTTCTCTTTACTTTGATTTCTACATATGTGTTGTAGTTGTATTTTGTTGGTCATTTGTATATACATTATGAGTGGCTAAATTTATATGTGATTGTGGGTAATTTTTTACCTGAGTAATGATTTTCTAATTGAATTTTGCTTGATAGTTCTTGTGATTAATGTGATTAATCCATTGTGTTTAATGTTTATATTGTTCTTCTCGGTTATTTAGCGGCGCAACTAGATGATTTAGTTATTTCAATATTTGCTATTTTGAAAAATTTAGTACGTAGTCGCTATTTTCACCAAACCCTAGTGGCAACTACATTTCAATAGATTATGACGAATTTTCATTTAAATGTAGGTGGATTATCACTTAAGTTAGTAAGCCAAGCTTTCGAGTTTGCGTTTAATTCAATTTGACTCTCTCGTGTTAATGCTTTCGTTAAATTAAATCTATCGATCTTATCCTAAACTATTTAATGATTATTGTTGTGTAACGAGCTTCTTTTTTCAACTAAAATTAAGGAGAGTTCAAGATAGTTGAACTTTTAATTATTCTCGAATTGTTGTTAATCATTTGAACGAAAATCTTTTGTAAAATTGGATTGGAAAATCATTCTCGCGATAAAGAATTATCTCCCGATCACACGCTCTCTTTTGTTGATCATTTGCTTCCGTTGTTCATTTTTATTTGATTTCTAGTATCGAATCTTTTTCATTCTCGTGTTATTGCTTTACTTTGTTTATCAATCCAAAACCCCCCCATTTATGTGCTTTCGCCTTTTATTTTCTTCCGTACAATTAACGTAATTGAAACAATCTTTTGTGGGAAATGACCCTTGCTTGCCGTTTACTACTTGTGACGACATATATTTTAGCCAAGTAAGGAATTAATTTTTTACGACCTTTAGATGGCGATCAAATTTTGGCGTTGTGTCGCCGAAAATTGTTTCTCAATTGGTTAATTGCATTTTTTTTCTTTTTGTTGCTTTTATCTTATTTTTGCTTTCCTTGATCTCTTAGATTGTGAATAAGCAAAAAACAAACATCACACTATAATCTAAGATCAAGAAAAGAGATCGACACGTCGGAAAGTGAAGAAGATGATTCTCCAACCGAACTCCTAAGGCAATTGGGCATTGATTCCTCAAGTGAATCCAAACAAATTGAGCCCGAAATGGCGGATGCTAACCGAACACTAAAGGAACTTGCCGCTCCACCCGGTAGCGAGAAAACCCGAATTTTAATCCCATTTTCAGCCCATTTTGACTCAAGCCCATCTTCAACCTTCAATACAACATAAATACAAGATTAAAGACTCATTCTAGGGCACGAAATTGGGGAGGACGCGACTCAAAGAGGAGAAAAATTCTGGGATTGCAACCTTCAACAGTTGGGGATTTTTGCAAAGAAAAAGAAGAAGTCCTTCGAGGACTGAAGACTTCTACCATCTATCTTCCTTCCAATAAGTTTTTCTTCTTCTCTTTACTTTGATTTCTACATATGTGTTGTAGTTGTATTTTGTTGGTCGTTTTTATATACATTATGAGTGGCTAACCTATATGTGATTGTGGGTAATTTTTGACCCGAGTAATGATTTTCTAATTGATTTTTGCTTGATAATTCTTGTGATTAATGTGATTAATCCATTGTGTTTAATGTTTATATTGTTCTTCTCGGTTATTTAGCGGCGCAACTAAATGATTGAGTTATTTCAATATTTGCTATTTTGGGAAATTTAGTACGTAGTCTCTATTTTCACCAAACCTTAGTGACAACTACATTTCAATAGATTATGAGGAATTTTCATTTGAAGGTAGGTGGATTATCACTTAAGTTAGTAAACCTAGCTTTCGAGTTTGCGTTTAATTCAATTTGACTCTCTCGTGTTCATGCTTTCGTTAAATTAAATCTAGCGATTGTATCCTAAACTATTTAATGATTAGTGTTGGGTAACGAGCTTCTTTTTTCAACTAAAATTAAAGAGAGTTCGAGGTAGTTGAACTTTTAATTATTCTCGAATTGTTGTTAATCATTTGAACGAAAATCATTTGTAAAATTGGATTGAAAAATCATTCTTGCGATAAAGAATTATCCCCCGATCACACTCTCTCTTTTGTTGATCAATCGCTTCCGCTGTTCATTTTTATTTCATTTCTATTATCGAATTTTTTTTATTCTCATGTTATTGCTTTACTTTGTTTATCAATCCAACCCCCCCCCCCCCCATTTATGTGCTTTCGCCTTTTATTTTCTTCCGTGCAATTAACGTAATTGAAACAATCTTCTGCGGGAAATGACCATTGCTTGCCATTTACTACTTGTGACGACATATATTTTAGCCAAGTAAGGAATTAATTTTTTACGCCCTTTAGGTGGCGATCAAATTTTAGCGTCATGTCGCCGGGGATTATTTCTCAATTAGTTAATTGCATTTTTTTTCTTTTTTTTGCTTTTATCTTATTTTTACTTTCCTTGATCTCTTAGATTGTGAATGAGCAAAAAACAAACATCACACTATAATCTAAGATCAAGAAAAGAGGTCGACACGTCGAAAAGTGAAGAAGATGATTCTCCAACCGAACTCCTAAGGCAATTGGGCATTGATTCCTCAAGTGAGTCCGAACAAATTGAGCTCGAAATGGCAGATGCTAACCGAACACTAAAGGAACTTTCCGCTCCAACCATTGTTCAACAACTTCTATGCATTCAATATCCTCTACTGGAAGGGGGATTTGAGCTAAAATCCGGGATGATTCATCTTCTCCCCACCTTCCATGGATTTGCCGGAAAGGACCCCAATAAACACTTGAAGGAATTTCATGTCGTCTGTTCAAGTATGAGGCCGACAGGTGTATCAGAAGAGCAAGTTAAATTGCGAGTATTCTCTTTCTCTCTTGCAGACACTCTCATCACCACATGGAATGAGATGCAAAAGCTTTTCTTGGAGAGATATTTTCCTGCTTCAAGGGCTACAAACATTAGAAAGGAAATATGTAGCATCCGACAATCTCAAGGGGAGAACCTCTACGAATTTTGGGAGAGATTTAAAAGGCTTTGTGCTAGTTGTCCGAACCACCAAATTAGCGAGCAACTATTTTTGCAATATCTCTATGAAGGGCAACTCCCGATGGAAAGAAGTATGATTGATGCAGCTAGTGGTGGAGCTCTAATGGATAAAACGCCAATGGTTGCTAGGAATTTGATAGCCAATATGGCCGCCAACTCCCAACAATTTGGTGGTAAAATGGAGGTGCCGGTTAAACAAGTGAATGAAGTGGGTGCAACCTCTCAACTTGAAAACCAATTGTCTGATCTTACATCTATTGTAAAACAATTGGCGCTTGGAAAAATGCAACAAGCTAATATGTGCGGGATTTGTTCTATTGCGGGTCACCACATCGATACATGCCCGACACTACAAGAAGGAGCCATTGAACAGGCTAATGTCATTAGGGGATTTCCAATGCACCAAAGACATAGATATGATCCATATCCTAATCAATTCATATCTCCGCAAACACAGTTTAATCCCCTGGGTTTCAATCAACAAAGGCAACAACATTTTCAACCTAGCCAACAATCTCTGCCTCCAAGTTCAAGTATGTCTCTTGAAGAAATGGTCAAGTCTTTGGCCTCAAGCACAATGAAATTCCAACAAGAGACGAGAACCTCAATTAAAAACTTGGAGACACGAGTGGGCCAATTACCTAACACGGTGGGTAGATTGGAGTCTCAAGTATCGGGAAAGCTTCCTTCGCAAATAATTAACCCGAGAGAGAATGTTAATGCGGTGACACACCGAAGTGGGAAGATGTTAGAAGATGCCCCAAGAAAGATGAAAGAGTTTGTTGAGGAGTCAAAGAAAGATGACTCATCGGGTGAGAAAGAGGAAACCATGACTTCAACTTCGGGACCGAAGGCAAATGTTAAAAATTATTTTCCTACTATTGTTCATCCTCCTCCATTCCCTAGTAGGTTTTCAAAGTCCATGAGGGATGATCACGAGAAGGGAAGTTTGGAGACCTTTCGAAAAGTTCAAGTGAACATACCACTTTTGGATGCCATCTACCAAGTGCCACATTATGCAAAGTTCATCAAGAAGTTGTGTACTTCTAAGAGGCAACAAAAGCTCAAGGGGAGTGAAACGGTGAATGTTGGGAAGAATGTCTCGGCAATCATTCAAAGGAAACTCCCAACAAAATGCAAGGATCCAGGTATGTTCACTATCCCTTGCACTATAGGTAATGTTAGGTTTGAGAATGTCATGTTAGACTCAGGAGCTTTTATCAATGTCATGCCATATTCTATATATGCTTCTTTGAAACTTGGACCTTTAAATAAAACGGGAATTGTTATCCAACTAGCTGATAAATCGAATGCATATCCCAAGGGTATAGTTGAGGATGTTCTTGTGAAAATCAATGATTTAATCTTTCCTGCTGATTTCTATGTGCTTGATATGGGGAAGGGTGATGAGACTACTCTTATTTTGTTAGGAAGACCATTCTTGAGGACATCCAAAACTAAGATTGATGCTTATAGTGGCATACTAACAATGGAATTTGATGAAGAAATTGCGAAATTTAATATCTATGATTCCACAAAATGTCCTAATGATAATAATCATGTCTATTCTATTGATGTGACTATTATTTAGCGCAAGATATTGTCAAGCTTGAAAAGAGCGATGGGTTGGACAATGCCACTAATAAGCACCTTGGGAATGAGGATCAAGATTTATCGTTGAATATGGACTTGCTGGAGATTGTTGAGGCATTGAATGCATCGTCGAAGTTACGGCGGTCAGGTAACATTTTTTATAATGTATTATCTACTACTAAAAAGTGGTTTTGCTATGCAGGTTTTCTAGAGAAGAACACGATAACAGTGAAATTCACCGTTGGTAAACACTTTGAGGATCCAATTGATGCCGGTTGACTAAGGAGGAAAAAGTCTAGCTAAAGACTATAAAGAAGCGTTGGATAGGAGGCAACCTATTATTATTTTTTTTGACATTCTTTTGTAATCACATTTTTTTGGACATTGATTTTTTTGTTTTCCCCATGTGACAGATTCTGAAGCGCCGAATCATAGCTTTGAGCATTAATGAATGCAAAGGACCACAATCATTCGCACAACCATCGCCGTCAAAACCAAATTTAGGGGAATACTTGTTCATTTTGCTCTTTATATTTCATACTTTTACATTGAGGACAATGTACAGTTTAAGTTTGGGGGTGTGGTGTGTGCTCGTGCTTGTGATATGTGCTAAAATTGTGCTAAAACTTTTTGCTAAATTTTTTCGCCAATACTCAATTTTCAGGTTATATTTGTGTTTTTATGCTTGTTTGTGGAGTTTGATAGCTTTGCTAGTTGGTGTTGAGTTATTGCGTTACACAGATTTATGAAGTGTGAACATGAATGCTATTTGTTATTTATCGTCCACTTATTCCATGCTGGATTCTTTATTGAACACTTGTGTCATGAAATTCATTCTATGTACTTGTGGGTGACACTTGAGGTTGATTTGAACTTAAATGACCATGTTGATGAAAAAATCCTCAATCACTACCTATATAAGTATAAGTTTGGAGGTGGTTGAATCGGTGAAAGAGATTATTTAGAAATGTGTTAATTCCTTGCTTTTATGATGGATCTATTGGAGTGCTTTCGAACCTCTTTAGATGTCAATTGATTTGTGCTTAAAAAAAAGAAGAGAAATATGTAGGAAAAAGTTGTCTACCTTAAGGAGTGTGAGTCAAAATTGAGTAATCCGGCCATATGCATCACAATGTGTAGGAGACGATCTATCAATAAAGAAGGCTACCATTAGAGATTAGAGCGTGAACTACCTACATTGGAAAAATGAAAAAAAAAAAAAAAAAAATAATAAGCATCCGGGATTGTTGTTGAAAGACTGGTGTTTGATGAAATTTTGTGTGGTTTGAGCATTCTAAATTTTGGGAAATTAATGTATGACTAAGTGGTTAATTTGCCAGTTCGATCCAACCAAACTTGAGCGAGAAAAGATTGTGTGATTTGAGAATAACCTTGAGTTTGGCACCTTGGGCTAGAGAGAAAATATCGAGTAAGGGGAAGTGTGCTTCCCACGAGCGAGAAAGGAAAATATGACCATTAAGGGTCGGGATTACCACCTACTTGTGCATTGCGATGAATTGAAATGACTGCACACACACAAGTCGAGCATGGTATGAGTTTAAAAAGTATTTTGTAGTAGCATTTTTGTAAACATTTCATAAGTTATGTGTGATGTGAAGATTGAAGCAAGGTGGCGAACTATCGAGCTATTGGAGTGTTTGTTACTATTATATTATTGTTTGGTTTTAATTTATGTGCTTGTGTGTTTGTTTAGCTTTGTTAGAGGACTAACGAAAATTTAAGTTTGGGGGTGTGATAAATGCGAGTTTTGCACTTATTTAGGCTTTTAAACTTCGATAGTTGTTTGGTTTTCATTGTAATTTATCGCTTAATTTGGATATTTTTATTTTATAGGTGATAACCCGAGTTGATTGATAAAGGAATTTAAGCGAGAAATGAGGCAAAAGTATCGAAGATGCAATGATCTGAAGTTTGGCGAAAATGACTATCACTTTTGAGGAGGAAAAAATGGTTGATTGAGGTGTTTAAAAGAGAGGTGAAAATCTGAATTTCAGCAAGCCCTGCGCCACGGCGCCCAAAACAAAATTCAGCACTGTCGGCGCCATGGCACCCAGAAACCAAAAATTCAGCACTGGTAGCGAGAAAACCCTAATTTTAATCTCTTTTTCAGCTTATTTCGACTCAAGCCCATTTTCAGCCTTCAATATAACATAAATACAAGATTAAAGACTCATTCTAGGGCACAAAATTGGGGAGGACGCGATTCAAAGAGGAGAAAAATTCTGGGATTGCAACCTTCAACACTTGGGGATTTTTTCAAAGAAGAAGAAGAAGTCATTTGAGGATTGAAGACTTCTACCATCTATCTTCCTTCCAATAAGCTTTTCTTCTTCTCTTTACTTTGATTTCTACATATGTGTTGTAGTTGTATTTTGTTGGTCATTTGTATATACATTATGAGTGACTAAACCTAGATGTGATTGTGGGTAATTTTTTACCCAAGTAATGATTTTCCAACTAATTTGTGCTTGATAGTTCTTGTGGTTAATGTGATTAATCTATCGTGTTTAATGTTTATATTATTCTTCTCAGTTATTTAGCAGCGCAACTAGATGATTGAGTTATTTCAATATTTGCTATTTTGAAAAATTTAGTACGTAATCGCTATTTTCACCAAACCCTAGTGGCAATTACATTTCAATAGATTATGAGGAAGCTTTCGAGTTTTCGCTTAATTCAATTTGATTATCTCTTGTTAATGCTTTCGTTAAATTAAATCTAGCAATCTTATCCTAGGCTATTTAATGATTAGGGTTGGGTAACGAACTTCTTTTATTCAACTAAAATTAAGGAGAGTTTCAGACAGTCGAACTTTTGATTATTCTCGAATTGTTATTAATCATTTGAATGAAAATCTTTTGTAAAATTGGATTGGAAAATCATTCTCGCAATAAAGAATTATCCCCTGATTACACTCTCTCTTTTGTTGATCAATCGCCTCCATTGTTCATTTTTATTTCATTTCTAGTATCGAATCTTTTTCATTCTCATGTTATTGCTTTACTTTGTTTATCAATCCAAAACCCGCCCTTCCCCCCCCCCCCCCCCCCCCCCCCCCGCAATTTATGTGCTTTCACATTTTATTTTCTTCCGTACAATTAACGTAATTGAAACAATTTTCTACGAGAAATGACCATTACTTGCGACGACATATATTTTAGCCAAGTAAGAAATTAATTTTTGACGCCCCTTAGGTGGCGATTAATATATATATATCGCAATCGCACGGATCGTGTAAAAGTAATAAAGTGGACAAACGAGTTCGAATTGTCGATCCCACGAGAAATGATTACTCAATTACACAATAGTTAAATTTAATTTTAACATATTCTTTGTAGAATTTTGAACTATTTTCATCATTTGAAAAATTCAAAGTTATTGTGTATTTCATTGTTAAAATTAAATTAAATTAATATTTGAATTTTGTAACGAAACACACAATAAATTTAATTAAATGAATTTTACAACTCATTATTTTTATTGTGTGTTTCATTGTAAAATCCGAATTTTAATTTAATTTAATTTCAACAATGAAACACACAATAAACTTCAATTTTTCGAATGATAAAAAATAGTTTAAAATTCTACAAAAATACGTTGAAATTAAATCTAACTATTGCATAATTAAGTAATCATTTCTCATGAAATCGACAGCTCGAACTCGTTTATTTACTTTATTACTTTTACGCCATCAATGTAATTGCGTTACACAATTTTTAACGAACAACAAATCGACATCATTTTTATAAGTTTAGTGGCCAAAAAAATTGATCATCTCAAAGTTCAATGAATAATCAAATACATTTTTCAAAATTTTAGTGATCAATCGAAAACGTTTTCCAAAGTTTAGTGAGCAATCGATAATATAACAATTTATTAAAGATGTGATGGGACGCCACATGTACATCCCATTGACCACATCTCTAATTTCATTAAAAAATTGGAACAGACGTTAAGACAATGAATAACATCCAACGTTTAGATAAGTTTAATGTCTAAAACACAATATTTTGAACTTCACTAAGCAATCAAAGACACAAACATAAGTTTAGTAAACATTGGGACAATTAACTCCATTTCATGAGAGTTGCAATTTTTTTTCAATTTTCTCATGACACATCTTATCAAGTTTTTGAAAAATATGATTTTTTTTTATCAAAAATCAAACATCTACGTCATAATGTTGTATATGTTCTCAATAAAGTTTTAACATTTTTATTTTTGTTTTTAGCACGAGTGATTACCTGTCAAAATTTAAAAAAATTATTTTTAAAAATAAAAATTGATTCATGGATGAATTTTGTTACTTGTACAAGTAAACGCCCTGTACATCACATACAATGTTGGCAGCACTACATTGGTTGCTAACACTGAATGTACAGATACCCGGCAAAATCCTTCGTAGATTGTGCAAGATTTTCCTTTTAATTATTATATGTAAAGATGAGAGGTTTAGCATTGTCCTTTCCAGTATTTTTTATCGTATATTTATAAACATAAAATAATATAGATAATAAACATTACGATAATAAGAATCTAAATACATATGGGCCTCTTACCATAGTTGTTACAACTTTTCGTAGACTGTGTCAAATAATCTGACATATTACGTAAATTTGTTTTGTAACATGGTGGCTAGAGGTGCAAAATGAATTCAGGTTCGACCTCCCTTTTGCTGCGTCTAGCCAGCTAATTTATAGTTCATCTGGTTTTATTTCCCTCTTTATGACCAAACTTAAGGTTACTTCGTCGATGGTATAGCTCCTTTCATTTTCCCTCTAATATTGGTCAGTATTCATTTCACCAAAAGTCGATGAGGTTACAGAATTGGAGCTAAGAGGCTGTGCCATCGAGAAGAAGATAATGATAAATTCAAAAACAGCAAAATAATCTTACAAATTTTAAACTGTCCCAGTAACAGTACACAAGTTTTGTACGAACCCTTTTCCTTTTTCCAGCCAAAAGGCTCTTTCCACAGGGTAATCATACGTTTGTCTTTGCTTCCTATGTATCTGCATCTCCCCCAAAAAAGTTCTAAGCCTAATGGAAAATGCAATTCTCCAAATAGATGTAACTTTTAGACTATAAATTGTAACAAATAATTACGACAGTATAAATAATATCCTCCTAGAGCATTCGATCTACTTGGCGATTCCTCGTGTTTTCTCCTATCTTTATTTAAATCTACAAGGCTTTTCGCAAACAAGAATCTGCTGAATGTCTGACCCAGAAACGTGATTAGATACATTTTGCCTATGCTTTCGTAGGGGAAAGATTCAACTTCAAGAACTTGTTCTCTTAGAGATATGTCACTGCTCTAGCCAGAGCATAGCAAGATTACCTACAAATCAACAAAAATGTGGTTAATATCAGAAATATAATGGAACTGGTGTGTGTAGTGGGAACATGTATGCATTAGCCCAAAACCAGAGACCCTTGTAATTGTTGGGTGTTTGCATCATTCCTTCTCACTATTCCTTTCTTGAAGGCGCATTGTACTTAGTTCATGTATTAAATAAAATGGGAGTACTGGTTTATTGAAGACCCATTCGAAGAGTAAATCTTAAATCCATAGAACTTAGTTCTAATGGTTGAATAAGCAAATGATTCTGATTCAATATCAAACCTCATGAAAATTTAAATCCCTAGAAAGTTTAATCTTTTACTCCTACCAAATGAACATATCGTTCGCGAATCTATTATGAGTATCTCCAGGTGACTCTATTTTTAAAGGCCATATTTTGCAATTTAGAGAGTATCTATAAATTTAGAGAGTAAAATTTTTTTAAGTAAGCTCTATAAAAAAATTGTAGAAATCCCGAATTATTAGGGATTATTTTGTAGTAGCTTGTAATTGATTATGTTTGATTAGGTACCTTATTTAGATTAGGTAAATTTCACTTTTTCCTTTTCCAGAATCTTACCTATTGTAGTTCTCTACTTGTACTATAAATTCAGTCCATTAGGTTGTAAATAAAGTGTCTGAAAAGTAATACAAATTACTCTTATATTTCATTCCTATTTCTATATGGTATCAGAGCTCGGTTCATTCCTAACCTAGCCACCATAGTCATAAGCCGTCAATGGCAGAAAACGTGGAACACATCACAAGGTCGACAACCTCAGAGTCTGCTAACAGTGAAGTTGAATCCCTCTCAGCCACGAGCCCTGGTGGACTCGATAATTCATCATTCCAATTCACGGTAGAAAAATTGAATGGAAAAAATTATCGAGAATGGGCTCAGTCAATTAAACTTATCGTTGACGGAAAAGGAAAACTAGGATATCTTACCGGAGAGAAGAAGAAGCCAGCTCCGACAAACACGGCCCATCTGCAGAGATGGCAATCAGAAAATTCGATGGTTACAGCGTGGATGGTCAACTCCATGTCTTCTGCAATTGGAAAAACTTACCTCTTCCTCCCAACAGCAAAGGACGTATGGGACGCTGTACGGGACATGTACTCAGACACCAAAGATTCATCCAAAATTTTTGAAATCAAAGCGAGACTATGGCAGACGAAACAAAGGGAAAGAGAGGTGACAGACTACTATCTTGAAATGAATTCTCTATGGCAAGAACTCGACCAAAACCTGGAAGAAGAGTGGGATAGTCCAACTGACAGCGTACGGTACAAGAAGAAATTGGAGAACGAAAGGGTGTATGAGTTTCTGGCCGGCTTGAATCGGGACCTTGATGACGTAAGGGGCCGGATTTTGAGCAAACGACCCTTACCGTCGCTGCGAGACGCCTTCGCCGAAGTCCGCCGGGAAGAGAACAGACGCAAGATAATGCTGAAGGTAGGAAAGACGGGCCTGGAAGACGAAGACACTGGATCTGCGTTGATCTCCAAAGGGTTTGGGCTTAATGGGCCTAAACTGAACTTTAAAGGTGATAGGCCAAGTGGGTCGGCGGTCCTAGGGTCTAAAAAATTATGGGCCAAATCAAATAAAGGGCTCTTATGGATTGGGCCCAACTTCTAAAGGATCATATACCAACGGGCCTGGATTGAAACAAAGAGGGGGACGTCCTTGGTGTGATCATTGCAAGAAGTCAGGACATAAAGAAGACACGTGTTGGGATTTACATGGGAAACCAGCAGATTGGAAATCAAGACAAATTAACAAAACTCGTGGTTATCAGGCATATGTTGATCCTGTTGAAGAAAAAAATAACTCCAATCCAAACGGTGCATTCAATCCCGAGCAGATGGAGCAACTCTATAAAATATTCTCAAGTTTCCAAACATCTGTACCATCTAGTTCACTAGCCCATAAAGGTAATTTTTTAAGAGCCTTCTATACAATCGCCCCATCCAAAACTCCCTGGATTATTGATTCCAGTGCGTTCGATCACATGACGGACTCTTACCATCTTTTTTCTACATATTCCACTTGTGCTGGCAATATCAAAGTAAAAATCGCAGATGGGTCACTCTCACCTGTAGCAGGAAAAGGGAGTATTCGTATTTCTAATTCAATAACTCTGGAGTCTGTTCTTCATGTTCCAAATCTATCTTGCAACTTGCTATCAATTAGTCAATTAACGAAACAGTCCAATTGCTCGGCTAAATTTCTTCCATCTTGTTGTATCTTTCAGGACCTATCATCGGGGAAGACGATTGGCAGTGCCAGGAATGTGAGGGACTTTACCACTTTGAAGAGGCAGATGTGAGTAAACGAAATCAAATTGTAACTTGTGATTCTGCTTTTATCCCTAGAGATGATGAAATTCTGTTATGGCATTTTAGAATGGGTCATCCCAATTTTCAATACTTGCAACATATTTTACCTACCATATTTTCAAATAAAATGACTGCTAATCTTCAATGTGAGTCTTGTGAATTGGCAAAACATCACCGTGCTTCCTTCAAACAATCTACATACAAACCATCAAAACCCTTCTCCTTAATTCACAGTGATCTATGGGGCCCGTCTCGAATCCCTAATCGAACTCACAAAAAATGGTTTGTAACCTTTATTGATGATCATACTCGAATTTGTTGGGTTTATCTCCTAAATGAAAAAGCTGATACTCGAACCGTGTTCATAAATTTTCATTCAATGATCCAAACACAATTCCAGACGAACATCCAAATTTTACGCACAGATAACGGTACAGAATACTTTAATAACACCTTAAACGAATACCTCCAGGATCATGGAATTATCCACCAAAGTTCTTGTGTCGACACTCCCCAGCAAAATGGGATTGCCGAACGAAAAAATCGACACCTCCTTGAGGTTGCCCGTGCGTTGATGTTTACCACAAATATGCCTAAACATTTCTGGGGAGATACCATTTTAACCTCGGCTTATCTTATAAATAGAATGCCCAGTCGTATTCTCTCATTTAAATCACCTCTCCAAAAACTTCGAGAATCCTTTCCCACTTCCCGCCTTGAGTCAAACTTACCTCTCCGAATATTCGGTTGTACAGCATTTATCCATATACACCCTCATCACCGGAGTAAGCTTGACCCACGTGCACGTAAATGTGTCTTCATTGGCTACTCCCCTACCCAGAAGGCTACAAATGCTATGATCCGTCCACAAGAAAAGTATTTGTTAGCCTGGATATTACATTCTTTGAACGCACCCCCTACTTCAAAAATTCCTCTCTTCAGGGGGAGATTTGGAGTGAAGATCGGCTCCCAAGTAACGATCGATTCTTCGACTTTGATCTCTCTCTCACTAAACCTGTCATAACACCTTCAACCACTCCTCACCCTAATATGCCATTTACAGATGGTAACTTAAACTCAAGGGGAGATGCAAGACAACAAGCTAACAAGGAGATATTAGTTTACTCAAGGAAGCCAAAGCAAGTGTATGGAGAGAACCTCACACCTGAGGCATCAAAAGAATCAGAACCGATGATAGTTCCGGATATTCATGAGACTGTTCCTGTTTCAGACACAATTGAGCTCTCAGCTAATGACCTACCTATTGCTCTCAGGAAACAACCCCGGTCATCTACTCTTCACCCTATCTCAAAATTCGTTTCCTATAATGCTCTATCTGCAGGATTTCGCACCTTCTCTTCTAATCTGGATAATACAGAAATTCCGAGAGATATTCAAGAAGCCATGACTATTCCAAAATGGAAAGATGCAGTTCTAGAAGAGATGCAAGCCCTGGAGAAAAACAAAACTTGGGATGTGGTAGAGTTACCGAAAGGGAAAAGACCTGTTGGGTGCAAATGGGTA
The DNA here is from genome assembly GCA_019395295.1 of Osmanthus fragrans. Lineage (NCBI taxonomy): Eukaryota > Viridiplantae > Streptophyta > Magnoliopsida > Lamiales > Oleaceae > Osmanthus > Osmanthus fragrans. The sequence goes on from CM033350.1 coordinate 15,247,591, forward strand.
TTTACTGTGAAGTACAAAGCTGATGGGACAATTGAACGGTACAAAACTCGTCTAGTTGCAAAAGGATATACACAGACCTACGGGATTGATTACACAGAAACATTCGCCCTTGTAGCAAAGTTGAACACAATTCGGGTCATCTTGTCCTTAGCAGCGAACCTGGATTGGCCTCTCCAACAGCTTGACATCAAGAATGCATTTCTGAACGGCGAATTAGAAGAAGAGGTCTTCATGACGTTACCTCCAGGCTTCAGTAAGGGGAATGAAGAAAACAAAGTGTGTAAACTTAAAAAATCTTTATACGGCCTCAAACAGTCACCAAGAGTATGGTTTGACAGATTTGCAAAAGTGTTAAAGAGTCAAGGATATCAGCAAGGACAGTCAGATCATACGATGTTTTACCAACTGTCTGAAGCTGGGACGAAAGCAATCTTGATTGTATATGTTGATGACATAATACTAACCGGAGACAATATATTGGAGCTAGAGAGACTTAAGAAAAGCTTGTCCACGGAGTTTGAAGTAAAAGACTTGGGACAGATGAAATATTTTTTGGGAATGGAAATAGCCAGATCGAAGAAGGGAATTAGTGTTTCACAGCGAAAATACATTCTTGATCTTCTAACTGAAACAGACATGCTTGGATGTAAACCAAATGACACTCCCATGGACCAAGGAAAAAAAGGGGAAGATGCTGGAAGAATAGTTGAAAAAGACAGATATCAACGACTAGTTGGCAAACTAATCTACCTGTCACACACTAGACCTGACATTGCATTCGCGGTTAGTGTGGTAAGCCAGTATATGCATTCTCCAAAGGAAGCTCACTTAGAGGCAGTGTACAGAATACTGAGATATCTCAAAGGTACTCCTGGGAATGGACTTTTCTTCAAGAAAAATGAAAGAAATGGAGTAGAGGTCTTTACTGATGCAGATTGGGCTGGATCAATAGAAGATAGGAGATCAACTACTGGCTACTGTACTTTCGTATGGGGAAATTTGGTAACTTGGAGAAGTAAGAAGCAAAATGTAGTAGCTAGGAGCAGTGCTGAAGCTGAGTTTAGAGCAGTTGCACAAGGTATATGCGAAGGGCTATGGATAAAGAAACTATTGGAGGAACTACAGACTGGGGTAAACCTTCCAATCAAGCTCTATTGCGATAACAAAGCTGCTATCAATATCTCCCTCAATCCAGTCCAACATGACCGAACCAAACATGTCGAAGTAGATAGACACTTCATCAAAGAAAAAGTTGAAGACGGGATTCTATGCATGACATATGTGCCTACAAAAGAACAAATTGCAGATATCTTCACCAAAGGACTATCTCGACCAAATTTCGAGCATTTAATTAGCAAGTTGGATATGATCAATATCTACGATCCAACTTGAGGGGGAGTGCAGAAATCCCGAATTATTAGGGATTATTTTGTAGTAGCTTGTAATTGATTATGTTTGATTAGGTACCTTATTTAGATTAGGTAAATTTCACTTTTTCCTTTTCCGGAATCTTACCTATTGTAGTTCTCTACTTGTACTATAAATTCAGTCCATTAGGTTGTAAATAAAGTGTCTGAAAAGTAATACAAATTACTCTTATATTTCATTCCTATTTCTATAAAAATTTAAGTACTCCAATAAATTCTTTATATTTAACACTTAATTTACTGTGCACAAAACTTATTTATTATTTTTCCTATCTTTTATTTTCATTAGCTTCCATCCGAATGATTATAATACTTTTCTTCGTTCAAAATTGAAATGCTTTGAATGTATTTTTTATGAGGGGTGGGGGGATTTAGCTCTCTAAACCCCTGTTTGATGCACATTATTTTTGGAAAGAATGTATTTTTTTGGTTGATATGATGGTGAATATGTGGTTGAAAAAGAAGGAAAAGTTATTGATGTGATGAAAAATATTATTTTATTGAAGAATGTGTGGTTGAAAATAAGTAGAAGAATGAAAATGAAAATGATAATGTATATCAAACAGGTGCTAAATTTGGAGAGCCAAACTTATTCACTATTTGAAAATGTTAATTTAAAGAGACTCTTGAGAGTTGAGACATAAGCTTTACCTCTTTAAAATAGAGAACATCTTATATTTAAAGAGCCTCTTGGAGATGTTATAACACTCTTAAAGAGACAATAGACCTACAGAGAGTGAATAGGACAAGGCATGGGGTGAATCCCACTCCCATCTCCCTCTATTACCCACATTTGTTCTCTATTAATAATGTAATATTTCCAGTCTGTTCAAGCACTAATCTATTCAGTCTGAGAGGCACCAAAATGCCAGGCCTTGGTACCAATCTATTTCCATCGATCCATTTAGAATCCAAATTGTTCACATTCTGGTCTATTTAATTGCATATAATTATCCAAAGCTAAAATTACTTACAAAAACTATGGCTTAAATGTGGTCAAGAACTTGCACAATAGAATTGAACATAAGTCCGAATTCTGTCAATAACTCCATGAAATAAGATTACACAGACCACTGTTATAATCACAATCCAAAGGCATTTCCCAGCAAAGCAATGAAACCTTAATAAGAAGCATCAATATTTCTTATCATGTGAAATTCCTTTAGAAGAGCTAATTTGTTTTGCCATTGCAGATAGAGGAAGTAATGAAACCAAGAAAGTATAGATACACGGGATGGATTAAAGTGGACACGCTTATTAGATTATTTAGGCCGAGTTTGGGAAACGAATATTTCAATCTTCTTTCCTCCACAAGCATATTAATGTATCCACAAAGACTTATGTATTTGGACATGTCTATCATTGTAAAAAGTCACACGTCTTCTTGCTGGAATCCACTCCTATAGACTATAAATTTATACTGGAACTATTTAATTATAGAAGCACAGGACATGTTTATTTTATCGAAGGTAACATAGAGCAAATGAATTCTACATTTTGAAGCAATGAAATTTTTTAATTCTAACAAAGGGATATCAGATTCTACTATAGGAGTTTCATTCAAAGTTTCACTCCTATCTTGTTATACTTTGAACCATTTAATTACGAAAGCAAAGTATATGCTTTATAAAGGATAACATAGGGCAAATGACTTCTGCATATTCGAAACAATTGAAGATTTCTACATTAGGCCATTATACCACAGAGATCAGGTTCATTCCAGTACTCCATTGTAATTATTAGGCTAAAAACCACAAACATAAGATCAAACTATCAGAGATTACATAGTTATTTAAATTTTTAGCTGATCACAATGCAAATTAAATAAAATCAAATTACAAATAATCAACCCAAATCTCACATTTTTCGGAAAGTTCAGGAAAATACCTCAGGCAGAGTCTCATTTTGACAATGGCTTCTGCAAAAAGGCAGTCAAATAAACTTCACCATTCTTCACCCCACTCGAATCAGTCTTATTTGCCACAGCCCACTTCACTTTCTTGTACCCCAACTTCCCAATCAAGGGTGAAAAAACCTTCTCAAGATCCATCCTTTTACTGAAAAAATGGTCCAACCAAAAGTAACCTCCACCCCTTAATATTCTATCCACATCAAAGAGCAAAAACTCCATTGTGATCAGCGGTATCCACCTGTTGACAGCACGCCCACATCTCACAAGATCCACCACTCCATCGAACACCGGAAGCCTCTGCTGCAATGGCACATGGAGTGGTACTAATCCCCTCAGCGCCAACGCTTCATTATATGGGGCGCCAAAATTCATTGTGGTGGTTATGACTGTCACGTTCTGTAGCTTCATGTGGGCAGCAAAAGTGCCTGTGCCACCGCCAATATCAAGTGCAAGTCTAATAACACTTTTTGCTGATTTAGAAAGCTGGAAAAGCTGCTGGATCGGGAGATCTAGATCTGTTTTATAAGTCAAGAATCTTGATTTCTCTACTGCCATGTTAAAACCCATGTCAGATTTAGTACTTGCAAAGCAGGAGAAAGTCTTGCAGCTGTAATGCCCTAATAATGCTGTGTTTTCCGGAAGTGTGGCAAATGGGTTTGTGGGAATTGAGGACGGGATAGTGGAGGTGGTTCTTGAAAAGCAGCGGCGGCGGGGGAGGGGGTGGCAGCCTCGGAGAATAAGATCCTCAGCTAAAGGAGAATCATTTGGGCACAAAGCAAAGGGAGTGTAGTTCATATACTGGTGCAGGAGGAGAGGATGGTCTTTACAAGAGGAAGCAATTGGGGCTATGTGAGTATATAGGAGGAGATCAGAAGGGGTGGAGGAGGGGGATTTCATGGTAGGTGGAGAGGATGGCCGGCGGCTGGTGAGGTGGTTGATGGTGGAGCGTATGGTTGACAGCTGGTGGATAAGGTGGTCGGGAACTGGCGGAGGAGCCCGTGGAGTGGACTGGATGGTGGAGGAGAGGTGGTAAAGGGACAGAATATTGGTGGCTACCATGGCTAGCAAGAGAAGCAAATTTAGACACATCGTGAAACCCATATTCAAGATTTTTTCTGATCTTTCACGAGGAATTTCTTCAGATTATGCAGATGCTCTTTCAACTTGTACACCAACTCCAGTATGATTGTGCGACTCCGGGGCATACAACTATCAATCATGTTTTGATGACATATTCAATAATCTATAATATATTAAATATCACGTGAAGGGAAATCATTTTTTTGGACGATTTTAAATCATTACAATTTAATTATTTCAATAATATCCAACTTTTCGTTTTTTAATATGTATTTAATTTACAAAATGTAATAAATACTACAAAATTTGTATTCATGTATTTATTCCTCATGTTCATTTAATATAAATGATTTAATATTTATTATCACGTATATATTCATTGATATTAATTCTAAATTAATTAACATTCACGTTAATTCATGAATCGTATTTACCATTCATCATCATTTATACATTTAGTTGTAATTCTAATACTCACATTTAAGTTTATTTTACTATTTACTTGCATGTATAATAATCAGCATTCTATTTTCAAAGACTTGCATACGTCTTATATTTTAATAAAAGTAGTAAATGAGGGATCAAATATTACTTCATTGTACTCATAAAGTGTTACGGAATAACGTACAACGCACGTTCAACATTAACTAGTTATTCTAATAGTCACTGAACGTAGTGCCATGTCATGTCTTTGATTGATTACTGAAATTTAAAATATCGAATTTTGATCACTAAACTTAATTCTATATCTTTAATTGCTTGTTGAAGTTTAAAATATCGAGTTTTGACCATTGAACTTTGAAAATTGTTGTACATTACGCACGTACAACATTTTTCAAAGTTCAGGGGTCAAAACTCGACATTTTAAACTTCAAAGAGCAATCGAATACATGAACCTAACTTCCGTGACCAAAAAGTCAACATTTTAAATTTCTGTGAATAATCAAAGACATGGATTTAATTTCGATGACCATTGGAACAATTCATTCTGTTTGCATCTATAGTAACCCAATAGTGTGAATTAGGGCAATTATTTTAATGCGAGGTTGCTTTGATTTAGGAATTTGGAATTAATTGTTCAAATGGTCATTGAACTTAAGTCCATGTCTTTGATTGATCACTGAAATTTAAAATATCGAGTTTTGATCACTGAACTTAGGTCCATGTCTTTAATTGCTCACTAAAATTTAAAATGTCGAGATTTGGCCACTAAAATTTGGAAAATGTTATACATTACTCACGAGCATAAATGTTGAACTTTGAAAAATGTTAAGTTTATAGTGAGTAATGTACAACATTTTTCAAAATTCAATGGTCAAAATTCGACATTTTAAACTTCAGTGAGTAATCGAAGACACTGACCTAAATTCGATGACCATTGGAACAATTCATTCTGTTTGCATCTATAGTAACATGATAGTGTAAATTAGGGCAATTATTTTAATGCGGGGTTGCTTTGATCTGTGAATCTAGAATTAATTGTTCCAATGGTTACTGAATTTAGGTCAATGTCTTGAATTGGTCACTAAAGTTAAAAATGTCGAGTTTTGGTCACTGAATTTAGGTTCATGTCTTCGATTGTTTATTGAAATATAAAATGTAGAGTTTTGACCACTGAACTTTGAAAAATATTGTACATTTATGAGATTTTAAGTGGCTAAATTTTGGATCCAAAGTAGATTCTTATTCTTTTTATCTTCTTTTTCCGGTCAAGTTCAAATTGTTTAAAAGAAGGAAAAATAAGAACATCTTTTAAAAAATCAATTTTTAAAATCATGCTCCAAGAAATCTTTTAAATTAACATTTGAATTTAGAGTATATGTTTGGCTTTCCCAACTCACTCTCTATAATTAAATGCATTCAAAGTATTTTAATTTTCAATGTAGGAAAATAATATAATAATTTAAAGAAAATTTAATTAAAATAAAAGATAGAGAAATATAATAAATATTTTTTGAAAGTATTAAAATTAAGGGTCCGTTTGATTGCAATGGTGGAAAATGGGTGAAAAGAAAATGAATGATGGGGAATTGAATTGTCTAGAATTTGTTTTAGAGATAATTGTAATTTATGGCGTTTGATTGGTATAATTTTTCACCTAATCCGTTTGACTTTGTTTTTCATACAAATTGTTACTTTTTGGGATAATTTTTTTTACAATCTATATTAAAATTTGTTTGGATTGCAAAAAAGTAAAAAAAAAAAAAAAATTAAAAATTAAAAATTAAAAAATTTTGAAATTTTTTTGTGTTCATTTAGTTTTATTTTTCATCTAAACTATCAATTAAATGGATAAATTTTTTTATCATTGGATTTAGAATATATTTTCATTGCCAAAAAATTTAAAAAAAAAAAAAAAAGTTGGAAAACACTTTCTCACCAAATCCATGAGAAAATAAAATGTGAAAAATTTATTTTAAATGATTGTACCTAGAAAAGAGGTGAAAATGAATTCCATGGAAAAGTTATGCAATCAAACACCAAAATTAAGGGTTATTTTCACCATTTTTCTTGCCAATCAAACAGAGCATAAGTGTTAAATATAAAGAGACTGTTGGAATACTTCAATTTTTTTTTACTGAGTAGACCGTGCACCACGGCCAAACTTTGATTTCAGTGCAATAAACTGTGTTAGAATATGCACTTTAAAAATAGAGTCAAAGTTTCTTGAAAATGTTATAAGAAAAATAATAATACAATGTACTTTAGCCCTGTTTGGGGGAATAGTTTTGGAATAGTTATTTTTTCTTTAAAAAATGCGTGGTTAAAAAAGAAAAAAAAATATCTTGTGCAATATTATTTTATTGAAAAATATATAGTTAAAAAGTGGAGATTCAAAAAATGCACTAAATTAAAATGGAGCCCAAACAAGGGCTTGATTTAGCTAATGGTAAATTAAGTTTAAGCAAAATTTTAAATTGATTAATTAAATTACTTTTTAACCCATTTAATAATTAAATTTAAATAATGTTACATGTTGGTTACTTCATCACCTAATTAAATGCCATATTTGGTGTAACCAAAAAAAGGTATAGTGACCCAATCCTTCTAGATGGCCTCCTACTAAGAGTGGCAATTGGATCAAGCAACTCGTCTAGATCCAGCCTATGGGTTGTTTGGGCTCGTCCCATGCATGAACCACGTCCAAAAAACTTTGGATGAGTTGATCTTGGCTCAGCATGTCGCTCGGAGAGTGACTCAACAAGTTCGTGGGCTGTTTTGTAAATGTTATTGTTTGGTCACATTTTCTGGTCAATTATGACCGTTGGATACCCCAATTGTTTGACTTTTATTTTTATTTTTAAGAAAGATAACTTTATAAATATTCACCATTCTATTCATTTTTTCACATCAATCCTACACAATCTAAATTTCTCAATTCTCAATTCTTTATTATTCAATATTCCTCATACAAAACATAAGTTACACATTTAGTTTATTTTTTTAGTTCATGTTTCATCACTTCAAGTTCAAGAGTTCAAGTCTTCATCTATTATTTTCTATTTCTACTTTCCAATTCTCTTTTTATATCATATGGATCCCAATAAATATGTTGAGCCTATGTTCAATGGTGGTGTCAACTCCGACACACCATTGACATCCCAAAGTGTGTCGTCTATGTTCGATAATGATTTCAATAGTCTGAATAACATCTTAATTCCTAATAATTTGGGGGTTGACGATTTGCATGAGTGTAGTAATCCAATTGAATTTGATGACATTGATGAAGAAGAAGAAGCAAAAATTAAAATAAACTGTTAAATTTTGTGAACACTTCAAATTGGTGTCCATGGTTCGTCAAGTTTATGGGAAGCAAGGATCAAAAACAATATGTAAGTCCTGTCAAACAAAATTGGTATGGCAAAGGAGTATCTAAATTACCCAGACATTACAAGAAATGTTCGACCAAACATGGAGTTATAGGTCAAATACAAACTCAACTCCATTTTGTTTATCCTTCTCTCGGTACTAGTTCTAGTATACAAAGTACATGAATTTATTTAAGAGAAGACGTAGCGAGAGAATAGTCAAGTTCATAGCTGGTGCTGAGTTGCCATTAATATAGTGGACAACAAAAATTTCACCAAACTTATACAAAATTATCTTCAACCAAGGGTACGTTGCAGTACATAGAAACACTCTTCGTGCTAATTGCATTGATTATTCCTTTAACTTGTATAATGGACCCTAGATATAATTTACAAGGTACAAAAATTTTTATACACAAAATCTCAAATACATGAAATTTGGATGCTCCGATTACATATTCTAATATAGATAATACTTTAAGTGAAATGTAAGAATGGTATTGTTATATAATTAGGCAAAATTTAGACAAGTTCCGACTGAGCGGTGATCGACCGAAAATTATGGTTCGATCAATCGAACTAGAGTTTCGGTCGATCGAAATAGACTTAAATCCGGTATTAACAGATTAAATACCGTATATGCTGTTGGTACTCCAGAAATCCGGTAAATTGCACAGAAATTCGGTATACGCGAAATTAGGTATGCAATTTAGCAATATAATAACTACGATGAACGCAAATTCAACATACATATATCATGCTTAATACTATATACGTACAGAATGTAAACATGAACGAATAAAAATCGCAGAACGAGTAATAGAACCGAAAACTTTTAACCCGAGGCCTGTGTTGCACACAGTTTCCTTAAAACAGATTCGCCCCCTCACCGTTCGTGCTTGAGGTTTACAACGAGCGTCTGTTTCCCAGGATACAACGGTAGAACCAGTAGCTTCCGAGCACCACGGGAACCACTCCGGCGAACTGAACTAGTGCCTGAACTACACCACCACCAAGACCGAAATGCAGGAAAAAAAATAGAACTCTATGCAAATGAATTTCTTATTTATTCTAGACTTGAAAGCCTTTGCTTTTTTTTTTTTTTGTGTTGGAATGAGGAAAATGAGCCACTATTTATAGGCTAGGCTACCATCAATGACAATGACCTTTGGAGTTTCTCATCTTTTTCCTATGTGGGACAAATTCATTTTTCCCACATAAACTCCCTTTTGAGTGGTGCACTTTGAGCCTCAATTTCTCATTCACCCGAGCATCAACTTTGGCAAGTAAGTATATGATTTCGATGTACTCACGGAGGAGAACACAAATCAACTTTCATCTTCCAAATTGAACAACCGGATCCCACTCAAAACTCGTGCCAAAGTCAGCCCATAAACTCAGTTTTTCCAACAATCCCCCACATGAATGAAAATTGGGAGCGACTCATGCATGTGACACATGACGACTTATGAATGTGACACATGACGACTTGGTGATATAGTTCAACAGTTGAAACCTGCATAGGATAGGTAGGTGTTACCCTTTGAACCTTCCCTTGTGAAAGCATATTTACTTTACTGGCTGATCAGTAGACGCGATGTCCTTGAACTGTTCTGCTGTTTATGTAAACGATAATACACTTCACACAGGATTCTTCCTAACACATTTCAGTTCTCATTATTATGTTCGTTTTGGCCATGAACATATGCCTGGTTCTGTGAAAGATCACTAGAATTGCGCCCCACACAATTCCCTTAGAAGCGGCCCCACTTCTCTCTCACATAGGTGATTTCTTATTACAAGTAACCCGCATTACTCGGCTCGATTTCGACGCATAAGAATCATTAAAAGCCAATTGCTTATCCTCCACCTTCACGAGCATCACTGTCGCATCACAGGAATGGACATGAGGTAGTATCCCCCATAGTGATTACATCAAGTCTTTACAATTAGGTTGTCCCTTTGAACCTAGATCTTGGGATCTCCAGTCAACTAGGTTGGGTTTTCCTTTGTATTGACTTATCCATTCAAGGGCTTAAGTCCCATTCCTCTCGATGATTTCTCAACTAACTCTCGATTTAACCCTTTGGTTAGCGGATCCGCAATGTTATCCTTTGACTTTACATAGTCAATAGTGATAACTCCAGTTGAGATTAGTTGTCTTATGGTATTGTGTCTACGACGTATATGTCTAGATTTACCATTATACATGTTACTCTGTGCCCTTCCAATTGCTGATTGACTATCACAGTGTATGCAAATTGCTGGCACAGGTTTTGACCATCTTGGAATATCCTCTAAGAAGTTGCGTAACCATTCAGCCTCTTCACCACTTTTATCTAGAGCTATAAACTCAGATTCCATAGTGGATCGTGCTATTACTGTTTGCTTAGAGGATTTCTAAGAAACAGCTGCACCTGCCAATGTGAACACAAATCCACTCGTGGATTTTGAGTCTTTCATATCAGATATCCAATTAGCATCACTATATCCTTCAATGACCGCTGGATATTTGGCATAATGCAATCCATAATTACGAGTCAATCTTAAGTACCTTAGTACTCTTCCTATTCCTTTCCAATGATCAGCTCCTGGATTACTCGTATACCTACTTAGTTTACTAACTGTGTAGGCTATGTCTGGTCTTGTACAGCTCATTAAGTACATCAGACTTCCAATGATTCTCGAGTATTCTACTTGAGAAACAATTTCACTTTTATTCTTGGATAGGTGTTGACTCGTATCTATCGGTGTTCTAGCCATGCCAGTATCATCATTACTGAACTTTTCCAGAATTTTGTCCACATAATGTGACTGGCTTAGAACGAGTCCATCTGATGTTCTTGAAATTTTGATTCCAAGTATAATATCAGCCAAGCCCATATCTTTCATGTCAAATCTTGAATTTAACATATTCTTGGTGGATTTGATCATCTTATCATTGCTACCAACAATAAGCATATCGTCAACGTAAAGACATAAAATGACATAGCCATTTTTCGTGTCTTTGACGTAAACACATTTATCACACTCATTGATTTTAAATCCACACTCCATCATGACACTATCGAATTTCTCATGCCATTGTTTTGGTGCTTGTTTTAAGCCATATAATGACTTCACCAATTTGCAGACTTTCTTTTCCTGCCCTGGAGATGAAAACCCCTCGGGTTGTTCCATATAGATTTCTTCATCTAAATCTCCATTTAAGAAGGCAGTCTTAACATCCATTTGATGTACTTCAAGATTCCGCAAAGCAGCAATCGCAAGTATCATCCTAATAGATGTTATTCTTGTTACTGGAGAATATGTATCAAAATAATCAAAGCCTTCCCGTTGTCGGTAACCTTTTATTACTAACCTGGCCTTGTACTTTTCAATAGTTCCATCTGTTTTCATTTTTCGTTTGAAAATCCATTTGTAGCCTAGTGGTTTACTTCCTGGAGGAAGATCCACTAGCTCCCATGTATGATTTTGCAAGATGGAATCTATTTCACTTTTAATGGCCTCTTTCCATTGAGGTCCTTCTGAGGAGTTTACAGCTTCTTGATAGCTTCGAGGTTCACTTTCTAGCATATAGGTCAGAAAATCTGGACCATAAGATTTTTCTGTTCTTTCTCTTTTGCTACGTCTTGGTTCAACCTCAACCCCCTCTTCTAGTTCTTGGTCCTGACTATCTTCAATCATAGTCTCATACGTCCGTTTAGAAGAGCTTGCCTCTTCTTTGGACTTATACGAAAATACATGTTCAAAGAACGAAGCATTTCTCGATTCTATTATCGTGTTTTTGTGTGTATATCTGAGATTTTCGATTCATACACAAGAAACCGATAAGCACTACTGTTATGAGCATATCCAATAAAGATGCAATCTACAGTTTTCGGGCCTATCTTCACCTTCTTTGGTGTTGGGATAGCCACTTTAGCGAGACACCCCCACACTCGTAAGTATTTATAGGAAGACTTTCTTCCTTTCCATAACTCATACGGAGTCTTTTCCATTTTCTTTCGGGGCACCTTATTTAAAAGGTAATTTGCTGACAACACAGCCTCCCCCCACATGTTCTGAGGTAACCCAGAACTTACTAGCATTGCATTCATCATTTCTTTTAAGGTGCGATTTTTCCTTTCAGCAATGCCATTTTGTTGCGGTGAATAAGGTGCGGTGGTTTCATGTATGATTCCGTGTTGTGCACAGAATTCAGCAAACGGTGCTTCATACTCACCACCTCAATCGCTTCTCAACACCTTAATTTTCTTGCTAAGTTGATTTTCAACTTCCGTCTTATAGAGAATGAATTTCTCTATCGCTTCATCCTTACTTTTTAGCAAGTACACATAGCAGTATTTTGTGCTATCGTCGATAAAAGTAATGAAATACTTGTTGCCACCTCTCGTTTGTACAAATTTTAAATCACATAAGTCACTGTGAATTAAATCAAGTGGTTCAGTATTCCGTTCAATTGATTTGAATGACGACCTTGTCAATTTTGCTTCAACACAAGTTTCACACTTATGTTTCGAATCAACATGGAACGCGGGTATGCAATTCAAGTTAACTAGTCTACGTAAAGAATCATAGTTAACATGTCCTAGTCTACCATGCCATACATTGGAAGACTCAAGCAAATAAGCAGAAGAGTTCAATTTATTCATTTTTGGCTTAACAACCATTACATTTAGTTTGAACATGCCATCGGAAACATACCCTTTTCCGACAAACATTTCACTTTTGGACAAAATAACTTTGTCTGACTCAAATACAATACGAAACCCATGCTTATTCAAAAGCGACCCGGACACTAGGTTCTTGCGGATTTCCGGCACATATAGCACATTGTTAAGAGTCAACTCTTTCCCTGAAGTCATCTTCAGAACCACCTTCCCTTGTCCTTTGATTTCAGAAGTTGCTGAATTTCCCATGAACAACTTCTCTCCATTTTCAATTGCTTCGAAAGCATTAAACATCTCTTTATCAGAGCACACATGCCTTGTAGCACCAGTGTCAATCCACCACTCTTTCGGGTTAGAACCCACCATGTTTACTTCAGAAATGACGGCTGCGAGATTCATCTCCGACACGTCATTTGCCATGTAATCAACCACATTTGCTTCCTTCTTCTTCTTTGGCATTCTGCACTCCGAAGACTTGTGACCTACTTTGTCACAATTGAAGCATTTTCCTTGAAATTTCTTTTTAGAAATTCCACCTTTTAGTCCTTGCTTGGTCCCTTTGCCACCGGATGACCCAGCCTTACTTTTGTAGGCCTTACTGCTTTGACCATGCTCTACCACATTGGCTTTAGCAACATCAGGACTGAACCACTTCTTCTCCGAACCCTTGTTGTCTTCTTCAATTCGAAGTCTAACAATCAGTTCTTCGACGTTCATTTCCTTTCGTTTGTGCTTCAGATAGTTCTTGAAGTCTTTCCACGCGGGGAGCAATTTCTCAACAATTGCTGCCACTTGGAAAGTTTCACTCACAACCATCCCTTCGGCATGCATTTCGTGAAGAATCACTTGGAGTTCTTGCACTTGACTGATTACTGGTTTAGAATCCACCATCTTATAATCCAAGAATCTGCCGACAATAAACTTTTTTGCCCCGGCATCCTCAGTCTTATATTTTCGGTCCAACGACTCCCACAGCTCCTTAGCAGTTTTCATACTACTATACACGATGTATAGCGAGTCTGCTAAGCTGTTCAATATATAGTTTCGGCACAGAAAGTCTGAATGTTTCCAAGCATCAACCGCACTGATCACTTGAATATCTCCTTCACCCTCATTGAGTATTGGAGCAGTTTCAGTCAAGAATCTCGCAAGATTCAAGGTGGTCAGGTAAAATAACATTTTTTGCTGCCACCTCTTGAAATTCAAGCCATTGAATTTTTTCAGTTTTTCCCCATGGTTAACCGGAACATTAGCCACATGTTGGCTCACAACACGACTTGGCACCTGAGTCATAGTCTGAGCCACAACAGAGCTAGGCCCTGCACCCATAGCTGCACCCATACCCACAGTTTGGGAAACTTGGGACACATCCATGTTGGTTGGTTCGGTTGTCATTTCTGAAATAAAACACACAAAAATTAGTTTCCAAAAAACTAAATATCAACTTGTCTTTAAAAAAAAACAAATCTGTTTTAAGCTTGTTATATAATTAGGCAAAATTTAGACAAGTTCCGACTGAGCGGTGATCGACCGAAAATTATGGTTCGATCAACCGAACTAGAGTTTCGGTCGATCGAAATAGACTTAAATCCGGTATTAACAGATTAAATACCGTATATGCTGTTGGTACTCCAGAAATCCGGTAAATTGCACAGAAATTCGGTATACGCGAAATTAGGTATGCAATTTAGCAATATAATAACTACGATGAACGCAAATTCAACATACATATATCATGCTTAATATTATATACGTACAGAATGTAAACATGAACGAATAAAAATCGCAGAACGAGTAATAGAACCGAAAACTTTTAACCCGAGGCCTGTGTTGCACACAGTTTCCTTAAAACAGATTCGCCCCCTCACCGTTCGTGCTTGAGGTTTACAACGAGCGTCCGTTTCCCAGGATACAACGGTAGAACCAGTAGCTTCCGAGCACCACGGGAACCACTCCGGCGAACTGAACTAGTGCCTGAACTACACCACCACCAAGACCGAAATGCAGGAAAAAAAATAGAACTCTATGCAAATGAATTTCTTATTTATTCTAGATTTGAAAGCCTTTGCTTTTTTTTTTGTGTGTGTGTTGGAATGAGGAAAATGAGCCACTATTTATAGGCTAGGCTACCATCAATGACAATGACCTTTGGAGTTTCTCATCTTTTTCCTATGTGGGACAAATTCATTTTTCCCACATAAACTCCCTTTTGAGTGGTGCACTTTGAGCCTCAATTTCTCATTCACCCGAGCATCAACTTTGGCAAGTAAGTATATGATTTCGATGTACTCACGGAGGAGAACACAAATCAACTTTCATCTTCCAAATTGAACAACCGGATCCCACTCAAAACTCGTGCCAAAATCAGCCCATAAACTCAGTTTTTCCAACAGGTATGCCCAACGATTGGGTGTGGATGTTAGAAGGGCGCCCCGTACTCGCTCTACCACTAATTTTTAACCAACACAACAACGATTGTTTAATTTATTAATAGTGGTTAGTGATTAAATAATTAATTTAGGTTCGAGTATATCTCTTTCCTATAATACATCGGACATAAGTTCAGGTGAAATGCCTATAGAATTGGCTAGATATTTTATTTATCATATGCTTACAATTCTAGACTCGGCCAAATCAATGGTACAAACTTGATTTTTGGAGATGAACGTTAATATCCAGTTGTTTCTCTCATAAGACATTATCTACTAACACATATGGTTAACACCGTATAATTAGAGTCCGTTTTCAGTATGGATAGCAAAATTTTGTTCAAATTCATATCTCGACTCAAAAAAGTCATGTTAGAAAATTTAATATGTATATAAGATTGACAAGACGCTTAGTGCCGAGTTCAAAATCAATATGTCCTAATTACGTCTTAATTAGATAAATGATATTTAAGTGTCATACTTTGTCATTTCTTAATAATATTTATTTATTTTAGAAAAATTATACACATAACGAATTATATTTTAACTCCGCCTACTCTAAAATTAAGCAACTGATTCCAAGTCCCAAAAAATGACGAGATTTTTTAAAATTCAAAAAATAAAAATAAAAAGAATGTTGTACTCATGGTCTAGTTCGGCTTGGCCCTCGAGCATGAACCGAACTCATGTGGGCCAGGGCCATTGACATCCCTACCTTTTACTTTGGCTCTATTGAGGATTTTTTACTATTTATCAAAGATTGATTTTTTTTTTCTAACACTCGCACTTCATATTGAAGATTTATAATTTCACATTATGACATGATGATTGTTTCGACGTACATATTTAAGGGCCCAATGTAACATATGGAGTAGATGCTGGTAACAAAGGGACCAAACATTGGCCAATTTAAAAACTTAATTTTAGAAACTAAAGAGGTCACAAAAATACTTAATTGGCCAATTTAAAATTACTCTAGAACATCAGTTACTATTTATGAAATTAACTTCATTTTTATTTCTTTTGATAATTGTACGGCTAAAGTGGCTAACAGATTTGTTGTCACCAGCCTATTTGATAGGGTGTTTTTTCCACCGAAAACAGAATTCGTTTTTCATTTCCACATATTTTTGTGTTTGATCGAAATTTTTTCTCATGGAATTCATTTTATTGATTTTGATGAAAATACTTTTTCACCAGTCTGGTGGAAAAAGCAATTTTTTTTTTTTTTTTTTTTGGTAATAAGAACAAATTCTAGACCCAATAATAAAAAAATTTATCACTTTAATGGACAATTTTCATATAAAACAAAGTCAAACGAATGGTATTCGGTATATTATTATTATTATTATTATTATTATTATTATTATATTGGCAATTTGAACAAATTCTAGAGCCAATTGTAAAAAAACAAAAAAAAAAATTATCCCTTTAATGGACAATTTTCATGAAAAATAAAGTCAAACGAACACCAAACTTTAAATATTTTTTAGATGAAAAATTGTACAAATCAAACATAATTAATTACAACTCTCAATAAAAAAATTTCTAGACAATTCAATAAAACAGTATATGTTCTTTTTATTATTGGACGATGTTACGGTGAATATGAAAATAGGCTCGGATTTGTAGGAGATTTTTTTTTTTTATTATTTTTTTAGCCCGTGATTGGTGCAATGATTTGGTTCATTACGATCGATTGGTGCAAAAATTCACTCCAATCACACATTAAAACTTTATATCAATTTGGTGCAATAAATGGTGTTTGCACCAAATTTGGGTGATTTTTATAGTTTTTCATAATTCATATTTTGCCTTCATTTATATTATAACAAATTTTAATTCCTATCATATCATTTTATTAATTTAATTTATTTAATTTAATTTATTTAAATTAGTCATTTGAATTAATATTTATATTTAATTTATAATCAAGTAATAAATAATAACTGTTGAATACATCAAATAAAATTACTTTTCAAAATTTTAAAGTTAATTTTTTTTTTATAAATGCAATATTTTAATTTATTATATATAATTTTTAATTAATTAATTAATAATATAATTTCTAATTAATTAATAATATAATTTCTAATGTTGAGAAATAAAAATAAAGGAAACACTGTTTATTTAGCGGAATATTTGATGTAATAATTGGAAATGATTTTGCAAAATGGTGTAAAAGTTGCATTGCAGATGAGCTAAAGTGATTTGCATATTTTAGTCACATGCTTTAGTAAAAGGTCAAACTTTTCAAAGTATTATGTCCTATTTGAACTCATTTTTAAATTTATTTTCTTTAACAAAATCAAATAGGACTTTTATTTATTGTGGTAGGCATTCTCAATGCTATCATTTGTTATTAGAATTATCCACAATTTAAGGGAGTAATTTTTATTATAATAGCCAAGTCTCGGCAATATGCATTGCCACACTTAGACATGTGAATGGTTTGGATTGGATTGATTTTGAGCTCAATCTGAAGTCAAAATCGACTTGATCAATTTGAGTAAATTTCAATTCAAACCATTTCAATCTAGCTGTTAAAATCGAAACAAACCAAATCAAACCAGACCGATTTGGGTCAATTTGGTTTGACTAGTAGGTTTGAATATTTGCCCGAGTTAAAAAAAAATTATAAACCTATTTTTGATAGAAAAAAGATGGATGGTAAACAAATTATCTGAAAAATAATTATATATATATATATATATATATATATATATATATAGGGGGGGTATGCTCTAAAAAGAGTTGTATGATGCTCAAATGAGTTGTATGCTCTGAAAAGAGTTGTTTTTCCTTAAATAAACTTTTATCATACTCAGTAATCTTCTTAGTTTTCTTATAATTCTTTCTGTCTATAAATCTTTTTTTTTTTTCACCACCTAAGATATATCAACTTTAACCTGATTTCTTTCTATAAGGTTACTCTTGGCGCTCCCTTACAGAATTCCTAAATTAAAGGGTTCTCTTTCCCCAGCATCACAGAAAACATCAAAAGGCTCTCTCCGGCCAACAGTTTTCATTTTATCTGGATCACTCAAGTTTAATTTAGAAACAGTATGGCTTCTAAAAATCAAGTTATGCTTTTATGATATGCATAGGATGAAATGATTATGAGACTATTCACATCATATGTTCATAAAAACTTAAATTAAGCAGAATATAAAAACATATTTTTTGGGATTTATAATAACATAATGAAAGAAAAATATAACCAAGGATTTTCCTTTCGGGAAGTCCCTAAAGGTCTAAGAAAATACCTTAAAAAGCTTCAAAACAACAACTATTATTGATAAACTTTCTACAATGATTTACAGATTTGGATCGAGAATTTTTCTAGAGGAGAGGTTTCAAATGGTTTTTGAAAGCAGAGAGTACACATGCTGTAAACTTCATACTTAAACCAAATGAAAGAGTCTCATTAAATAGATAAATTCCTGGGAGCAAAAAGTCTGATTTACCCTTAGTGGGTAAGGCACTCACTTCACCGAGAAGCTTCTGGCCAATCAAAAGTCTAGAAAATGGGAATCTTATCTTAAAAAATCTTATCACAAAAAGTCTAAAGAGAAATAATATTTTCTAACAAAGTCAAAAGATTCTTTATCATGACTCCGTCTTTATACTGTAGCTCCTTTTTCTTTTCTTTTTATGTCTTTGTCTCATTGAGTTGCTGAGTAGAGTCTTGCATTATTTGAGCATCTTTTGTCTAAATCAATCTGTGTTTAAATTATGGCTTGCTACTGTGGAAAATGACATTCCACTATCTGAGTATCCTGTATTATCACCATTGTCTTCATTATTTGTTGGTACTTCATCTTCTGAACTATTTTTGTCTGGAGCTGGAACCTCTGGGATTTCTTTTTCTTCTACATTTTTCTTATCAAGAACTTTTTTGAAAACTTCCTTGACTGCTTCTTTGATTTGTTTTCTTAGTTCCTCATTATTTTTCTTCTTCTTAATTTGAATCTTTTTTCTCCTTCTGGATGAATTGTCTTCTTCTGTCTCAGATTGTTTTTGAAATTCTTCTATCTGAGTAAAAATTCTTTCTAAGGATACAACATCCTCATTAGGGTCTTGAGCTAACTAAATAATCAAATTTGCCACTGGACTGGCCTAATAAATCTCAGATCTCTTTACTTTTTTGTAGCAGATTTTTCAGTCTGTTGAGTCTGATTGTCTAATCTAGTAGAGGAATCAACAGTCCTCTGAGTCTGTTGAACTTTTGGTAAGTCCACAACCTTCAACGGATTTGATAAATCTTTACCAGTCACCGTTTGAACTGGATTAGTTATGGACTTCTTGGGCTCCATAGCACCTGTTGGGTATTGAACTTTCAACCCAATGATCTACTTTTCTAATTGGGCTATTCTCTTTTGTAATTGGGCTCTTTCTATGGACAAGTTCTGGTTGGCTTCATTGATAACTTTATAGTTTCTCTGCATGCATTCACTATGCTGGCAGAAAATGTTCTGATCTTTGCTGTGAGAGAAGTCTAGAGGAGGATCTAAATAATTCTTTAAAGAAGGAGACAAATAAAAATTAATTCCTATGTACTGTCTAGCAGCATCTAATGCTTCTTGAAAATTTGTCAAACCTTTATAAAGAGGGTCTTGAAACTCTTTAATGCAATCTACTACTGCTATCCAAGAATGAAAAATTCCTGGATTTCTTCCCTTGACTACAACATAAAATTTATATTTTTGTCTGTTCTGACTAAAATGTTCTGAAAGTGCATTCATACATGCAAGAAAATACTTCTGGTCTTTAGGATTTCTATTATATGCAATCCATAAATTGTCTAAAATGCATTTATCTTGTCTAGATAATGAAATATGCGGTAAAGTCTTAAATGAAATATTACTATTAGGGAAAACTAATAGTTCTTGGTTACCAAATCTTACTCTGTCTTGCAACAAAGGTCTGGTTTGATTATATGGAGTCTGTGGTAAAAAACTGGATGCAAAGGAGTTCCCTGCTGGGAGTCCTGGCCTTAAAGGCCTTGGTCTCGGCGGTATCTGTATATTAATAACATATTAAATAATTTTTCAAGAAAAGTTTCTATCTATAATCATTCTACTTAATATGTCTGCTGCCTTGTTATCACTACCTTTAATATGTTCAAATTCTATACTAATTCCTGTATTAGTAATTCTATCAATAAAATTCAACCATCTTCTTCTACTACTTCTTTTTGAATCTATCTTCATTTTATTTACAAATGAGATTATAGCTACGCAATTTGTTCTTATGGTTATCTCTTTTTTAGCTATTATAAATAATTCAAAAACGTCTAGTGCATAATTTACAGCTAATAGTTCTGCATCTATACTACTCAAACTACATTTTTCTTTATAATTACCACTATTATATCTACATATTCTTTCTGTGCTTTTATCAGTATATTTGTTGGGTTTACATATTAATATAGATCCACAACCTATCATACTTCCATCTGTCTCTATAATTAAATAATTTGAGTCTAATGACATAGCTAGTTCTGGCAAATTTTTTATTTTATTTGCTGAACTAATTTTATATCTTCTTGATTAAAAAATCTCTGTCCTGTTGATGAAGTCTTTGCATATAATGGTCCTGCAATTTTTCCTAAATCCTTTATAAATGGTCTAGCATAATTTACTAATCCTAAAAATTTCTGGATTTGTTCTGAATCTTCCATCGTGTCTGGAAATTCTAATGCTTTTTGTGCTATATGAGGTTGTAATCTAATTTTTCCTTCTCCTATATTTACTCCTAAAAAATCTATAAACTCTTTAAATAAAATCATTTTCTTTTTGCTAATTATTAAACCATGTCTAATGAATTCTGAAAATACTATTTGTAAGTGTCTTCTATGTTCTCTTCTATTCTTACTAAATATAAGTATGTCATCTATATAAACTACTACAAACTTACTATGCTTATTAGAAATATCTTCCATTTTTCTCTGAAAGATACTTGATGCGTTCTTTAATCCAAATGGCATTACAAGCCATTCAAAATGACCTTCTGGACATGTAAAGGCTGTCCATTTAATACTGTCTGGATGCACTTTAACTTGCCAAAATCCTGACTTTAAATCAAACTTACTAAATATCTTGCAGTCTTGTATCTTATTTATTAATATAGTCTTATCTGGTATATTATAGGCATCATCTATAGTATTATCATTAAGCTTTTATAATTAATTACCATTATGCTTTTTCCTCTAATGATTTCTGAATGTTTTCTGACTATAAAAGTTACTGATCTATGTGGACTATCTGATTTCCTAATTACTCCTAATTTTAAGAGTTCTTCTATGTGCATTTTAAAATCTTCTATATCTAGATTTGTTGCTTCTATATTTTTTTGTCTTGATTATATATTGTGGGTTCTTAATTTTTAATTCACATAGTATTTTAACTTTTTCCCAGTATTTTAATACATTTTCTCCTAATATTTCCATCTTTTCTAATTTAGTTATTAAATTTTCTATTTCTTGTTCTGTTATCAACATGTCATAAATTTTTTCATTATCTATTAATTCAATATCTTCAAAATCTATCTCTTCTTCTTCTATTTCTAAGTTATCTATACTTTCTTTATCTTCTAATATTAACTGACATTCTCTTTCTTTTTCACAGGCACAATTACTGATATATATATATATATATATATATATATATATATATATATATATATATTAAGTTTAGAAATATGAATTTTAAAAAGAAAAAAAATGTATTAACGGGTTGAGTGATTAATTGGCGGGTTGGTTGCTTAAACCGCAATCAATCTGACGTGGCTTTTTAATTATTAAAATTAATCAAATCAAATCGATTTTTTTGTTCAAATTGACCAAAACCAACTTGAATTGATTTGATTTGGTCTATTTGATTAATTTTTTTTTTTTTGTTTTTGTCCATCCCTAGTTGCAGCTAACATATGTGCCTTTTTTACGAATCTATTCACTTTAAGTAATAGTTTAATCAAATTTAGTGATGCCGATATAAAATGATATGTTCAAGTCAGCTTGTTTAGCACTTCTGCACTCACGAGCTACTTTATTTGGGTCAGGCATATTTATCATAATATAATAAGCCGTGTTTGACGGCCATCATTTGGTCAAAACAACGTTTTGAATAGTGATTTTTAAAAGAATGTATGATTAAAAAGTTTTTTTAAAAAAATTGAATTTACTTGCAAAATATTTTATTGTGTGAATGTAGTTAAAAATGAGTATGCGGAAAAAAGAATTTTCAAATGGGCTAATTAAAAAATTGGACCTTACAATCCTAATTTGAGATTTGCTATTTTGTATCGGGTTGGTCTTGTCCCAAAAGATAGGCTTATGCATTACAGCTTTGCTGTAGTGGCATACTCAATGACATATTTAAAAACAGAAAAATACGTGTCAGAACAATTTGAAAAATAAAAAAACACCACAGCCAATCAATTGTTACCACTCCACCCTGTCACCCAATTTTTTGTCAATCACCCCGGCCAAGCAACATTATTCAATGCATTAAAAGGGTAGTAACTTTCTATATTCGTGCCTAGTAATAAATATAAAAACGAGGTTGACTCGCGATAAGCTAAACATAATTGACTCAAAAGTGTATGCAAGTTTTGGATGTTAAGATCAAAAAAATATCATGTTCTATAGAATTGTATTAATACCACTTTTTTCAGAGTCATTGGGCATAGATTCATATTGGATTCACAATTTCAGGGAGTAATTTTTATTATAATAGTCAAGTCTCGACAATTTGCATCGCTGCACTTAGGCACGTGCATGGTTTGGATTGAGTTGATTTTGAGCTCATCTTGAAGTCAGACGATTTGATCAATTTGGGTAAATTTCAATTCAAGCCGTTTCAATCAAGCTGTTGAAATCGAACCAAATCAGATCGATCTGGGTCAATTTGGTTTGGTTAATTGGTTTGAATATTTGCCCGAGTTAAAAAAAATTGCCAACCTATTTTGATAGAAAAAACATCGATGGTGAACAAACTATTTGAAAAATAATTTTATTTTTAAGTTTAGAAATATGAATTTTAAAATGAAAAAAAAAAAGTTTAGTGGGTTGAGTGATTAATTGACTAGTTGGTTGCTTAAACCGCAATCAATCCGACGCGGCTCTTTAATTGTTAAAACTAATCGAACCAAATCGATATTTTTTTGTTCAAACTGACCCAAACCAACTTGACTCGATTTGATTGATTTTTATTTTTTAATTTTATCCACCCCTAGCTGCAGCTAACACATGTACCTTTTTTTATTCGACCCTACTTAAGTAATAGTTTAATAAAATTTATTGATGTCGATATAAAATGATATGTTCAAGTCAGCTTTTTTAGCTCTTATGCACTCACGAGTTGTTTTATTTAGGTCGTGCATATTTATCATAATAAGCCGTGTTTGACGGCCATCATTTGGTCAAAACAACGTTTTGAATAGTGATTTTTAAAAGAATGTATGATTAAAAACTTTTAAACAAAAATTGAATTTGCTTGCAAAATATTTTATTGTGTGAATGCAGTTAAAAATGAGTATATAGAAAAAAAAAATTCAAATGGGCTAATTAAAAAATTGGACCTTACAATCCTAATTTGAGATTTGCTATTTTGTATCGGGTTGGTGTAGTCCCAAAAGATAGGCTTATGCATTACAAAAGCTGTAGTGGCATGCTCAATGACATATTTAAAAACAGAAAAATACGTGTCAGAACAATTTGAAAAATAAAAAAACACCACAGCCAATCAATTGTTACCACTCCACCCTGTCACCCAATTTTTTGTCAACCACCCCGGCCAAGCAACATTATTCAATGCATTAAAAGGGTAGTAATGTTCTATATTCGCGCCTAGTAATAAATATAAAAACGAGGTTGACTCGCGATAAGGTAAACATAATTGACTCAAAAGTGTATGCAAGTTTTGGATGTTAAGATCAAAAAAATATCATGTTCTATAGAATTGTATTAACGCCACTTTTTTCAGAGTCATTGGGCATAGATTCATATTGGATTCACAAGTTAAAGGAGTAATTTTTATTATAATAGTCAAGTCTCGACAATTTGCATCGCTGCAAGTGCACTTAGGCATGTGCATTGTTTGGATTGAGTTGATTTTGAGCTCAACTTGAAGTCAGGCGATTTGATCAATTTGGGTAAATTTCAATTCAAACCGTTTCAATCTAGCTGTTGAACTCGAACCAAATCAGATCGATCTGGGTCAATTTGGTATGGTTAATAGGTTTGAATATTTGCCCGAGTTAAAAAAAATTGCCAACCTAATTTGATAGAAAAAACATAGATGGTGAACAAATTATTTGAAAAATAATTTTATTTTTAAGTTTAGAAATATGAATTTTAAAATTTTAAAAAAAAGTTTAGTGGGTTGAGTGATTAATTGACTAGTTGGTTGCTTAAATCGCAATCAATTCGACGCGGCTTTTTAATTGTTAAAATTAATCGAACCAAATCGATATTTTTTTTTGTTCAAACTGACCCAAACCAACTTGACTCGATTTGGTTTGATCGATTTGATTGATTGTTTTTTTTATCCACCGCTAACTGCAGCTAACACATGTACCTTTTTTATTCGACCCTACTCACTTAAGTAATAGTTAATCAAATTTATTGATGTCAATATAAAATGATATGTTCAAGTCAGCTTGTTTAGCTCTTATGCACTCACGAGCTGCTTTATTTGGGTCGTGCATATTTATCATAATAAGCCGTGTTTGACGGCCATCATTTGGTCAAAACAACGTTTTGAATAGTGATTTTTAAAAGAATGTATAATTAAAAAGTTTTAAACAAAAATTGAATTTACTTGCAAAATATTTTATTGTGTGAATGTAATTAAACATGAGTATGTAGAAAAAAGAATTTTCAAATGAGCTAATTAAAAAATTGGACCTTACAATCCTAATTTGAGATTTGCTATTTTGTATCGGGGTTGGTCCAGTCCCAAAAGATAGGCTTATGCATTACAGCTTTGCTGTAGTGGCATGCTCAATGACATATTTAAAAATAGAAAAATGCGTGTCAGAACAATTTGAAAAATAAAAAAACACCACAACCAATCAATGGTTACCACTCCACCGTGTCACCCAATTTTTTGTCAATCACCCCGGCCAAGCAACATTATTCAATGCATTAAAAGGGTAGTAACGTTCTATATTCATGCCTAGTAATAAATATAAAAACGAGGTTGACTCGCGATAAGCTAAACATAATTGACTTAAAAGTGTATGCAAGTTTTGGATGTTAAGATCAAAAAAATATCATGTTCTATAGAATTGTATTAATGCCACTTTTTTCAGAGTCATTGGGCATAGATTCATATTGGATTCACAATTTAAGGGAGTAATTTTTATTATAATAGTCAAGTCTCGACAATTTGCATCGCTGCACTTAGGCATGTGCATTGTTTGGATTGAGTTAATTTTTGAGCTCAACTTGAAGTTAGGCGATTTGATCAATTTGGGTAAATTTCAATTCAAACCATTTCAATGTAGCTGTTGAAATCGAACCAAATCAGATCGATCTGGGTCACTTTGGTTTGGTTAGTAGATTTGAATATTTGGCCAAGTTAAAAACAATTGCCAACCTATTTTGATAGAAAAAACATAGATGGTGAACAAATTATTTGAAAAATAATTTTATTTTTAAGTTTAGGAATATGAATTTTAAAATGAAAAAAAAAAAAAAAGTTTAGTGGGTTGAGTGATTAATTGACTTGTTGGTTGCTTAAACCGCAATCAATCCGACACGGCTTTTTAATTGTTAAAATTAATCGAACCAAATCAATATTGTTTTTTTGTTCAAACTGACCCAAACCAACTTGACTCGATTTGGTTTGATCGATTTGATTGATTTTTATTTTTTAATTTTATCCACCCCTAGCTGCAGCTAACACATGTACCCTACTCACTTAAGTAATAGTTTAATCAAATTTATTGATGTTGATATAAAATGATATGTTCAAGTCAGCTTGTTTAGCTCTTATGCACTCACGAGCTGCTTTATTTGGGTCGTGCATATTATCATAATAAGCTGTGTTTGACGGCCATCATTTGGTCAAAACAACGTGTTGAATAGTGATTTTTAAAAGAGTGTATGATTAAAAAGTTTTTTAAAAAAATTGAATTTTCTTGCAAAATATTTTATTTTGTGAATATAATTAAAAATGAGTATGTAGAATTTTTTTTTTTTTTTTTTAATAATGATTGTCAAATGTGGGCTAATTAAAAAATTGGACATTACAATCCCGATTTGCGATTTGCTATTTTTTATCGGATTGGTCTAGTCCCAAAAGATAGGCTAATGCATGACAACCTTATTATATTGACATGCTCAATAACACATTTAAAAACAGGGAACACGTGTCAACATATGGTTAAACAATTTGAGAAAAAAAAAAACACCAAACCCAATCAATTGTTGCCACCCCATCCTATCACCCAGTTTTTTGTTAATCACGCAGGCCAAGCAGCATTATTCAATGCATTAAAAGGGTAGTAACTTTCTATATTCGTGGCTAGTAATAAATATAAGAACCATGCTAGAAAGCCAGGCTCAGTGACCAACTCAAAAACAGGGATTCAAATTTGCTGATGTGGCAGAGTTAAAAAGACATAAATATCCTTCCTTTATTCTTTTAGCTAATGAAAAGTTCTAGTTTCATAATATAGGATGATATAAGTTTATTTTTCTAAATAAATAGAAAAACCAATTATGCTTGATTTTAACAATTTATTAACTTTCTAAAATATTAATTTCTTAATTAATTTTAACTATATAATAAATTTAAGATAAATGCACAGATATGTTTCTAATAACTAAAATTTCATAATTAGCAGGATTGCAAATATTAATACAAATAATTAACATAAATAAGAAAGATCTTACAGTATTGAAGCAGAAGGTAAATTCAGAGTAATATCAACGAGATTTCCCTCGAGCTTGCACCCATATGTTTGTATACTCAGATGTATGTGATCGGTGTTATTTGAATTTAAGAAAGTGGGTTATGGTCCAACATGACTTCCGCATACTCATTGGTTTTCTCTCTAACTCTTTTGCATATCTCACAATGGATCACACGGAATCACAGTTTTTCTTTCAACTCTTTGTTAAAACATTACCATGAATGATAACAGGGTTCTAATGGCTTTCTCAAACAACGCCAAAAACTCCTACACACGGAAACATGGCAAAAGATACTTGCACAAACCCTCAAGGCTTTCACCGTTGGAGTATAAGTAAGATAAGAGTTTTCGAGAAAATAATCAGGATGAAAAAGAAATGTTTTGAAACAACTTTGACTTCATAAACACATCACACTAATATCTCTTACATAAGAGTACACATACATATTTCGACTACACTCTCGGTACTTTCTCTAAGGAAATTAGAACTCCATAGAGATTACCTTATTACACTCTTCACTGAAGAAAGACTGAAAATGTTTACAATATATGAAAAACTAGGTAGAGAGATATATTTTTGCTTAAGACTTGAATGCCTTCCTTCTGCGAATTATCCTTCAATTTATAGACTCCAAAAGCTTCTTAGTTGTCCTTCATTATTGTAGTTTTATTGTGTAAGATAGTGGGAATCTTACTGTGGCCTAAAGTTTTTTTTGTCATAACATGGAAATTATTGGGGTAAACCCACAGTTTTTCTTTACCAGAATCTTTCTGATAAAGTAGTGATAAATGGGTCACTTTTACTTTTCCATATGTGACTCAAACCACTCATCCGGAAATTCATCTGGATCTAGAGAAATTGGTGAGATGTCACCTTCAGTGCAACAGCATTCACACTTATGTTTTGGATAACGTCAAAATTGTTTACACAGCTCTTCTCTTGTCTTCTGTGTCCCACTAACTAATCCTTCAAAGATATGATCACTCAATATGTCGAGATAGTGCCAATCTTCTTGTTTAGTGGGTGCCACAGCTTTACTGTAGATCATGTGATCTTGTGACTCGTACACCCATATGTTTTGTGTTTCTTCAATAATTTTTTGGATATGCTCAAACTGCTCCTTGTATCCCTTGGCTCTATGAAAAGTTATCATCTTGATTATATCTTCTAGTATGGATTCAATAACTTCACTCTTTTCAGGCTGAAGATGTTTGGTAGTAGTAGCCATTCTGATGACATGGCTTGCTGGAAGCATCCTATTTTCTTCATCATCCCATTCAGGACTTGCAGTGAAGAATCTGATATAAATGTTCTTATGTTTAAGAACTTGACAATATCTTTCAATAGCACGAACTACATCTTTTGGTAGCATAAAAATTTCTTTTAAGGATTCTAATGGGTAAATACAGAGTATATTTCCCATTTCATACAGAGCACGAACCCAATAAGCTGGAGCTCCTGGATAGATATTAACTTTGTTATATGTTCCATACGTTAGAGTTTTCATCCATCCTCCAATACTAGTATACTAGCAGCAGGCAAGATTGAACAATACGTATGCCAGAATAAAATCGTTTTTATTTTTAATATCCATAACACCAGGAGTGTTACATGCCTTGATAATATTTGAGCGATTAAGCTCTGGTATAGAGATACTCTCCTTCGTAAGTTTTTTCTTCTGTGAGGGAGACGAAGTAGTATACTCTTTGACAGATAGTTTATGAAGTTTTAATACTTCTTGTTCAATATTGGCGTTAGAGCCTTCAGATTTATTGGCACTAGGGCCTTCAGATAATACAGCCTTGTTGGCCTTTTCCGATACTGGCTTAACAACAGCCATCTCCATCATCGCTATCTTGGATTCTATTGCAGCAACTTTCACACTCATCTCGAATTTCAATGTTTCGAGTTCCTTCTTGATTTGCTCCATTCCTGGTTAAGAAATCTGGAATAAAATTGTCTTTCCCTTTAATATGAACAATATCAAAATTAAATGGCGCAAACCACATTTGCATTATAATAAGTGGTCTTTCAGCTGCACTTGTTCCAAGTTTATTAGTTAACAATGGTTTTACCTGAGTATTATCCGTTCTAATAAGAAACTTTTTAGCTAACAAATAAGGTTCAAATTTTGCTACTCCTTTCTTGACAGCTAAACATTCTTTGCGATTAATATCATATCTAGTTTCTACATCCTTAAAAGCACCTGAAGTATAAGCAACAAGTTCTTCTAGGCATTTACACAATGGATTACAAAGAAATTCTCTATGATTCTCTTTTCTTTTGAGGATTGCTCCCCAATGTAGTAGAGATGCATCAGTTTCTAAAATAAAGAAATCATCATCATTAGGAATATTTAATTCGGGTAGATTTTCACATACTTTCTTTATTTTGTTTATCATTTCGATGTCTTCGTTTGTCCATTCCCAATCAACACATTTTCTAAGTTTTTTGGTAAAGTGGACTTTGTATTTAGAGCAATTTTTGATAAATTTTTCAGAGTAATTTAATAATCCAATAAAGCTTTGCAGCTCTTTTTTATCTTTAATTACTTCTGAAAATTCGATAATCTTCTAACCAATATGAGGTTGTTGAAGTATTTTTTCTTCTGTAAAAATATATCCTAAGAATTCGATTTCAGTTTTAGCTATCTCTACTTTTCTTTCAGATAAGGTCAAACCATATTTTTTGGCAATATAATTGAACTTCTTAACATGTTCGATATGTTCTTTTAAATTTTTACTATGGATAAGGATATCATCCACATAAGCAATGCAGAAAGTTTGTATTGGTCTGATGATCTTATCCATTCTTTGTTGAAATATTGCTGGAGCATTCATTAATCCAAATGGCATAACATTCCACTCGAATTGTCCTAATGGATTAGGGGTCGTAAAACTAGTTAAAGGTTTAGATGTTTCATCTAGTTTTATTTGCCAATATCCTGATTTACAATCAAATTTAGAGTATATTTTACTTCCTTGTATTTGTTTTATTAACAAATCTTTTATCGGTAATTTATAGCTATTAGGTATAGTTTTAGAATTTAAGTCTCTATAATCAATTACCATTCTAGTTTTTCCTCTTTTAATTTCATTATGGTTTCTAACCATAAATGCAGGACTATTATATGGACTAGTTGATTCTCTTATTACTCCTAATTCTAAGAGTTCTTTAATTTGTATTTTAAATTCTTTTTTATCTTCTTCGCTATACGGAAATTGTTTTCCAGATATCTTAGCATCTGGACTTTTTAGTTCAATGGTTACAATATGTTTATCTTTGTCCCAATTTGCTAAGTGGTGTTCATGATAACATTCTTTTAATTCTAGTTTAATTTTTTCTAACTCTTCTTCTAAATTGTCAATTCTTAATACGGGGATTTTTTGTTTATGATTGATTTCGGTATAACATTCACCACGATTACCTGCAGAACTCTGATGTTTAGGCTTATGGTGTATTGGTTGATGTGCAATTCTAATGGCTTTATAAATTTTTGATGTTTTAATTTTGTGATTACAAGGTGTAGTGAAAAACTATCTTTATATTGCGTAAATGGACTATACGTATAGAGAAAATTCTCTCCTAAAAGGATATCACATCCAATTTTATCGGTTGCATATATTCTAGGAATAAAACATTCTCTATTTCCTATAATTATAGGAACATTTTCTACAAATCTCTATAGATTTCAACAATATCACTGGCAGTTTGGCCATAAGTCATTTTCTTATAGTCTCTTTTATAATAATGTTCAGGAAATACATTTATTTTACATAAGCAAATTCCAGATCCAGTATCAAGTATAGCATGAAATTTTATCATACAATAGTCTGGTAAATTAAGAGTTATCTCTATATATGGACTAAGTATACTAGTTTTGATTGATCTAATTCCTTGTATCATATAAATTGGCTCTTTGGTTTTATTAACTCTAGGAAGTATTTTCTATTTATCCTCTATAGTTATTTGTAGGGTGTTTTTCTGGATAACATATGGTGATACCTTTTCAAGAAAATTCATTCCAAGTAATATTGGGCTGGTATTTTTTCCTTTCCTATAATCTTTATGGATTTTAAGGTTTAATTTAAATTGTTCCCCTTCTATATCAGTAAAACTTAGTTCAAGATTAACAAATGTTTTGATTTCATATTTAATTCCATAATAGTCTGTAAGAGTTATTCCTTGTGATAGGTTTTCTTCAGATAAATGGTCAACTAAATCTGCTCTTATATGGCTAGTACTAGCTCCTGTATTGACAAGGGCTATGATTTCTTCGTAGTTATTTTGATTATTGATATATTCTGTTAAGATAAAGAAATTATCTTCCTCACATTTTCTTAGGTCAATATCAATACCATTTCTAGGTAATGTTGAATAGTTTTTACTTGTAGATGGTCTGCTAGAACTCACGAGTTCTCTAGTACTGATACATCTTTCTATTCTTGTACTAGGCATTCTAACTAAAAGTTGTCCAGAGTTAGTCAAAGTGGCTAATCCTTGATTTCCTACATTACTGTCTATTCTTCTTGCTCGTTGATGAAAATCAAGCAATATGTTTTGTGGTAAGGAAATATTATTATCACTTAACATTCTTGGTGGAGTAAATTGTGCTAGGTTTCTAAAGTCTTCATGAATTTCTATAAACTCTCCTGAAATTTTATTGATTTCCTTTTGGTGTGTAGTAGTAAAAGCATATAAAGCTTTACAATGTAAAGTTACAGCTTTACTTCTTGGTGGCATCATTAATCTATCGATTTTGTGATACAAATTTAATCCTAGACTTAAATTTTCATCTGATAAAGTCATGGCAAATCCAGGTCTTATAGTAAATATAATTTTCTTATAAACAAGATTTCCAGAGACCATTCCTAATAGGGCATCCATAGGATCATGAAGTATTCTATTATCCATCAAGTATATTTGTATAGGAATATCCATTCCTTCTCTAAAATATCCTTTGATCATAATTTGGATCCCCCAAATAACAATATTTTTTTAATCTATCTCTAGTAGATTTTTTAATATTTGTTAATTCTATATTAACCCATTCTTTTGTTATAAGAGGTATAGTAGTATTGCCTTTAACATTTTCGATATTAATAGGTACTTCATCATACTTGGCAATGTATATTGTTTTGTTAAACCAGGATAGAATAGGTCTTATAAAAACATCTTTATCTCTTAAAGATATTTGTTTTTCTTTTATAGCTCCATATCTTTCTTCATCAAACACAACAGTTTGCGAAGTTCCTTCTTCATTATCTAAGTTGGTCTCAATAGTATCTATGATTTCTTGATTCATATAAATCTGTTCATATTCTGGTTCTTCAATTTCTTCCATATCTAGTTCATAGATTGAGTCAGTTTCAGATAATTCGTCTAAATATTCAATTATCTCATATTCTGAATCAGATTCTATTTCTTCCATTAATCTAATGGACTTAACATTTTCTCTTCTATTTTTGTTAGGACAATTGGGAGATATATGTCCTATTTCGTTACATGTAAAATATTTACATTTTTTATAAAATTCTTCTTTAGATTTTTTTTGGGGTTTCTTATGTTGGTTAAATTCCTTTTTCCAAGGTTTTTTCTTTTTAAAATATTTCTTGTGGCTTTTAAATCCTCTATTTTTCTTCCAAGGTTTAAGATATTTCTTAAATTTCTTTTATAATATGGTTTCTTGGATGGTTTGTGACAACCAAATTGGGGTACTGCTGCTATTTCTCCATAACAGTATAAACTAGCTTTCTTACCATGTTTTCTAAATAGGTGTTGGTACATAGATTTTTTGCGCCATTCAGATATTTTTCTCTTAGCGAATGAAATTCTCATTCGAGTATCAACCTTTTGATTAGGGTTTTCCCATTCTAATTTCTTCCAATAAATTTGGTACTCCTCAAATAATTTCTGACCCCATGGCCATGGTAGTTTAAGAAAATATCTATTTAGTAATTTTTTATCCTCTTCAGATATATTCCATTCTTTTATAAATTTGGATGCTTTGATATATATTTTTTCGAATTTCTTAGTATATTCATTTAATTCACACATATCACAGATTTTTAATAATTCTATTTCACTTTCCGCTTGTAAGGTTTCTTGAGTAATCATATCAATTTTAGTTTCAGGTATAACTTCTCCTAAGAGTAGATGTCTAAAGAAATTTTCTATTCGTTTTAAAATCTCTTTAAAATTTTCAGCATCTAAACTTTCATTACTATCTATGGTAGTTGTAGATTTTTTTCCATATTTGATTTGATTTTTGGTTTCTTCAGAAGTTATTCTCCAGATATCTGAAGTAATTCCTCTAAATGTGTGGATTATAAAGTTATAAGCTTGAGTGGTATTCCATCTATGAAAAGCAA
Source organism: Osmanthus fragrans (assembly GCA_019395295.1). Taxonomy (NCBI): domain Eukaryota; kingdom Viridiplantae; phylum Streptophyta; class Magnoliopsida; order Lamiales; family Oleaceae; genus Osmanthus; species Osmanthus fragrans. The sequence goes on from CM033350.1 coordinate 15,281,218, forward strand.
CAACTAAATCAGTAGCTTTTGCCCAAGAATCAATAACTTCGCTTTTATTATTGCTATCATCAATATCTAATCATATTCCTATTGTAGGAATGGGTTCAGTAAATAATCTAACGGGATTATTATCCCTAAGATGTATAGACTTGGTTGCAATAGTTTTTGGACCTTTCTAAAATTATAACCTGAGCGCTCATTAGTTATTCCATGTTCTTTTATCCATTCCAAATTCCAGTCATCAAACTCATCTTGAATCCAACCAGTAGTGACATTAGTTCCACTAGTTTCTCCGATCAACGACTCAACTTGTTCATTTAAAGGTGGAGTGTTAATTTCAGTAGTTTCATCTTTAGGTGGATGATCATTTATATATATATATTCTCAGTTTGAATAGCTAATTGTTCTAAACTTTGTTTATAAACTTCTAATTCCTCTTCAGTGGCTTCAAAGAATTTAGCTTCTAATTCTTCTATAACATATGCCAGTAAGGGTGGTTCGATTGAAGTATAAGACTTATTTTTAAGTTTTAATTCTTTAAATTTTGATTCAATTTGTTTAAATAAGATTTGTGGTCCAATCTTAATATTATCATTTACGATTTCTAAATTTGATTCAATATTTTTTACATGAGTTATTATGTCTTGACTTATAATATCGGTTTTTTCTAAAGGTAAAGCATAATTATCATATTGTTCTAAAAATTGATTTATAATAATATATTCTTCTTCATATTCGGGAGATTCATCTACTAAAATTTGTAATGCTTTATTTTTTACTTCAGTTAACTGTTGATAATTATTTATTTGTTTTATCTCTTCACTTAGAAATTTAAATTTGCTACTTAAATTTGTCGCTAACTCTTGTAATTTAATTCTATTAGTATTAGTTAAAATAACAATATTTTGTAATTCTTCTAAAATTAATTTATCTTTTCTATCCATTCTAGAAAATATTTTTAATGTTCTAAAAATTTTCTTCAGGTTCGTTACTAGGCTCTGATATCAATTAGGGGCGTTAAAAACGGATTAAAAGAAGAAATAGCTAAAATACAAGTATAAGGGTAAAATGGACAAAATACCTAGGGAATCTTTTCTGTTTTTCTTTTTTTGTGAATAGTTCTGGCTGAATAGATTTATCCTAAATATAAAAACAAGGTTGACTCACGATAAGCTAAACATAGCCCCTATTTGGTAGTTATTTTTTCAAAAATACATTTTTCTCTCTCTTCTTTTCAATTACACATTTTTCAATAAATTAATATTACACGTAAATCCAAAAAAAGTTCTTAATTTTTAATCACACATTCTCCATCAATCAACTATTCAAAAATACATTTTCTCCTAAAAATAGCTACCAAACAGGGGCATAATTGACTCAAACGTGTATGCAAGTTTTGGATGTTAAGATCAAAAAAATATCATGTTCTATAGAATTGTATTAATACCATTTTTTTCAGAGTCATTGGGCATAGATTCAAATTGGATTCTAGATAAAATCAGGGGTGGATTCAGCATCTGGCGAGTCCCAGCGGCCATGTGTGCTGGATCCGCGAGGAGAATTTTTTTTTTTTTTTTTTTTTTTTTTTATATAACAGATAACATATGTATATTATATATTTGGTAATTTATTTTATTTACAAACATCCTTTATAACTCAATTGGTTGGTGCTACCACTTTTTAAATTGGAGGTTCCAAGTTCGGAACTCTACACAAGCACCACCTGTATCTTTTTCTTGTCTTTTAAAATGTCATTGTCATTATTGAAGAATTATTTTTTTCTTTTAAAATGTCATTATTAAAGGGGGTTACATTTGACTTTGAACAACCCGTCTTCATTGCCGTCTTTCACGCTTTTTATTTATTATTATTGTCTAGTTTATAGTGTGTCAATTAATCATATACATGTCCCGTTTGATTTCTATTTTTAATAAAATGTATTTTTTTTTCTTTCAATCACACATTTTTCATTAAAATAACATTTCACATAAATAAATAAAAAAAATTCCTCATTTTTCAACCACATATTATCGATCAATCTATAATTCTAAAATACATTTTTCCCCATAAAATTGTAATCAAACGGGGCCACAATATGTTGTGTAATTTTTGCATCTCAACAATTTTTTACCAAAATAAGTGTAAAGAAGGGAATTCAGACCTATCACCATTTCTAAAGTATATTGACAGTTTTACCATCATAACAAACATTGATTTTTAACACTACTTAACGAAAAAAAAATATATGCTCATTTTATCTATTTTAATGCAAATAGAAATATTTTAACTGGTGATTTGTCCATCTTTTTGATTTTTTTCCTCTAATAAATTGATTTAAGAGTTTGATCAATTAATAACGAATGAATTTGTAGGAATATTAACCTTAGTGTCGTAAGGAGTCTTTCAACAAAACTTATTTAATTAATAGAATGTTCCACTTTTCATTCACAAAAAAATCGATTGCGAAAAAGTGGGATCACACGAGCACATAAAATTGATATAAGCATATAAATAATTTTAACTTTATTAATATAATAATGTTTGTTTAATTAACTTTAATTGCAAATTGAATATTGACATTTTGTTAATATATTGCATGTTTGATTGAAAAATAAATTAGGACATTTTGAAAATTATAGAACGATTTTTTTTATCCGAAATGAAAGTTGATACCTAATTCTAATTCTAATGGTATATTTAGTTCTTCTAGTTCTAGTCCGTACGATTTTTTGAATATTATTTAATTAAATATTAATAAACAACACCGCTATCATGAACGTTGATCGTTTACCATAAACATTCAACGTTCACGGTCCGTCCTAACTGAGCTCAAACTCTGAATTCGTCCATGTGCATAATGCAACAACTGAGGAAGGAAATCGAATACGCGTAGGTAAATTATTATTTTGAAATGCATGATTAAAAAATTTGCCACGTTTTACTCAAGTAAAGTAACCGTCATTCATTTTACGTCGTATATTTCATAATTATAATATTTTTTAAATTTCATTTTCTAATAAAAATATCATAAATTCAATCTTCTATGTTTTGAATTATCAAGTTTAAGGTTTGATTAGCTCAAAACCAACCTTTTCATGCGATAACTGATAATTGTTGCTATGACGAGAATCAACACTTAAGGGATAAATACTCGATTGATAAATCAGAATTGGATGGGAAGTAAAAAATTAATGTGTGTGTAAAAAATTTACGAACATAAATTAATTTTCACCGTGTAGATATAAAAACTATATTATTGATCAAGCGCTATGATTTTATATAATACATGTCATAGTTTCATCATTCTTTGATCAAGAAAAAAATGCAATAGTGAGACTTAACTAACTCATGTTCTATTCGTTTGGTTGTCAATTGAGTTGACTTATTGGTTGAGTTTTATTCTGGTTTTAAATTTTATAATACGTAACACACGACTAATTTAATATTTTTGTCAATTTGGTAGGGACCATTTCAATATGACATGTACAGGGATATTTCACAAAAAAAAAATAATAATAATAATAATAATAATAATAGAAGACATGTAATGTGATTTCATTGGACAATTGAAAAAAAAGATCCATGCAGGTGCTGTCAGCATAGCACCTGTATAAAGCCTGTAAACAATTCCTAGATACTAGGGGAATTGTTTTTTCAATATTATAATGTTAAGTTAAAGTCCGTAATTTAGAAAGTTGACCATTTCTAAAGAAGATATAAATGGGCATGTGACTAATTAAATATTGAGTTGTGCTGCACGACTCATAGGTCACTCACGTACATGGGAGTTGTGTATTTTTTTTTTTTTTGGCAATTTTTTATTAGGACGGATCCCATATGTGGGTCATCCCATTGTGAGTAATCTGTAAGTCTCCTTTGAAACTGAACTTGTATGCTGGCCTTTACTCTTAAATATTTGTTTATTAAAGCATCTTCATTATCATCATTATTATAATAGGAAACTAAACAAACTTTTATTACTGTACTCAATTTTATTTACACTTGCTAAAAATTTCAATTTTGCTTGGCGCATAGGTTCAACAACTTACAGAAAAATAAGGATTTGAATGTCTGATGTGACAACCCAAAGGAAAGAAATCATCTACCATTATTGAAAGAGAGAGACAGAGAGAGAGCAAAAAAAAAAAAAGAAGGGGAGAGAGAAGAAAGAAAAAGGCAAGGAAAGAATAAAAAAAATTGACGAGATCCGTTCACAAGAATTTTTAGTTTTAAGTAGCTCAAATATACAAGAAATTTAACGAATTAGGTATGAATTTTTCTATATACCAAGTAATTTTGTGTTTCCACTTTTTAATTTATAAATTAAGTATTTTATGTGTAATTTGTGATCCAAATTAAAGAAGAATCGTGTGGATAATACCATATGATATTATTATCTAGATCTACACGGAATCAGCCATATGACTAAATATCTTAAGTGAAGATTAAGAATGAGTATGATATAAGTAAGAATGAGACGGTAGACTTCTATCCCACTAGAAAATTATATTATGTGCATACTTACTTTTATATTAAAATACTGGCATGAAATTTGTATTGAGTGTATTCATCTGCTCATTCCATATTCTAAAGTAGAATCGTGTAGGTAATACTATAGAATTTTTTTTGGAATGAGTATGACATAAGTGAGACGGTTAGGTTTCTATCCCACTAGAAAATTATGTTATGTGCGCACTTGCTTTTATATTAAATTGTGAAAATACAAACATAAAATCTGTATTGAGTGTATTAATATGCTCATTCCATATTCCAAAGAAGAATCGTGTAGGTAGGCGTGGGCGTGGGTTGGGTTTGGGTCGACTTTTTTTTCAACTCAAACTCAACTCAACATGGTCGGTTTGCTCAAAAATCAACACAACCCAACCCAAATTGAACTCGATCGGTTTGGGTTGGGTTGGGTTGGTCGGTTTGGGTTTCGGCCTAATTAAAGTTAGATCCAATTTATTTGTTAAATTTGAATAATTTTTTAGGGTTTGAAATTACTTGAAAACCTCCACTTTTTAAATACACATATAAGGAATTTTTTCTAAAAATAATGTAAAAATAAGTTTAAAATTTATGAAGCATTTTTTTTACAATTTTTTGGAATTCATTCATTTGATCATCTTGTCTTTAATTTTTATTTTATTATTAAATAACATTGCATTTGTAAATAGTGTTCATGCGAATCGATCTATGTGAAGAAAATGGATGTTTATATATTATAAGTCATTCTCTTATCTTTACTATTATATCTATTTAATTTTTTTCCTAGATATTAATTTTTTAACTCATCGGATTGGGTTGGATTTTAATTCATAACTCGCGACTCAATCCAACCCAACCTGAAATTCAATTTTTCAACTCAATCCAACCCAACTCAATTGAACGTAAAAATCCAACCCAAATCAATCGATTTGGTTTGGGTTGGTCAGATTGTGCGAGTTGGATTGGGTTGAATTTTGCCCAGCTCTGCATGTAGGTAAATACCATAGGATTTTTTTAGAATATGGAATAAATATATGAATACTCTACAGTATTACCCACATAATTTTTCTTTAATTTGAATTACAAATAGCACATAAAATACTTAACTCATAAATTAAAAAGTGAAAACACAAAATCACTTAGTATGGAAAGAAATTTATAACTAATTTGTTAAATTTCTTATATACTAAAGCTACTTAGGACTAAATTTTTTTGCGAATAGATATCGAACACACCGAAAAAAAGATTTTCTTTTCTTTTCCTTTCCTTTTCTTTCCTCTCTCTCCCCTTCTTTTATTTTTTCCTTCTGCCATTCTCTCTCTTTTTTTTTCTCTCCCTCTCTATCTCTCTCTCTCTCTCTCTCAGTCAATAATGGTAGGCAATTTCTTTCATTTGGTTGTCACATCAAACAATTCAAATCCCTATTTTTCTGTCCGTCGTTGAACCTGTGCGCCAAGTATAATTGTAAAAATTAACTATCAATCTAGGAAAAGATCTTAGCAAACCAAACGCGCACCCTTATAATTTGTTATATAAAACTAAATACTTATCATAATGGGACCTACACAAATAATAATAATAACCAATGTCCATAAATTTATTGAAGGCGTCAATGGGGTTAAGGGTCCGTTTGATTCAAAAATGAAATTTGAACAGAAAACGAATTACAAAGAATTGAATTGTTTAGAACTTGTTTTATTGAGAATTGTCAATTAATTGTGCTTAATTGGTATAATTTTTCATTTGAAAAATGTTAAATTTTTTTATCTTTTGATATTCGATTGTCTTTATTTTTCATGAAAATTGTCAATTAAAGGGATATAATTTCTTACAATTAGAGATAAAATTTATTTGAATTGCAAAAAAAAAAAAAAAAAATTTGTATTCGTTTGATTTTGTTTTATATGAAAATTATCAATTAAAGTGATAATTTTTTTTTTTTTTTACAATTAAGAATAAAATTTGTTTCTATTGCAAAAAAAAAAAAAAAAAAAAAAGATGAAAAGCCAAAAATCACTTAAAAGGTAGGAAAACAAATTCATCAAAAAAACCAAGAATACAAGGTCACGTGAGGTAAAGATGGAAAGTCAATTGCCAAGAAAAAAAGCTATCAAACATGCAAAAGTTGGAAAATGAACAAAAATTTTTGATTGCAAGGGTGGAATTTGGGTGGAAAGAAAACGAATTGCAGGGAATTGAATTGCTTAGAATTTGTTTTAGAGAGAATTGTAATTAATGGTGTTTGATTAGTATAATTTTTCACATAATCCGTTTGACTTTGTTTTTCATGCAAATTATTATTTTTTGGGATAAACTTTTTTGCAATCTGTGTTAAAATTTGTTTGGATTGCCAAAATTTTTTTTAAAAAAAATAAAATAAAATTTGAATTTTATTTTTTCGTTTGACTTTATTTTTCATGCAAATTGTCAATTAAATGGATAAATTTTTTTACCATTGGATTTAGAATATGTTTTCATTACCAAAAAGTAAAAAAAAAAAAAAAAAAAAGGAAAAAAAAAAACCCAACAAGATGGAAAACAAATTTTCACCAAAATCATAAGAAAATAAATTCATACTTTGTACTTCAATGGATTGTACCTAACAGTTGGTAACAAATATTTTTCATGACAAAAAATGTCAATCAAACAACACAAAAGGGTGTAAATGAAAAATGTTTTCCATTTCTACCCAACTTTCCACCCTATCAAACATGGCTCATGGCTTTAGTTCCATGGAAAAATGTGTTATCAAACAAGGCCTAAATGTTTGTTTTCTAGATTTTGAATGTTTTCCATTGAGAATATTCAAAACGTCAAAAATACATTTTGAGTTTTATGTTAAGTTTAACTTTATTTTTCAAAATACATTTTTAGAAATATTAGACTAAAGTCATTTTCAATATTGAGAACATCTTAAAAATAGCCTTATAATTTATTGTATAAAATTAAATATTTATCATAATGGTTCCTATACAAATAATAATAACCAATGTCCAGAAATTTATTGAAGGCATCAATGAAGTTATTCAAAAGAAAATCTCTTAGAACTTAGCTCAAATAATTAATTTGAATATAGAAATTTATGTTCAAAATTCTCTAAAAAGCAAGCCAAATAATTATGACAATTCATAATTGCTTCTATTATTATATTCAATTCATCATTATGACTAATCGCGGTAAAGACTGAGCATTATGTTCGCAACTTTTTGTCAATAATTAAAGTACACTCGAAAACTTTTATTAATTTTCATTCACTTACTAAGAATTTAAACTTTAATAAATTAAACTAAAAGTGTGTTTGGTGGGAACTACAATTTCGTTTTTAGTATATTGTAATAGAAATTTTTGAAATGTGTGATTGAAAAATTATAGGACTCATGAGAAATGCGATGAAACCCCTGTTTGGTACACATTTTTTTTTCATTCTCATTCTTCCACTTATTTTCAATCACACATTCTTCCACTTATTTTCAATCACACATTATTCAATAGAATAATATTTTCTATCACATCAATAATTTTTTTTCTTTTTCAATCACATATTCACCATCCATCACATTAAAAAAAATTCATTTTTCCCTAAAATGGCTATTAAATAGGGGCTAATATTGAAAAATAAAACTCCTTGTACAGAAGAGACTGACATTCACTTACATTCATGTGGGTCTCACGTAAATAAAAAAAAGTCCAAAAAAAAGTAGGCTTTTCATTGTGAGTAGATATCAACCTTTTTTGTACAAAAATAATAGAGTTGAATATTAATTATTTGACATTAATTTAAATTAAAATCAAATTTTAATTGAAAACAATCAATCTCTAAATACTCGTCATCTTGGGACTTGACAGAAACGACTTCATGAGCTGTTATCGATAATAAAGTCCTCAGGAAAATCTCAAACCAAAGAGATAAGGTCGTGTTCGGCTAGCTAGTATTTTATATCCTCGTACCTGTTTCTCCTTTTTGTGTGTTTCCAAACACGCCCTGAAGATTCTCCATCTTTCTGCAATATTTTTGTCTCCTTGATTGCATTAATCAAAAGACGAATTTTGGTATATTCACTTTCGATTGTTACGAAACCATCAACTGGCGCTCCCTTCAGACAACCGCCGGAAAACACCGTATTTTGGTATATTCGTGCCACCAAAAATCCCTGTTTTAAATTGGAAATCCACATGGAGAAAGAGCCTCTACTCCATAATGTCACCCCAAGATGGCCGCAACCGTCGCCGGTCTCACTCTGCACTTTACCTGAAGACAATGAAATTACCATTCCAACATTGCCCATCACCCCATCTGCAAAAGAATTCAAAGAAAGGCTCATATTTGGGTCCCCCACTTATGCATCGTCCCCTCTTATAGATTCTTCCTCTTCGACCCTTCTTGATGCCTTAACATTAAGTGTCAACTCTCCCAAGCCCTCAAAATCCAGTCTCGATAATGAAAGAATTAATACTGAACATCATGTATCGAATCTTGATCAAGAAAATAAACAGTCTTGGTTGATTGATCCCAATTATACAATGTCCAAGAGTAACCTCCATAGGTCCAAGACTGCACCTGCCATGGCTGCAATCAATGAAATTGACCATTCACAAGATTCGGAGAAACCCCAGCCTGGTAGATCATCAATTGTAGGACAAGGTGTTGTTCTTTTGATCGTATACTTGTCTCTTGGTGTTGTTATATACTCTTTTAATAGGGATGATTTTAGGGCTACTGAGACACATCCTGTAGTTGATGCTTTGTATTTTTGTATTGTTACTATGTGTACAATTGGATATGGGGATATAACCCCTGATAGTACTGCAACCAAGTTGTTTTCTATTATGTTTGTGCTTGTGGGGTTTGGTTTTATTGATATTTTGCTTACTGGGATGGTTGGTTATATGCTGGATTTGCAAGAAAATTATCTTTTGAGGACAATTAAAGGAGGGGGAGGGCATGATCCTAGGTCTTATATAATTGATGTGAAGAAGGGAAGGATGAGGATTCGGATGAAGGTGGCGTTGGCATTAGGTGTTGTGGTTCTATGTATTGGAATAGGGGTCGGCGTCATGCATTTTGTCGAAAAGCTGAATTGGCTGGATTCATTCTATTTGTCCGTTATGTCGGTTACTACTGTTGGATATGGCGACAGGGCATTTAACTCTTTGGCTGGTCGAATTTTTGCATCAATTTGGTTGCTTGTGTCAACACTTGCCGTTGCTAGAGCATTTCTTTATTTGGCTGAGCTTAGAGTTGACAAGCGGCATAGGAAAATGGCTAAGTGGGTGCTTGGCCAGGGCATGACTGTCGCACAGTTTCTTGCTGCTGACATTGATAACAATGGTTTTGTGAGGTAAGCACTCTTCCTTTGCTGTTATGATGGTGATTATTTTTTGCAACAGAAAATATTACTGTATTAAGTTGGGCATATGTTAGTCTGGAGGTTTGTACTCCAAATTGTATTTGGTATTACTTAAATTTCGAGAATCTAGTTGGATAGTTTAGCAGCAAGTAGGTGTATCCGACCTCCAAAAGTTTTTATGTGAGTTACTTGTAGACAATTTAAAAAAGAAAAAAGTCAGAGTTTAAAACTTAACTATGGAATGGATTTCACGCGTTTAAGATTTATTTTCCGAGGCTACATTGAATTACATTTTTCTTTAGTGCAATAACTTACTTTTATCGACCAGCTTGGCAGAAAATAAAGTGGCCCATTTGTACTTGGTGTTTGATTTTTATCATGAACTGACTTGTAAATTTTTTATTATTTATTCCAGTATAGAAATAAAGTCAATTAGAATTACAACTGAAACCCAAAACATCATTAACTCAATTGAATTTTCTGAATTCTATCTGTAGAATTAGATAAAAAGCTATAATTAGTGAATTAATTTATGAAATCCACTTCTTATGGAGAAATGAATTAGCTCTAGCACTTACCATTGCTGGAGACTGAGGTGTTCTTTATGGCCCAATATATTTCATAATTAAGAATTAGGTCAGGTTGAAGTCATGACATTACTTGGTATTCCATTTAGGTCTATGTCCCCAACTGAAACGTAAGAATGTTAATTATTTGGTGGATGGATGTTGGATCCAATGACCTTGCAGATTGGGACGAGGAATTCGCTTCATTTTCAATTAGGCCTTTCTCTGGCTTCTTTAGGGGTAATTACTTCCATAGTAGCTCAACACATGTACTCTTTACCTGTTTATGCATTGGGCCTTCGGTGATAAGTAAATGTTGTAAAAATATGATGATTTCTCATATCATTGGCACAGCAAAAACATCGTGGAAAGCATTCTGCGAGCAATATATGGTCCTTTCACTTCTCATTTCTAGACAAAATTCCTTAAGCATGGTCCTTGTGGTCCTAGACACTGTCAGTTTTGGGTGGTTGAAGTCCCTGAGAAATGAGATTTGAGAAAGTCCCGGGCCGACATGCCTGTGCAGGGGTTCAGGTTTAAAATATTGTAATAATGTATAATTAGAAAAGAGAATTTTGGGAACTTGATTTTCTTCTCCAATCCCCTCCCTCTGCCAAGGAAATGTTTGACGTTTATTTTATTTTAGCTCAACACATGTACTCTTTAACGTTTATTTTATTATTGTTAAGCAACGACATCTATTATTTGTCATCGTTGAGATTATTCCTGCACATTCTCTCTAGTTCTTGTACTTTTAAGGATTATAACTCTTCCCAAAGTTGAAAAGATTTTCTGCATTTTTAAGCCTAGAAAATGCATGTACGTACAAATATATTACCTTCACCGATTTTTGGTGTCATATTGATCAAATTGCCCTTGCTCAAAATGTCATAGTTCTTTGAATTTTTTGAGTACAATAGCTCGACCATTAGTATTTTCTTCTCTTGTCCGGTGCTTGTCGTATTTTTCTGTATGTAGTTTATCAGAATTTTGTTATTGCCCTTGTGTCAGACACGATAAGTGCTCCTCTCAAGACTATTTACTTGTCTCCTGTGATAGATGGATTCAACACCTTAAAGTTTAATCGTTAAGATAAAACTAAAGTTACTAATAAAGTATCGTATCTCGTTTATCATATCATTTTTCAGTTACTACATATAAAAAGCTTTACTTTCCCTTTTTTTCTTGATGTCAAATATATGCCGAACATCCCAAGTATGTTAATATTAGCTTGCTGATTTCGTGACCAGCATGCATGTTTATGTAGTCGACACTGGGAAAAATACTCGGTGTCCTAGATATAACATTTTACATGTGAGACTCTTAGATCATCACTCGTGTTCATCTCCTTGGTAACTTTGCATTTTGAGACTAAAAATACATCTTTGTTGACGAAGAGTTTATAAAGTAATTTATATTAATATATCAAGTCATCCATGAATTTTTATCTATAACTATTTGCCTTTGTGTGGCCATATGGCAGCAAGTCGGAATATGTTATATACAAGCTGAAGGAGATGGACATGGTTTCAGAGAAAGACATCTTGCAAATTTCTCAACAGTTTGATCGTCTAGACACAGGCAACTGTGGAAAGATTACTCTCGTCGATCTTATTGAAAGTCATCGATCGTCACTGTTTCCAGTTAAGCAAAAGTAAACAAATTTCAATGCTACATATATTTGCTACAAATTCATGTTTTGATTAAGCAAGGAGGCGATGCTGCATCCAGTCAGTACCTCCAGTTCTACGGAAAGGGTTCATCAAGAAGATAACAGTGACTTCTCGCCCGGTCCCTATACGTCTGAGTTTTAGACCGTAGATGTTATATGGTTGGTCCATGACAATTTTGTATGGCATCATCTCAGACAAGCTATTTTTATATTATTTAATGTATACTCTTGTTCTCTTTGTGTATCGAAAAAGTTTGTATTTCTATAGTTCGCTCTCAAGACATCTAGATCCTTTCGTGATACCACCAGTGGCCTCCAGTCCCGTGAATTGCTGCAACCCGTTGTCATTGTAGATTGATTACTCTGTCCAAAATACTTACTTTTCCTTTGTAAAATATAAGTAGTGTCTGAGTGCCGTTGTTGTGATACTACTATTGTGCTCACTAATTGGTATCAGAATTTAATTTAAGTTTTTTATAAAACAAATGTTGTGAAGGGTATGATAATTTAGACTCTCCCAGAACGGACATCACGTAAGAGAAGAGCCGAAGACGAGTTTCGGGTCATTACAGTCACCGCATTGTGAAAATATGTTATAGTAGAATCTTTGTTTTGTAAATAAATTTACTTGTAGCACTAGATGGATCGAAATAGTTATGTAGCACTTCTTTATGGACTTTCATTTTAACGCCACCTTTTTTGTCAATTGGTTGAAGGGCAATTCTTTTTATTTTTTATAGTAGTGTTACTTGAAGGTTTCTCGGCTCTTATCGTAATTTAGATCTCTACTTAAGATTTACAATAATTTTTTAATCTGATCAAATATATATTTTTATTCATAAATTATTTATTCTAATTTCACAAGAGTAGTATTCATATTTTTATCAAGAAAAACCCATAGTGATGTTAAATGGATGCAAAAAAATTGCAAAAAAATCATTATTAGAGTATTTCCAAAAAACTTTTTAAACATGAGATGCGTTCTATTTTCAAGAGTCAACCTTAAAAATCATTATTTGAGAGACTATTTAAATTAATATTTTAATTTACAGGGTGCGTTTGAAGAGTCAAACTCACTCTCTATAATTAAATACATTTAAACTGTTTCAATTTTCAATGTACGAAAATAATAAAATAATCTAAAAAACTAGTTAAAATAAAAGATAGAAAAAAATAATAAATATTTTTTGGGAGTAGTAAAATTAAGTGTTAAATATAAAAAGTTCGTTGAAATACTTCAAATTTTTAAGCATTTAAATTTATAGATGCTCTCGAAACGAAAGAGAATTTTTTGAAAATGCTCTTCTCAGTTATAGTTATTAACTTGTTCTCGTTACATATTACATATAATTTTGCACATTTATTGCTATCAATTAACAAACAATTTTTGGCTCAACTCAATTTGATTTAGTATCCGTAACTTCCTCAGAAAGTTTTTTTACAATAAACATATGAAAAAAAAAAAACGGAAATCATGCCAGACGAACCTTAATACATTGGAAAATGCTAAAATTGCTAAATATTCAAGAAAAATATGTAATCCTAATAATTGATACCTTTATAAAAATAATATCAAATCCTTGTCTATTCGTATAAATTTATAGAGATTTCTCTCTTCTAGAGCAATATAAATTGTTCAAGCTTGCAATGATAAGATGCTAGATTACTGTAAAGTAGTAGTATAGTAGACCAAGTCTTAAAAATTTTGATTAGGTAGGGCGTCCACCAAAAGAGACATAAGCATAGTCAAAATTTTGGATTTCCACACTCGAAAAGGTAAGTTGGTCTTGACTTCTTCAATAATCGCTTTCGTGCTAGACGTGGCCTTTTCTACTACGAGTTTAATATTTGTAAGGTCTAGTAAATGAATGGCCAAAAATGTCGAAACTCGAATTAAGTTTATTAGTTCGAGAAGACTTTGCCCTTAAAATTTAAATTGAAAGCGAGTGTAACACTTTTGAAACTTTTTAATCATCAAGTCACCGACTAGGAATCACTCGTGTACCACACACTTGAAAGCGTAAAATTTAAGTCGCTATTTGATTTAGTTAAAAAAAAATTGATAAAAATTTAATTCAAAATCACCAATTAATTTAAACACGTATTTTATGAAATTACAATTTTTATTGACTTTTTAACCACACATTTTATCAACGTTTATTAAAATCTATTAAAAATTTGATTTTTAAAACCAAACACAGATTAATCCTTATTTGATCCATGTTATTTTTTCTTATTTTTTTAATTGCACGTTCTCTATCAATTTACTATTCCAAAAATGTATTCTTAGCCTGAAAATGGGGCTCAAACTTGCGCTAAGTATAATAAAAAAAAAAAAGAAAAATAGGTGGAGGACCTCTTTTCCCATCATTTTCTTATAGGCTCCTTCAATCACTCTCATGTTTCCAACTATAATAGTCTTTGAATGAGCTTGACGGATGAACAAACACGATACTTGAAAAAGAAATACATTTGAAAACCATGAAAAAGAAGTATAAGGCCCTATTTTGTTTAATTAAAAAATATGATTTTTAATAGATTTTAATAAAAACAGATAAAATGTTTGGTTCACAAATTTGTGAATCGCATGCAATATTTAGTTAAAAATACTCGTTGATTATTATTTAGATTTTTATCATTTTTTTTTTTAATTAAATCAAACATGGACTAAATATTAAAGAGAAAAGAAGAGGATGGCCGTGTCAATTGGTCTTTTTTTTTTTTTTTTTTTGTTAAAAATTTCATTAAACTTTGCAAAAAAAAAAAAAAAAAAAAAAAAAAAAAAAAAAAAAAAAACCTAAATTCAATGTATGAGAATTTGTTATTTTTATTCTTCACAAATTTAAAATTCATTAAACGAGCCATTTTGATGTGTAGCAACATCTTATGAAAACTACTACATTTAAATCAAATAATTTAGAGAAAAAATTGCACTATTAGTGTCCAATTTATTTTTTTCTAGTAGCAAGTTGATACTAAACTAATCTTTCATGAAAAAAGCCCCCAGTATAGGGGGGTGGTTCAAAGGGATTGTGGGGCGGGCCCCATAGTGACTTTTAAAAAAAAAAAATTGTGTGGATCCCACCACTGTGAGGGCCTCTAAGCCCCTATGAGCCACCCCTGGTGCTTCAAAGCACTTTTCATCTTTTATTACCATCGCATAACGCCATTTAATCTTCTATGAAATTATTGTGTTACCTTCATGAAAATATGTTTGTATCTTCAAATATCTTGGCGTGAATCTAAGATGGAAAACAAATTGGAGTTCTTTCAGTAAGAGGTATAAAGATATCACATGACAATTTAACGATAATTTGGAGACTTAAGTTATCCAATTGGTCTTCTATCCATTGTTTAACGGGACAGTCTATGTGTCTTGACGATAAGCTGACCTGACTTAATGTTAGGTTGGTTTTCAACTTGAAGTTTCAATTTTGAATTATGCTTATGCGTTCTAATTTTATCGTTAGTCTAACAAAATTGTTAAATCAAGGATAAAGTGCTCTACAATCTGGAGAGAGATATAGACTGAAGTTCAATTAAATTAGGAATAACAAAGTCCAAATCTACTTTAAGGTAGAGTAAAATTCAAGCATGACCTTGACTAATATTAACAATTATTTAAGATCTTGAAGATCAATTTATTCATTTTTAAATTAAACCTCGATGACCAAACTTGTTATCAAGATAATATTTCGAACACTGACAGTATAATATTTCGATCAATAATTTATAATCACGTCAAATCATCTTATTGTCAGCCTGCCTTTATCTTTATAACAAATTTTGCGGAGATCGACTCTGTGTAAAAGATTTAAAAAAATACTAAGCCCCTATTTGGTAATCATTTTTGGGGAGAAGATACATTTTTGAATAGTTGATTGATGGAGAATGTGTGGTTAAAAATTAAGGAAAAATTTTGGATTTGTGTGTAATATTATTTTATTGAAAAGTGTGTGGTTGAAAAGAAGAGAGAAAAATGGTTACAGATAGGGGCTAAGTCCTTGTTTGATTTTAATTTCTTCAGAATTATTTTTTTCTCAAAATCATCTCAACACATATTTTTTTCAATAAAGTGATTTTAAACCTATAACTATTTCCTATTATTATTATTATTATTATTATTATTATTATTATTATTATTATTATTATTATTATTATTTATTTATTTATTTTCAGAAAATCACTTCTAAAAAAATCTAAAACAAATCACGACTAAACAGAAAACTACTGCAGGTCAAAGCAGCTCATAATATAGAATCTAAGAAGAAAAGCCTTTTCACATTGCAAGCTCAAATTCAGCTTTCAACTAGGCTAGAAAGGTATAATCTGCATAATTAGCTCATTTGGCCCCCATTATTTCAAATCATAATGTATGGAGTAGTATTTTTTTTAGAATAAGTGGTTGAAAAAAAAGATAAATATTTTCGATTTACGTGTAATATTATTTTCTGAAAGATTGTGATTAAAAATAGGAAAGAAAAAAATAAAATTTAATTTGATGGGACCAAATGGACTTAATTATCTACTTTCAATTATGGAGGTAAATCCAAATGGTGCTTAAATTTTAGATCATTGACCAATTCTAAACATTGATCCAAGTGGAGTAGATACACTCATAATGATTAAGTGGTTGACTTTAGCTCCAATTATAAAGTATTTTCCCTAATTACTAAAAGTTTGAAAAATTTCTCATTATATTTTATACTTCACTATCACGATTATTTTTAGGGTGATAATTAATTATTTTAAGTCTCATTACCCTTTTCTCTTTTATTATTTGTTTTATATTTCCCTCTTCTATCAAACTACATCGACATACTAAAATATCGACGAAATTTTGTCAATCCTATTTGATACACATTATTTGTAAAATAAGAATGAAAAATATAGTCGTTATGGCCCCACACAAAAGATGTAAAGTCAAAAATAGTAGCTGGATGTGATGGATAACGATCATATTTTTCATTTTTATGGATGAATAATGTGTACCAAACAGAGCCATAATTGCAAATTATGTTTAGCAACCAAAGGTCCGTTTGATAGAGTTTTTGAAAAGTCAAAAATTGTTTTTAAAATTAAGAAGATGTTTATGAACATGTTTAAATAATTTCTAAAAGAAACAGAAGTAAAAATAGAGACAAAAACAGAAGTTCAATGACATGAGCCTTGCCTAAATTTGGTTGTTGCCAATTAATATGTGACATTAAATTGATACATTGTTGACTTCTAAATGATAATCAACAAATTTCTTTCACTAAGTTAGAAATTTTTCTTCCTGAGCTCACTATTTTGCTACTCAATAGGGAACAAGAGGAGAAATAACTATTTGTAATGAAGCTAATTCAAATTCAACATGATATTCTTCATCCCAAGCATGCCTATTTATATATTTTTATTCAGACATTAGAGGAAAATGAATCTTTTTGGTTGGTGACATATGACAGCATTCGATTGAATGATTTCTAACTAATTCTGTTATATTGCTCACGTTTTATTCAGTAGCTTAATACTTACGTTTTATTGGCTCGCATAATTTATTTAAGGTCGCTTATAAGATTTTTTTTCTTGTGAGTGCTTTCTTAACTCATCTTGAATTCGCGTGTATTTTTGGCCTCTTCAGTCTGTTTGTTCAGATGAATATTCAGTATTGATGCTTACTTTAGCAACTCAACATAGTAGGAACCAATGTCACATTAGTACACAAGACTCCTGCCCGTTGATTAAATTAATGAACAGCTATGTGAAAAACACAGTTCACATTAGGAGCCATTTTCTTAGTTAAATCTAAGTAATGTGAAATGTCTAAGTAATGTGAACATTGACCATCTTCTTATTATTTGAATCTCCTTATGAACATTATATTGTTCAACATATGCAACTAGCTAAGCAATTTTCTAATTAAAATTCGAAGTCAAGTTCACAAGTATCTTTTTGCCGTCGTATTGGGTTCATTAATGCTATTTCTTTTAAGTAATTTAATTTTTCTAAACAATTACAAGGAAAATATTTTTGATCTACTACTCTCTTTCTTAACATATTCGATAGTATAAACACGAAAAAACCTCTTTAACTTTATCAAAACATTTCTCAACTAATTAAGGGACAATATATTATCATCTATACCTAACAATATCAAGCCCACAACTTAGAGAGTGGGTAGAAGAAATAATAAAAATATTATGCTATTTCTATCAACATTACAAGTTCCTATAAACAATTGAAGTTACTATTGAAAAACGCGTGCTATTAATAGTTTTTTGAGTAATGTTATTCATTGCTACTGATACTAATTATCAATTTGTATGGCATACAAGTGTTATTAATAGATAAATCAACATAAAAGTATGGAAAATTGGAAATAATTTACATTTAAGATGTAACCATACTATAGGTACAGAAAATACATACATAATTGGCACATAAATTCAAATTGGGTAGATAGAATTAAAACACAGATGGGCAGAGATTTTATACAGATGAACATGATGTTTCCAATTTGAATTTTTGTATAAAATTTGTACATATTTTCTGTACTTAAAGAATAATTCTTTAAGATGTCTTATTACATGCATTAGCACTCGTAATGTTACATAACATTATTTCGAGAGAGAAATAAAGGGCATGTTATTCTATTGGAGTATATAAGTCAACATTATGAACAAAATCTTAACTCTTTTGAATATTCTCTAATATTATAGAAGGATGTATTTTCTAATTAAAAAAATCTAATCTAACGTTATTAAAAAAAATAAAAAAATATTTATGTATAACGCGCCTTTTGAATTGTTAGAACGGTTTTGATACATGAACACGCGCCTCCTCCAATAGGGGAGCGCCATATAAGCATCAGTCGCGAAACCCTATCAACAAACTTGTTCGTTTAGCATTTTTTTAATGTTAGAATCTAAATACTATTGTTATAATGCAAATTTTGACTATAAAATTGATGGAGACAAATCAAAAAATGTGTAGACTAATGTAGATTCCTATGATATAATTATAGCTGAGAATTATCTTGTCTGTACTTGAGAAAATTTGTCAAAAACGTAAATATAATTAATTCATAATTAAAACGTTCATATTTTGAATGAGTTGATTAATCAATTTATTATTTGGGTCTTGGCTTTAATGATTTTACGTGTTAATTTGGCATTTGAAAATATTGGTGGGCCCCGTGAATTTAATTCATGTGTAAAAACTATAAATAATGTTATGTAACATTACGAGTGCTAATGCATGTAACCAATTATTTACATATTTTAAATGTAATTTTCAACATTTTTGTATATATGTTCGTGTTAGAAAGAGTTATTCTTTTTTATTCGAAGCATCGTATAATTGGAGTTTACGGTCTAAATAATTGTTATTTTATAGTTAGTTTTTTCTTATCATGTTTTCTGGTGGAAAAAATATTATTTTATTGAAAATATTATCAATATTATAAGAATTGACTGATTGACCCACTCAATTAAAAAAGAAAGAAAGAACGAAAAAAATAGATCAGTTACATGGCTACAATCAAAATTTGAAAAAACAAAATAAATAAATAAAAAACTCTTAACTAAAGAATTGATATGTTCACTCAAAAATAGAGTTTTTTTTTTTTTTTTTTAAGTTTTCGTTGACTTTTTTACATTTTTCAACTCAATATCGAGTCTTAGTCCCTATTTAGTAAATATTAAAAATTAAAGTTAATGATTAATTTTAATCACATACTTTATGACATTCACAATTTTTAATCACACATTTCATTAACTTTTGTCAAAACTAGTCTTAATATAAAAAAAAATATGGATTTAACTCCCTGTTTGGACTCCATTTTAATTTAATGTATTTTTTTCTTCTTTTTTTTATATTTTAAATTACACATTATTCAATAAAATAATATTATATAAAAAATTAATTTTTTTTTTATTTTTTAATCACACATTCTTAAAAAGTTTATTATTCTAAAAGAAGTTTGTTAGGTGAAAATTGGCATTTGGCGGAGACAAGAAAAATGAGTTTGGCGCCTAACAGGCAGATTGTGAACCAAACAGCATCTCCCACGTGCCAAATCCCGTGTCCGCTACGGTCAAATGCCGGTGCCAGTCCGGGACACGTGTTGAGCCAAGTCCATCCAGATTAGCCCCGTTTTAAAGATTGACCGTCCAAATAAAGACCTCTTGATTCGACTGTTAACAACATAAATAGTTATAGTTGACTAATTGCGTATCCCAACAAGCAACCATTTTAATTCCTAAACCTAATTAAGGCTTCATCTTTAAATTAATCACGCCATCTCTGTAGAGTGGAACTTCCTCTAATTTAATGATAATTTGTATTATAAGCGGATGTGGTATTCATTATTGACTTTGACTTAACAGTATGAAAAGATTTTAGCTTGTTTATCCCGTTTCAGTATTAAAAAAATATCCACCTTATCAAACAAACTATAACACATGACTTAAGTGACACATGTTATTTCCCGATTTCTCAAGGATACATGTTGGTTTAGCATAAACCGTCAAGACTATGTTTGGTCCCATTTTATTTTAATAGTATTTTTTTTAGAATGTGATTAAAATGTAAGAAATTGTTTTTGATTCAAGTACAAATAATTTTATTGGGATAAAATATGCTGGTTAAAAATGAGTTTGGAAAAAATTGAATTAAATATTTAGAGAAATCATACACTGATAATAGAATCATAACAAGTAGAATGCATCAGCTACGCATTCTGACGTTGAGTACTAATGATGCGAGAAGGAAAATCACAAGAAGAACTTCAATTAAGATCGTCATAAACTAACACATGATAGAACTGTCTACTCAATTCATGACATATAGGACCTTGAATCACTAAAATTGCAATACCTCAAACACCAATGTGTAAGAGAGAATAACATGATGGGTGAGCGGACCCACTAGAAATCCAATGCGTATTGATTTACATTATTCGAGACTAGATATGTCATGATTTGGGTGAACGATCCTATTACACGTACACGTACAACTGTCCTATTGAAGTATTTCTCGACAATTACATAAACTTGGAAAGTAAATTAAAAGTAAGGGTATACATGACAAACTAACATATTTTGATTAGCGTTGATGAAACGTGTAGTTGGAAAAATTGATTAAAGTTGGTTTTATTAAACGTGTGGCTTGAAAACTTTAATAAACTAGGAGTAAATATTTGGTAATTACATGTAATATTTAATTGTTAAGAACATATAATTAGTACTAAGAGGTTGTTTAAAAAAGGTTTAAAGATGACCAATGACACCAGTCCCGATTGATGAACTTAGCATTGTCAAACCTCCTTTACAAAGTGGGGTCGGTAGTTGCATTTCAAAGATGATAATTTCTCCCTTTGCTCCCTCCAAGAAAATAAATATATAAATAAAATCACCAGCTTCTTGTCAAAAGCTTAAAAAAAGATACCTCAACAAACAAATCTCTCTGTGTCAAACAAACTTTTTATTCTTATTCCTACTCTTTCTTCTTTAATTATGTCTGAAGAATTTAGAGATCTTTACTACCACCAACCATTTCATGAGGACGATCGGAACGGTGAGAATTCTTCTACATATACTCAGAATCAGCAAATGTTTGATCCTTCTTCATATATGAGCTTTGGGGAGTTTTTCCATGGATCCAATAACCATAACACACTTACAAGAGCTTTTGATTTGACCCCGTCAACCTCTGAGGTACCAGTGGGGATGGATGGTGGAGGCGGAGGTGGAGATCTTGTGGGTGGTAGTGAAACTCCGGTTACACCTAATTCTTCGATCTCCTCTTCCTCAACCGAAGCGGCTGGTGATGAAGATTCAAACAAGAGCAAGAAAGAGAATCAAAAGAAGGAGAGTGTGGAAGAAGGAGAAAACAGCTCTAAGAAAGAGTGAGTTTAGTAACAAGATTTTATTTTATTTTTTTCTTTCTAATCCCTATAGGATCGAGGTGAAGGCCTAAAAACCTCGCAATCAATCCGACGCCGCTTTTTAATTATTTTAATTTAATTCAATTTAAAAATTGAAAAAAAATTATGAAGTTCGTTGTTTATTTCTCATGAAACTTAACTTGATGATGTTAAATTTAGAGCTAAAGCGAAGAAGAAAGGAGAGAAGAAGAAACAACGGGAGCCTCGATTTGCTTTCAAGACAAGGAGCGAGGTTGATCATCTAGAAGATGGATATAGATGGAGAAAATATGGACAAAAAGCTGTGAAGAATAGTCCTTATCCAAGGTGTGATTCCATTTATTCATATTAAACTGAAAACTCTTTCATTTGATCCTAAATCATGCTAAGTAATAGTCAAATTTCAACACATACTAATTCTCACTTAAATTAAGCGATTTCACTTCTTATTTTAAGTATGATCAACTCTACAAATATTTATCAAATCTTAAATCTGAAGTACATGAGTGCAAATTATGAGGAATGTTCGAAGTCACATGCGCGTAACATGACAAGGCTATAAATATGTTCTTACTCTCCCAGTGTTTCAAAATTCGAGTGGAAAGAAAGGAGCTTTTTAAATTTATAGTCTTTAAAGGGTCCTCCACAATATTCACATCTACAAATTATGTGTTGCACACCCCTTTCAAAAGAATGCATGTAATATCACCTCTTATGCGAAAGCTACAAGTGAATTACACGGAATAATCAATAAAGTAATGTTATTTATAGTCAGTAATTGCAATAGTCATCCTATATGACAGCTTGTTATTTGATGTATTAATTTCATGTAATTCCGTTGCCTCAAATAACAAGTTGTCATATAAGATGACTACTGCAATCAGGGACTATGAATAGCATTACTTCCCGAAATATGCCATGCAATTGGTTCAAACTTTTTTAACTCCATTAATGCAGAAGCTACTATAGATGCACTACTCAGAAATGTTCGGTGAAGAAGCGTGTAGAGAGATCATATCAAGATCCTTCAATTGTTATCACTACATACGAAGGTCAACACAACCACCTCGTACCAACAACTCTCAGAGGAAACGTTGCCGGAATGTTTCCTTCTTCTATGCTAACACCACCAATGCCACTCCAAGGGACAAGTTTTCCTGCACACTTGTTACAGCTTCATCAAATGACCAGTGAGCATCTCTACAATTATGGCAGTGTAAATAATGTCTATGATCAGCAAAATTTAACTACACTGCAGCAGCCTCAAACTCAACTTCCTGAATATGGGCTTTTGCAAGATATGGTTCCCTCTTATTTCCCTAAACAGGAGCCTTAAGAAAATTTCAGAATTCTAACCCGGTCTCGAAGAATTATCCACACATTTCGTAGGTGTTTAAGCTTATGTCTTTTAGTTCTTTATTTTAGCCTTTCTTTTGTTCCTGAATGGGTGTTAATTGGCTTTCTTTTTGTGAGATATATAGCTATATAGCAGTACTATCTCATTCTTCAACTCTCTTGTAACATTTATATTGTAGTACTATTAATTTGTGCTTTTATTTTCACAGTTTCTATACTCTGATTTTGAATTAGGTCGAATAAACCCTACTTATAATGTGTTGTTAAACATCAGGGTTTGTGTGACAGAGTTTTTTTAATAAAAGTTTTAGCAGATTTTGATAAAAGTCATGCAGTTAAAAAATTGTGGATCCTATAAAATATGGGATTGATAAAATTTTATCGGACAAGCTCTTAGAATTATGAACTACTTGATGATTTAAACATTCAGATGAGATGAGTAATTAATTAAACATTCAGATGAGTAATTAATTTAACTTTTAATCAAGAGAAAATGATTTTTTAAACAGTCTGGAGCGTTAAATTTTCTTAGCCGTGGATAAAATTGACGAAAATTAGTCAAAAGAAAAGTACTCATGATCGAAATGTCTCAAAGTCAGCTTTTTTTATGTTGAATTGTTCAAAGGAGATTTAAAAATACGTGAAGCACATGCTTGCATGTTTTGCATGCAGCTAGAAACAAGACACAACACAATACAATACCAATTCGTGAAAATATTATTTTCGAAAAAAACTAGGTCATCAAAAGTTTATTTTCCATAAATTATATATTAAATTTGATATTTAATTTTACAAAAAAATTATATTTTTTCAAACTCTAAGGATAAAGACTGCAATACATTATTTTTTTTAGTTGAATTTCACAATTACGAATATTTTTGTCAAAAGTTGCATAATGAGTTTTAAAAAAAAGTTTAATTTCATAAGAAAACAAAAGAAATAATTTTTATTTTTTTTTTTATTTTTGAGCTATGAAAATGTTTTTAAGAATTTACGATAAGTTTGGATTTTGAAATTACTTGAAAAGAAACTCTAGCATTTAAGTTTGAGTAATGTTATTCATTAATAATGGTATCAACTATCAGTCTAAATGATAGTTACATGACATTAAGTCCCTGTTTGATTCCCATTTTTTTCAAAATTCATTTTTCTCTCTCTTCTTTTTAATCACGCGTTCTTCAATAAAATATTATTACACGTAAACCCAAAATTTTTCTTTAATTTTTAACCACATATTCTCCATCAATCAACTATTTAAAATACATTCTTTCCCTCAAAATGGGAATCAAACGAAGCCTAAATGGTAGATTCACTTAAATACAATGTCATATGATTCATTTAATTGAACATATAAACTATGATCATTTAAATTGATGTTAGATAGCATTATTTTTTAAGTTTTCAAGTGTAGACCCCACTTTGATAATAATCCATGGAATGGTTTGCCTCCTACGTCGAAATACACGGGTTGACCAGCTGTTGGAGTCAACGAAATTGTCTAGAATTGGAATCTTGTTAAAATTCTACAGATATTGATGATGTTGTACGTAGTCAACGAACAACTTGAAGGCAAATTATTGTAAATTATAAAGATCCATACAAATTAACGGTCACTACAAAACAGCTAGCGCACATATTGGCAAATTATTTAATGAACTTTGTTATACGAACACCCTTCTTGACTGTGTGGATGATCGCATGTGACTATGTGAGTGTTGAGAGAAATATTATTTTATTCACGCAGACCCGTACCGCTCACATGCGGTCATCCATGTGGTCAACCGGAGTGTTCGTTTAGATTTTTCCTTATTTAATTATTCTGATTGAAATATATAGACGGTGTTACGTTTTATCATATGAGACTCTTATTATTGATCACTAATAGACGGTTAGGAAACAACAAAAAGTCACCTAAATATCTACACTCTCCACCATTTGTTTAACTGGCCTAATAGAGACTATCAAATAAATGAGTTGAAGTAGTGCCATCACCTAAGCCAAAGCTACATGAAAAGGCTGAACCTCCATGTCCGAGGCGAGATACCACAATTTATTACAGCCTACTTCCGAAGCGATGAGCCTTCGGTCCATAATGCATATCCCTAGCTTTGCATAATCCAAGAGATCCTCCGTAAGATTGATTAATTTGACATTTTTACAGTAGACACTTCTCAATTAAGTTGTTAGTCTACTTTTCAGATGTATGACATAGGCTATAGGATTAATATAACCAATTAGAAAATATTCAAATGAAATTATTTGCAACACTTTAAACATAATGTGAACTAAAATTAATTGACTAGTTGCAAAACGAGAATATAAGAAAATGCAAATAAAATTAGTACTAAAGTCAAAGGTTTCACCTTGACTCGAAGAGGGAAATTACCTTGGATTTAGGGTGCATTTACACTTTATAATTGATAATTACATTTAGGGAAAACTGACTATAGGATTTATTGATTTCACATGATGCACTCCTGCTTCTAGTGAAGACAATTTGGCTCGCCGGCTCAAGTTGTCCGTAGCTCGGCCCATGAGGCTCACGTACCGGCTCGTATAAGGAAAAAAAAAACTTGGACGATTTAAAGGCAATAGTTTGCCTTATTTTTGGATGAGCTTTTGCTCAGTCGGGTCGGACCCGCAAAAAGCTCGATTCATTTTATTTGAGTCCGACTTCGAGTCTTGAGTTTCGACTCGCGAATCAGCTCGACTCGACTTGACTCGTTGACATCCTTACTTGATTCTAAACAATCCTTATCATAGAAATTAGGAAAAAGTAAGGAAAATAATTTAAAAGCGTTAAAAAATAACTAAATAACAGCATAAATTGTTATTAAGTGGATAAATTCTTTTTTTCTTTTCTTTCACATATTTCAAAAAAGTAAAATAGTAAAACTTCTTTAAGATACCAAAATAAAAAATAAATGTTGAAAAAAACAATGTGAAGGAAGGAGATGAATGACAGGCGTCGTTTGCATCCATATTGTGACGCTGAAATGTTTTGCAAATATAATTTTCATTATAGTTTTTAACTAATTGTTTAGTTAATTAAAATAAATTATTTCCATAAATATTAGTGAATAGTAGTATTTTAATATTTGAGTAGGACTACCATTTATATGACAAGGTCAGGGGGGACAATTTTTTATTATTATTATTTTATTGGACTAATACATTGAAAAAAACAAAAAAACCCTTAGATTTTTAAACTCGAACTTGATATTTTTCATACTCGACTAGTAACACATATTAATGGTTACCAGTTTGATTTTCATTATTTGTGGAATGAAAATGAAAAATACAGCCGTTATAATCCCACAAAAAAGATAAAAAGTAAAAAATGCTGGCTGAATGTGATTGATAATGATCATATTTTTCATTTTTATGGATGATTAATGAGAAACAAACGGGGTATAAATATAAAATTGTTGTGCAAATAGTAATTATTTAGTTCCTGTTTGTGTATCATTTTCCAAAAATTCCTTTTTTCCCCGCAACTACTAATTATTCAATCACGTATTGCTACAATAAAATATTTTATACGTAAACCTTAAATTGTTTTCTACTTTTATCACTTATTTTTCAAAAAAGCACTATTTTAAAATTTATTTTTTCCAAAAAACTTTTTTTAATGATCATGGGATCTTCTTATTTTGGCACAAACTTTATTACAAGCCTTATCCATAAATTGTTGGTAGGGAGCATTAACGTTGATCCCATCTGTCCTTTCTGGTTTGCCCGCCTAATAAAGGCTTTTGCTTTATTTGTACTCAATTCCTAGCAACCTAATAAATAATTGCTTTTGTAATCACAAAAACAAAGGTTAAAAAAGTAATTTAAATTCATACAATAAAGTTTTAAAAGTCACGAGTAACATAAGATTCTACTCAAAATTATTTTTATTTCCAAACATGTTAAAAAATACTAGTAATAAACACACGAATCATAATTTCTTAAAATTCGAAGAAAGAATCATGATCCGTAAAATCCATAATTATTAGATTAATTTCCCATCTTTGTAATATATTATATGAGCATCTTCGATCAAATCATAATTTCTTAAAATTCAAAGAAAGAGTAATGATCGGTGCAATTCATTATTATTCAAATCATTTTCCATCTTTTTTATACGAGCGTCTTTGACTTAACTTTTGAGAAATTAAAAGGAATTTTTAAGATTCAACAGTTTCTTGTAGTTTTATCGAAAAGTTCTTCTAAAAAAGTAAAAGCATAAATAAAAAATCTGCTAAATGAGCCTTAAATACTGAACTTAGGGTCTTTTTGATTGCAAATGTGGAATTTGGATAAAAAAAAAAATTACAGGGAATTGAATTGTCTATAATTTATTTTATTGAAAATTGTAATTAATTGTATTTGATTGGTATAATTTTTTACCCCAAAAAATGTTGAAAGTTTGGTGTCCGTTGGTCTTTGTTTTGCATGAAAATTGTCAATAAAAGCGATAAATTTGTTTACCATTGAGTCTAGAATTTGTTTCAATTGCCCAAAAATAAAATTTGAAGAAATTATTATACCGAATACAATTAGTTTGATTTTATTTTGTATGAAAATTATCAATAAAAGTGATAAAATCTTTTACTATTGGGTCTAAAAATATTTCCAATTGCCTAAATTTTTTCTTTTCTTTTCTAGGATCTTTTCTGGAATTGCTTTTCCCACTAAAAAGTTAGAAAATGGGCGCGTGGGGGGTTGAAGGAGAATTAGATTTTCAGAGAAAAATGTGGCCATCAAACAGCCTAATGTAGCCAAAATGAAAAATGAGTTCATACTTTCATGGAATTAAAAGGCAATCAAACATAGCTTTAGAGTTATTTTTCAAAAAATTAAATTTTTTTAGTAGAAAGGTATAATTTCTCAAAATGGAATGAATTATTCTCCTAGAATAGGACCAAGTTCGAGTAGCATGACCTGCAATGAATTCCTCAGGTTCAAGTTCAACCCATAATTATTCATTTGTTTTTCAGAAATGCTAAAAAATAGGGTAAAAAATGGATTAAAAACAAAGGACACGCGCCGAAGCATGAATGGACAGTTTGAAAAAAAAAAAACACTCAACCAAATGTTGACAACTCAGTCTGTCCATACTTTCTCTATTTTTAACACTGTTCAACCATCATTATTCTTTATTTTTTGTCCACTTGTCATTAAAAAATAATTTCTAAAAGAGTTATTTTAGGAAAGGATAAATTCCAAATGGGTCCCCAATGATTGCGAACTATGATGATAGGGTTTTCAAACATCTATTTGTGACATTCAGATCCCTTTTTCTTTTTCTTTTTTGGTAAAAACCTACATTGGCAATTGTTCTTGAATCATTACTTTATTTTCAAGGTTCAAACCCAAACCCATACGGTTCATAGACACACGCTAAATTGGATATTTTTATCATTTTAGGAGACATCACGTATTAGTTGCATGCACATTTTATGATTAGACGTTAAATCAGATGAAGTGATGCATGTACACTTTTAATATGTTGGGGATTTCAGTGTTACAAATAAAAGGCTGGGAAATCGAGCCCAGCTGGAATTTACCCAAAATCATGTTTGATAAATAATTAATTTAAACTGAACTTAATTTATTTTTTCAGTACAATAAAAATACCAGAAAATAAAAATCACAGTAAAAGTATGGTAAGGAATTTTCTTACGTAAAACTGTAAAAATGAAAATTAATACAGCAACTACCGTGACCGTTGGTTTGAAAGAAAAGAGAGTGACATCTCCACTGAAGAAACGACGACGTTACATCTACTCACCGACTCCACTCTACTCTCTCTTTCCTATTCTTCTTCGTCTTCAATTGTTTGTTTGTTTGTTGCTTCAGATCTCTGATTTAGACTTCCCTTTTAGGGCTAATCCTTTCTTTTTATATTTCCTTGCTGTACCCGCTGTATAAATACGGGATATACAAGCGTATATTTACGTTTTGGCGGTGATTATTTGCTTAATCGAACACCAAATTTGAGATTTACGTTTTGGATCGTTGATTCGTTGGAATTTTGGTTCTTTCGATTTTCACGAGGGAATGGCGGTGGTTTCTGGACCTGTGACCCCGGGACAGGTACGATTTCGACATGTACAAGTATTTTGTTATTTTTTCTTGCAATGGAAATGAATGTGATCTTATTCTTAGTTTATCGGATCTCTGAAATGCAAAATTGGATTTATATCTTGCCTGTAGTTGATTTTTTTCAAGTAAATTCGGTGTGCAATTTACCGCTAACAAGAAAATGCTGTGCCTTGGAGTTAAAAATCTCGTGTTTATTACGATAGCTTGTTGGAATGAAGGTTTACCGTTGAGTAGTGATGATTTGATTAGTCTATTGTGTCAAATTTCGTGGAGAATAAACTGGAATTGAAGTATTAATTTCAGTTTGAAAATGTATTCTGCACTTCAAGATTTATAGTGATGACCAATAAATAAATTTCATCAGAGTGAAGTCCACTCTAATGGTCAGTATTTTGCTTTAATATCCTGTTGTGGATATCTTAATATTTATATGATGGAAAGAATTTTCATTTTAGCCAGAGAGAACATGGTAAGGGTAGTTCAATTCAGACTTTGCTTTCAAGTTTCCTCGGAATAATATGCTCATGTATGATATTTTGTTAAGTCCAGTTGCAATCTCTTTTCTGTGGTATCTCCTGCATTTTATTAACCTGAAAACTATTCTTGAACTACATATAAAGCGAAACCCTTTATTATGATGTTCCAGGTTTCATTTTTGCTTGGAATCATCCCAGTTTTTATTGCTTGGATATACTCTGAGTGCTTGGAGTATAAGAAGTCATCATCCCCATCTAAAGTGTAAGCATGTCTTCCCTTTCTGTCCCTTATCTTCTTTAGTTATAGAATATTTGCGTGAAATTTTGATTTACCCACCTATGTGCTTAGAAGAAGAACAACAATTGTCTGTTGAAGAAGCACTTAATGTTCTATGAAATCACGAGAGAAAAATATTGTTTATGAAACTTCTTCTTATGCTCTGTAGCTTACTTGTTTGGGCAGCAGTCATTCAGATAGTAATCTGGTTGAAATGGAGAATGCCACAATAAAGGAAGAAGACCGGGCTGTGTTGTTGGAAGGAGGTCTTACAAAATCAGCCTCCACAAAGTTGTCCACTCCATCAATTAAAACAAACTTGATTAGGTATATCTGATTTGAAAATTCAGTATCTGTGTGGGTTTCCCTTTTGAACATGTTCATTTTGTCTTGCTTACCTTTATTCTTCTTGATTTTCTAGGTTTGTGACTATGGATGACTCATTTTTGCTTGAAAATCGACAAATTTTAAGAGCAATGTGAGTTGTTTGATTATTTTGATTGTGTTACAGGAAGGTTCTATTTCATTTTTCCATTAAATGGTATGACAATGTAATGCAGGTCTGAGTTTGGGGGGCTTTTGTTCTATTATTACATATGTGACCGCACAAACTTGTTTCCAGATTCCACCAAGGTGCCCCTCATGTTTCTGACTTCTTTCAAAAATTAGATTTTTCCAACTTTGCACAGAGTATTCCCTGTGAAACACATTTGAGCTTTATCTTCTTCATTTACCAGTATTTTGCATTTCCGATCCATATATAGAATTTGATGATCTGCATTACATTAATTTTCTTTATTGCTATATATCCTAATTAATTTTTCTCGGGCTTTTTCTCCTCTGAGCAGAGCTACAATCGCGACCTTTTCCTTTTTCTCTACATTCTTCTTATCATAACTTCAGCAATGACTTCGCTGAAGAAACATAATGACAAGTCAGCATTTTCTGGGAAATCTATACTTTATCTTAATCGCTATCAGACCGAGGAGTGGAAAGGATGGATGCAGGTGAGTGTTTTTCTCACAAACTATTCATTGGAACATGTTAATGATTTTTAAATAATTAGGAGCTGCTTCTTCTTTATCCTCCCTTCCCGTATTCTGTTTTTTGTGAAGTTAGGAATTTTTCCTATACTCTTCTACTATTTAGCTTCCTCTAAGCAGCCACCAAATGTCTTTAGTGGACATTTACAATGCACGTCATGGCTGCTATACTCTCTCTCTGCGCACAAACTTTATGACAACACATCCCTTTTTCTTATGTTTTGTGTAGGTTCTTTTTTTGATGTACCATTATTTTGCTGCATTGGAGATATACAATGCGATTCGAGTTTTCATTGCTGCTTATGTCTGGATGACTGGCTTCGGAAATTTCTCCTACTATTACATTAGAAAAGATTTTAGTGTTGCACGGTTTGCCCAGGTGAAAATTTGCTTCATTTTTTTATTTTTTCTGTCTGAACCACAAAACTGAACTGGGAGCTTTGCTTTTCACAATTTTTGGTTTCTATGAGAGTACTAATTAGATTTTCTTTATGCAGATGATGTGGAGGCTAAACTTTTTTGTGGCATTTTGTTGTATTGTTCTTAACAATGATTATATGCTATACTACATCTGCCCAATGCACACGCTTTTCACTCTTATGGTGTATGGGGCCCTTGGTATTGGCCACAACTATAATGAGATAAGATCAGTAATGGTTCTTAAATTTTTGATGTGCTTTCTCGTGGTTATCTTGGTTTGGGAAATTCCTGGAGTTTTTGAACTGGTTTGGAGTCCCTTCACTTATCTGTTAGGTATGTAATCATCAATGACCTTGTTACCATACTGCAGCCAATTGATTTCTATTGTTTTGTTTTGTCCCGAAAAATCAAACCTCGCTGAGAGATTCTGAAATTCAGGGTTAGAGTTCTACTGTTTTGGTTTGAGGCCTTAAATGCCTGATAATTGTTTATCTCAATCACAGGATATAGCGATCCTGCGAAACCAAATCTTTCTCGACTGCATGAGTGGCATTTTAGATCTGGGCTTGATCGTTATATTTGGATAATTGGAATGATCTACGCCTATTTTCACCCCAATGTACTGTCTTAAAACATTGTACTTTTGCAGTGTTTCTCTCTTGATGAATTTTTGAAGTCTAGTGATTATTTCGTTGCAGGTTGAGAAATTGATGGAGAAACTGGAAGAGTGTGACGCAAAGCGGAGACGCTCAATCAAAACATCGGTTGTGATAGTATCTTTGATTGTAAGTCGCATAATTGAGTTCGAAATAAAGGGAGCATGACATCTGTTTGTATTTTAGATGATTTATCTGATTGTTTAGTAAATTTTGTTATCTGATTACTTGCTAATGATCTGTCGTAGGTTGGCTATTTGTGGTATGAATTCATCTACAAGTTGGACAAGGTTACATATAACAAGCTCCATCCATACACTTCATGGATTCCCATAACGTATGTCTTGAAGTTTTGAATTTACTTGTCCTAACTCTTCATTCTCATTTTATGATATCACCTATGTCCTTTTTGGGTAGGAACAATTTCTATTAGAAAGCTTTAACAGATTCACGTGTAACAAGACTTACCCTGAAAGGTTCTCTCAAAGATCTCCTTCATAGTTTGCTTCTCTTTTCCCCAGTGTTTATATTTGTTTGCGGAATTCTTGTCAGCAGATTCGGAATTTTTCATTGACCCTTTTTGCGTAAGTTCTATATCATTTTGATTTTAAGTCATTAACTGCATACCCTTTTCAATTGCTCAAGTGGCATGAAATATTGCATTCATGTTTGTTTGATTGTTCAAGCTCACCCTTGCTATCAGGTGGCTTGGCAAAGTTACTTTGGAAACCTATATTTCCCAGTTTCACATCTGGCTAAGGTGAGTGCACTTTATTTTTCCTATTTCAGGTGTTTGATTTTATAATTTAGTTATTGAAATGATTTGGTCTATATCTCTTGTATTCATCGACGACATTCATTATTTTGAACGAATACTTGCAATTGAACTATGTATACATATAGCCTCCATTTGGGAAGAATTTATAAATGGTTTAATTTATAAATAGATAGAAATGAGTGGTTGATAAGTGGATTGTACTTGTGGATCCACTAGAATGTGTGGTTAAAAATAATGTTTGACCATTTATAAATGATTTATATATTTTGCAAACATAATTATATTTATTTACTTTTAAATGTCTATTTTACTCACTTCTTTCCATTTGTGCCTTTTTTATACGTGGCATGTACCACATTGTAGATGTGACAAAATATTGCCTTTTTTTTATTATCTTAAATCTATTTTCCGGCCATTTTACACTTGTAGAGGCTTAAATTTAACGAAATGAACTTTTTCAAAGAGAACCCGAGTTGCAAAAACTTGAATTTTAAGGGTTCCTGTGCAATGGCTTAACCAACATGAAAATTCAATAGAAGCCAGATTAATGGAGGTGTCATCAGATTTTATTTACACTCGTGCAGGTCAAACATGCCTAATGGACAGCCTAAATGGCTACTCTGTTTGATCCCAAACTATCCTTTGCTCAACTTCATGCTCACAACTGCCATTTACATCTTGGTGAGTGAATCATAACTTTATCTTCGGATTATATTTAACTGATATTTTTTTTTTTCTTTTTCTTTTGACATTTTTCGTTTGCATTTTTG
The DNA here is from genome assembly GCA_019395295.1 of Osmanthus fragrans. Taxonomy (NCBI): domain Eukaryota; kingdom Viridiplantae; phylum Streptophyta; class Magnoliopsida; order Lamiales; family Oleaceae; genus Osmanthus; species Osmanthus fragrans. The sequence goes on from CM033350.1 coordinate 15,315,059, forward strand.
TTTACTGGTATAGGTATCATATCGGCTTTTTGAGCTGACTAACACATTGAAGTCAGCTTTCATACCCACAAAAGACAATAAGAAGCTATTTTACAATTTTGTTACGGGAGCTGCTGTCTGTGGATGTTTATATTGCATCTCATTCATTCTTCTGCAAATCCCTCATTAATGGTAAGTTATTTAAGCCATTAACTAATGAATTGCACATGATACACACTGCTTATGGACGACCAGCTTGTGGCTAAGATTTATGTTGTTGATAACACGACAACTTCAGTGGTTTATTTTTTAAACGGAAATAATGCAGATGGTATGTGTAAAGTTTAGAGATCAAAGAAATCTTGTGAAGGAAAACTATATATTTTGATTGTGGGGGCAATTGCACCATAGGGGTTTGCATCTCACGTTCAAAGTTTTGAAACTATTGTAACCATTAATAAGGCCTTTTTTGAGCTCCATTTTTTTGGGTTTGGGGGGGGGGGGGGGGGGGGGGGGGGGGGGGAAGGTAATTTGGAATAGTATTTTTTGAAGAATGCGTGATTAAAAATTAAGAATTTTTTCAATTCATGTGTAAAATTATTTAATTGGAGGATGTGGTTGAAAAAAATGAATTTTTGATATTAGCCCTTGTTTGAGCCCCAATTTGGAGGAAAAAAAATGTATATTGGAATAGTATTTTTTGGAGAATGTGTGATTAAAAAATAATATTTTTTTTTTTTTTTTAAAATTTATGTGTAAAATTATTTTATTGGAGAACATGATTGAAAATGAAAAAAACGATTTTTCTTTAAGTGGGGCTCGAACAAGGGCTAAACCTCTTCAAGAATGAATTAGTATGAATTCCTTTTTTTTTTTTTTATAATTCTTAGGATCATCGTCTTAATAGGAACAAATCAGATTGACTATTAGACAAATTTTTAACATAATTTGATTTACCAGAAAAAAATGACCTATTATTAACCGAGGATTGATTTGAGAAACATTTTGCCTATCATAGAGCTACTAAATTATACCCTTGACCAAGAATTACGAAATGGTATGAATTTGAACTCTTAAGATCATAGAGACCTTCATATGGAGTAAGGGCTGATTTGAACTCCTAAGATAAATGTCAAAGAAGATAATAATCCGCCCCCGCCCCCTCCATGTTTAATTTTTCTCGATCCTTTGTTTGCCATGCCCACTCCTTTTCGTATAAGAATAATATTACTTGTACATAAGTAGTTACATAAAGGTTTACATTCAGATGAGGTGTCAAAAAAGGTTTGGAGAAGTTTTATTTTATTTTTTTGGTTGAAGAAATTCTGACCCAATCATATTTCACTACACCATGTGTACGTAAATCAGTACGTGAACCTATTGTGTACATGTAGCACAACTGTTCATATAATTGGCCTGCGCATTAACAAAAATATCTGTATGGTTTGTACAGATACGAGAAATCATCAGCTATGGGTACAAAAACACATTGGTGAACATACATGGACAGCGGGGAAGGTGTTACTGGATTCGGAATTAGTTGGCGAAGCTGGTGTGTCACTTGCATTACAGCGTGTTCTCTGGGAATATCACTTGCATTACAGCGTCCAATTTTTTGCCTCTGAAGGTAGACGAGGCAATGTAGTCACAGAAAATGGAAACGTTTTGTTTGTGGATTTCCACGCTTGTATTATTTTTATCAGTCGCACCCTCCCCCTTAATCCCTCCAGTTAATGATCAATAAGAAAATGTAGGGAAAAGTAATATACGTCATACGTGTGTTCTCTGGGAACATGTTTTGGATAATTATTACAGGCATTTTTTTATGGGTAATTCAAAATTCGAATGTTATTGTTTATACCAGAAGGTAAAAATAACTGCAAATATTGCCTAGTGTAACCAAGGTTCTAAAAGTTTTAAAACTAGGGATTGGTGGTTAAGTCTCAAGCCTTAGAAGTCTTGATATCATTTATATATATATATCTAATATATTTATAGGAATTTCATACATATTTTTTCAAGTTTTCGATATAAACATAATTCTCAAAATAAAAAATAATCAAAATCAAAAATATTTTGTGGCGACAGAAAAAACTATGTCCGTAGGTTGAATTTATTTCATTTTAAAGTTTTAGCATGATTAAGCATTTCGTTGAGCAGTGAACATAGAGTTCAAAACAAGAAAAAATTACTTGCCAAAGAAAATGGTGCGCGCCATAAGCAGTGAACATAGAGTTGATAATTTATTTTTCCATCTAAGCTCGAGGCTGGGCATTTTCTTTAAGCATCTAGTTTGGATAGATATTTTAGAACACTGAGTATAGCAAGCAAACCAAAACTTGAAAAATCTTTTGAATATGTTTGAAGTTCTGTAAACCATCGCAAGGAAAAAGCGAGGGTTTGCAATAAAAAACAAGATATTCGAAATTTAAATGAAGAGGTGCACTCTTACCCTGATAATTATGCTAGGATGAAATTTTAAAATGAGTGGTGCATAGATATATAGTACTTGTGGAATCATTGTAATGTAGTTTAAAACAAAGTTTGACCACTAAGTAGCTAAGTAACAAAGGAGAGTTTAGGCAACTATATTCGTTTGACGAGACGTGTAGGTATAGCTACAAGTTCCACAACTCACCTCATAAAATTCATATTAAGTCATGGGATTCCATAGTGACAAGAGTCATAACTCACCTGATGGAAAAATGTTGTTCAAACTAATAAATAAGTGTGTGGAATGAAAGAAGAAATCGGAGCCAAAACATGTTGGCCTATGCGGTCGCATGGGCAAACCTGTCATACGACCGCATGGCTATCACAGGGCCTAAAGGCCCCGTTATTGAGTAACCTATGCGGTTGCATAAGTTTACTATATGCGACCGCATAGAAGGAAAAAATAGTCGTTGGATAGTTTTTTCAATTTCAATTTTGATGGCTTTTGTAGGGAACCTTGCCTCTCTTCATGATTTTTTGGCACCAATTCGTGGGGTATTGATCAATGCCTATAAATAGGTGATGAGATGATCAAATATAGTCAATAACAAACAAATGAGAAATATTTATTTATTTCATAAAGAAGAAATGAAAGTCTTCTTCATCCATATTCAAATTTCCTTTGTGTTCTTAAAGTTTTGGAGAATTCCAAAAGTGTTTAAGTGATGAATTCTCTATAAGACTTGATTAATTCTTCGAACCATTTGCCAGAAAATCCTTTAAGCACCATTATTCAACCGAGAGGGGGCAAATATCGTTTGAGGACAACGATATAATATCGTGTTTGAGCTTTCATGTTCGTGATGATCTCTTCTCAATTTCATCTTCTCGCGATTCTGTTTCTATGATTTCTTCTCCAATCCTTGGTGATGTTATTTTTCCAACAATCTCAAACGATATTTCATCGATGGAGAATGGAACTACTTTGGCGACAATGAAGTTGATGAAGTCAAGATCTTGTTTGGATCGGTTAATGGGACGAATCTCGTGAAAAGATTTGGAAGGATTGATTTCAATTCGATAAGTTGATTTTATATTTGATCTTCGCACGTGCAAAAGATTATTCGCGTGAGTTTTGACTGCATATTAAATCTGATTTTTATATGCGTTAAAAGTCTGATTTTTGACTTGTGTTAATGGAAAAGAACAAAACTCACAAAATGATGTTAGTTTATATGGTGTGTGAATATATATAATTGCCATATTATTGAATGACAACATATTTGTTGTGAATTTGAATGACAATCATTGTGCCAAAGAGGCATGTTTATTTTATGAACATTATTTGTAAAACATCTATGATAAATATTTGATAGCATTAAATATACAATTTCATGAGAATTCATAGAATTTCTACTAGTGGAAGAAATCTAAAAATTATGTCCATAATTACAATCCATTTGTCAAATTGCATAGTTATATAAATTCTGTGCACGATATATTTGGTTGAAATATAGCATGAATTTATTTGTGTGAAAAGGGCATGAGTGTGTATGTCTTTATGATATGCTATATGTTTTGAAGTAAATTGAAAATAACGACAAACGGTCATATGCATTAATTCCTGTTTGAAAGGAGATCATGAAATTTGTCACTTTAATTATTTGTTTGCGTTACTTCTCAACATGAAAGAATAACATGTTTCTGTCCTAATGGAAATCATTGTTGAGTAATGAGAGATTCAAATAATTAGTGATTTATGAGTAATCTTTCTTATATGAGGGTCTCCATTGATGTATCACAAGGCAAATTATTGCATGCATTTAAGGCAGTTTCTTGTGATAAATTAATTGATGTATATCTTCTGTAGTTATCTTCATGATAAAGGTAAATTTCTTGATATATTAATGAAAGAAATTTAAATGGAGATATTAACTGATATATGAAACTATGTTATGAAAAAATATGTAGAATATTATGAAATAATCTAGGATCAATTTGGATGAAGAAAAATGAATTTCTAGAGTATATTTATTTCATTTTGATGAAATGTTACTGTATGTGGAAATGAAATAAATTGGTTATTCTCATTTTATTGTGACAATTGGAAATGGTTCATATGCATGTGATGATAATGTTGGAAGAATGCCAACTATTTGTTGATAGAATATGAACTTTCATGACTATTCATTTCGTTGGAATATGAAAACTAACATGGTAAGTGAGTTAGTTAAATTTTCATATCTTGTTTGACAGCCTCAGTTAATTTGATGAAATTAAATGAGATGATTTATGCAAAATTACATTTGCACATGAGTATGACAAAATGTGATTTGTCCGAATATGAATAAGGTGTATGTGTGCCTTATGATTTGATATGATATAATTATATCATCTTATGAAATGCACAAAAGTGATAAAATTACGTGAGTTTGAAGAGATTGTGATTAGTCTTCTTCATTGTTGAATTAAACTTCAATCATGGAACCAATTGGGTTGGTTTATGCTTGAAAAAGCGTTGTAGGTCTATGATATGACATTGATCAAATTGTGTGTGATCAAAATTAAAGGTGGATGGATTGAAGTACATTGTGATTTAATGACCACTATCAAAAAGTAATTAGACTTTCGCGGATATTATGCAAGTGATAAGTGAATTGAACTATGAAAGAGTTGATGAACTCTAAGTTCAAGTATAATCCTAAATGTAGGGGTTAACATTATTGCTTGAGAACTTATGTGAAAAGTTCAAGACTTGTGGATGCAACATTACTAGATTGCATATGTATTCCTATTTGAGGAATTGTGGGGGTAACTTAGTTTAAAAGTTACATTTCCCTATACCTTTTAATCATAGAAAGATATCTATGAAGGAGAAAGGGTAGAAAATCCTTATACAATTTTAAGGATGATATACACTAAGTGTAAAGTAGATGAAATGAGATGAAAGCTGATTATAGCATTTGTAAAACCAATTGGAATATTTGAAGAATATTCATAATATTGAAAATCATCGTAATTATTCAATGATGAGAATTAAATACCCATGTAAGAAATCCACTAGAAAAAGGGATTGACTAGTGTAATAATTTGATGAAATCCTACAACCATGTTTGGAAATAAATAAAGCTTTAGATAAAACTAGTGAGAAGCATGTAGCTTCATAAGAGGATTTATTGGTAGTGACAAGTTGTATCTATTAAATGAATCGATCATTGGCTAGCCACATTTAATAAGATACTAAGTCACATGAAATAGAAGTCTAAACATATGAGTCTTAGACGTAACTTCACAAGAAATTATCAAAGATGGAATAATTTTCATAATAGACATAGCGGATCCTATAATTAAACCACTAAATAGAGATTTAGTGATGTCTATTTCTAGTAGGATGGGTTCATACTCCTAAAATAAAGGTCCACCAATGATGGCACCCCTACCTATCATTACTCAAAAGGTAATCCACAGGTTTAAAGGGTAACAACAAATCATTCGATATGTGGATAGTTGCAGCATTATTTAAATCCGCGATAACCCTATCCTAATTAAAATAATGCTAATTGTTACTGAAGTGAGGGTTGAACTTCAATCTCTTAATGGAGTTCAGTACTAAAGTACAAGCATTTCTAAAAGTAACAAAGATGCTGGAAGAACTTCACCTAGACAAATCTCGAGGTGGTGCCGCATCAATAGAGAGTTGGAGTTTCTCTCTTAAAGGTTTGTTGAAAAGGATTAGCGCAAGGTCATAAAAGCGCTAAGCGAGTTTGAGAAATTTGAGAACATGTAATACTCGTGTGTGTGTTCTTACCAGTATTGTCACATGGAATAATTGGTTTAAAACTTCACGCTACCTTTGATTCCGACTTTACTTTGTTTAAATTACACTATGGCTGATTCAAATCGAAAGATATCTAGAGTGTGTTTGATGGAGATTTTGAGAAAAAAAATGTATTTTAAATGAGAAATATGTGGTTGAAAAAGAAGAAAAAGTTATTTATGTGATGAAAAATATTATTTTATTGAAGAATGTATGGTTGAAAATGAGTAGAAGAATGAGAATGAAAAATGAAAATGTGGTCCAAACGGACCCCTAATCCTTATTCGTGAGTATTGTATACTTTGAATATGAGAGTTTATTGCATAAAAGCATTACAATCTCCTCTATAAAAATCACAACCAAATTTATATTAAGCCCTTGTCTGGCGCCAATTCACATCATAATTTAAGGAAAATTTGACCCATTGGAAAGTAGGTGGCCCCTTCTAGCCATAATATTTTGACTCAAAATTAGTTAAAGTACCATAAATGTCCTTTCAAAATTAGTGTATTGAATGTCAAAAGGGTATAAATGTAATTATGAAAAATTTGGTCAAAAGGTGTGGCTACCAGTAATAAAATCAGTTCCATTTTAAAACAATTATTTTAAAATGAGTAACCCAAACCTAAACATGTTGATTAATATTTGAATTATGATATCTAGTACTACTGATGTTACAACAATGTCTAAGTGAAATTATATGATATATTCAATTAAAGTTTGTTTGGCCTCACGTTTTGAAGAGGTGACGTGACCAACAATTCCCAACTGTTTTAGCGTTCACGTAAGCTTTAGTCCTACACACTTGGACAAATTATTAGAGCATATAGCCAGACTTTGGCAATGGAGATGGCCGTAGGCATTCTAACGGTCAAGTCAGTAGGATAGAATACATATAATTGGGTGTGGGATAGGCTTAGGGCATAAGTTTATCAAAGTGAAAAGGGGTTCGGAACTGGGGTACAATGAGGAACAAAATAAGAATAATGTAGTACTATGGTGTGATAATGTAAGCTCTCATTACTTTAAAAATGAGACTACTCGTGGTCTTTTATAGTAGGAGATGTTGAAGGTAAGCCATTGGATGAAGATACACGTGGCTTCATACGCGCGGCTAGGCTTTCTTGTTATAAGCATCAATCAGTCATTCTTAAGCCATGATGTAATGAGTGTGGCAGCAGCTGTAAGACTTGACATGACTTATTGATTGAGTGAGGTAGCCTTTTCAGTGACATATCAAATCACCCACGATCTTTTATGAAGATCCTCTCTTGAGATGCCTCTAGCATGGTTCGCTTCAGCTACAGCGGCTCGGTTGGATCTGATTTTGGCATATGAGCTTGGCTCGTTTGTATTAGTTCGTCTTAGTCATATCGGTTTGGACATTGGTGTTGCTACAATCATGTGACGCACGTGCTTGTATATTTTTTGCAATAAATATTACCATATGGTAACTAGAGCCTCATTGAGGAGGCGTAATAATAGCCTCCCAAGTCCATGTATAGATTATTTATATAATACATGAACTTTAAGGTTAAAAAATGTGTCGTGCTTTTAGTTCTTGGATTATTTCAACAACTTTGCGGAGTGACACATTTGTACCGTAGCACCATTAGTCCCCTAAGTCTAAACATGCCTATCCGTAGAATCCACGATTAATGAAATAATTGAACATAAGACTAAAATAAGCTTTGGCGATGCCCTTGCCTAAAGGACGAACCACTAGAAATTGTTGAAGTCTATGACAAAGCTGAAATATGCTATGCTGAGGCGAGGCCCTTAGAAAATTGTTGAAGCCTGTCGCAAGGCTGAAATACGCTGTGGCAAGGCCCTTATATAAAGGGCGAGCCACTAAAAACTGTTGAGGGCTATTACAAGGTTGAAATAAGTTGTGGCTAGGCGGTAGTATGAAGGGCGAGCCATTAAAAACTATCGTAGCCTATCACAAGGCTGGAATATGCTTCACCATGACATAACATTGATGGGACACATGTGCAATGATGTGAAATGTTTCACCTTCTCAAGAAAAGATAGTCGAGTAGTTGACGTACATTGAGGACAGTTGTCACGTACATTAAATGCCCAATGATAGCCTTCTATTGTAACCATCAGAGTTGATGCACCTGAAGAGTTGTGTACTACACGGTAACATCTGAAGCCTTAATTTAAATTTAAATAGACGCCTTTTGGGATTCAATGGTTCTGATGGGGATTACAGTTGGACGTTCAAGATTTCATAGCATGATGATTGAATGGTTGGGGTTCGTCTTTTTTGCCTATATAAGGGTACCCTTTGCCACTATGCAACCTTTTTATATTGCAAATTTGTGAAAATCTTAAGCAAGTTTTGATTTTTTTTTCTCAACCACTTTAGGAGAATGAAGCTATTATTCGACGATCGTTCTTCTCCGACCTTTGTTTCTATTTCCAGTAAGTGCAGTCTTTGGAAGAATACATTTTCTAGTTGAATTTCGTAATTGTCCTACCAATGACTTCGACCTCTAGGAAGACCAGTTTTGATAAAACCTCAGAACCAGCTGATCTTAGCATACTAGCTGTTATGATGGGTTTACTTGATCCTATTTGTGCTGATAAGATTATGGAGGCCATGGGAGGCCCTAAATAGTACCTAGATGACGCAGGAGGGGCGTGGATTATAGTATAAGGTGGGGGCATCGATATGGACGAATTGTATGAAGGAGAGCGAACTTTCCAATTTTAAGGAGAAGTGTAGGATCCCTGATAATATTGAGATGTTAGTATCGACTCTTGACAAGTGAACCTATTTTCCCAAGCACGGGTGTGTTGCTGTTAGCAAGGCCATTCTTTGTGGAGGTATGAGATTGCATCTGCACCCCTTCTTTATGTACCTTATTAGATTGTACAACCTCACCTCCACCCAACTCCTTCCAAATGCTTGGAGCCAGTTACTAGGGGCTTTTCTTTTATGGAAAAAGGTTAGTGGGTGAGAGGACAAGCCTTCTTATGTATTATAAACGCTATTCCAACCTAGGAATTATGCTAGGGATGAGGACCATAAGGGGTGAACTGTATCAATACCTGGGGCTTACATACACCCTTGGTCTGGAAACACTTCCACTTCCATCAAGAACTGGAAATCTTCCTGGTTCTGGATCCGAGGTTGATGGCAGATAGTAGATGGCGATGCGATGCCAGAAATCACTGTTTCGACCCAATATCATGAGTATAGTGAGTTCTATTTTGCAAACACTTGTATGTATTTTCATATTATTCTTTATTTGCTAACTTCGTCCTTGCGTAGTTGTAGTCAGAGGAGTAGGCGATTGTTTGATGCATTTAGGACCTTTCTATCGAGCAGAGTCAGTATAACAACTTGATTTCAAACTACAACATCTCTGTTAAACATCAACTAATGGCCTCGAAAGGTACCACCTATCTTCTTTAGCTTGTTGTTACTATATATTTGATTGTAAATGTTAATGGATATGATACACTTGCAAAGCAACACGCGAAAAAAAATCTACACTAAGTTGGACATGTTTGCATTGCAGCGCCTGAGGCGAAACAAGAAAAAAAAAACCTTTGGGCACAACACTATAGTCCATAAATTTCAGAGAGATAAACTAACCCGCATATCTGATAAGTGTATTTTATACACTTATTTGGATTTAAAAATATATGCATTCATAGTTCTTTTAAACAATTATAGCCGAATTTATTGTATATTTTGTTTATTATGTGAAACTCGATGAAAGAAAGTGAATTAAAATAAAGAAACGAAAAATGACGAAAAAGGGCAAGATTCAAAATTTGGGAACAAAAGTGTAAATACTTACAAGTTGTGTCAGACCTCACGATGAAGATTCGAGAATGCTAGGGGTCCATTAGAAGTAAAAAGGGAGTGTAATATGATCAAAATATTTTTACAAATTAATTTTCAATCATACAAGTATGTTCCCGATTTTTAATCGGAGATTGTGATCAATTTTTGACATAGTAAATGTTCGAATTGGAAAAAAATCATCTCTAGCAAAGTCATTTGAGTTATCTTCCAACAAACTTTGAATCACCTTAATCAAATGTCGGAAGAGAAAGTTATGACAAAAATGCTAAAAAATGTAAGAGTGGGAGTAGCAGAGGGCGCCGACACTCTTGGGAAAAAAGATCAAATTCGTGGTAACGCTACATGGTGCCTAGGCGTCGTCCGCAGCCAAATAGGGTTTTCAAGTGCAATTGATCTTTTTAAAAACCCAATTCAACTAAAACTATTCTAAGACTCGAAGAAAGCATAAATACAACTCTAGAGAACACAATTTAGGGGGGGGGGGGGGCTGAAAACACACAATTATCAAGATCAAAGAGCAAAAACTAGGGTTAGAAGATTTTTGGGATTGAAGTAGATTCTTAGTGCAAGATCAATTCTTTCCATGAACAAGATTTTAAAATCCAATTATGAACTCTATACTTCTTGTATTTCTTTCATTATTATGAGTAGCTAAATTCATAGTTGGGCCAAGCAATGCAATCTATGTTTGACCATTTATTTTCTTTTATTCAAGATTCTAGTTCTTTAAATGCATATGTATTGATTTTATTCAAGAAATTAATGCTTTGAATTACTTAATCATTAATTTAATGATTTTTTTGAATTTATTATGAATCGAGAGGTGAGTATTAAATTTAGACCACATATTAAAATTCGACAGTTTAATATAACGTGTAGAGATACCTATATTAATTATTGGGGTCATTAAATAAATTATGAGAACTAATATTTCGTTCAACTAAGATTGATTCACATAGAGATATGAAATTGAATTAGTTAAATAGATTCAAATAGAACTCGAGATGGGTAAATTGAATACTTTAGAAGAATTTGACCAAAGACTACAATGAGGAAATACCTCTAAATAGTCATCTCATAGAGGTGATTTGTGAAAATAGACATAAAAAAGTTAGAAGTTTTAAGAATAGCCTTTGAACAACAATCTTTCCAAAGATACCCTCTCACATAAAAATTGCAACAAAAGCCATCATAATGTATAAAATACTTCAATTAGATCCCCAAGAAAATATAAATCCAAAATCTTTAATAAATTTAAACCCGGATATTATAAAAAATTTTATTGATCTAAAAATTGCAACAAAAAGAGAATTAAATTATTTAAAAGAAGATTTAAAAAGTTTCTTTTTAGATTATTTAGATCCAAAATTAAGATATAAAGATACTTATATATATAACCAAGCAATTAGATTTGAAAATAATATACATAAAGAAATTATCAATCTAGAAAGAAGAATTGAAAAATTAAATATAATTATTAAAGAAAAAGTCATAACAAGAGATAGTGAATTCTATAAATTTTATTGCGACTTATTAAATATTTACGAAAATAATAAATTTTGAGATTTTGAAGACGATCTTAGTACCCCCCATATTAATTGGTATCAGAGCCATAGATCATAACATGATAATAGAAGATTTAGGAAATAGATATAAAATTAAAAAGATAGATTTTTGATAATAATAAGAAAACCTATAATAGAGAAAGAAATCTTAAAAATCATACTTATAAAATTAAAAGATCTACTTTTAGATATTAGAAATGAGATAATAGAAAAAACAGAAATTAGTATAATAAGAGACCTTATGATATGGGAAACTATTATAGAAATTATAAATCAAGAAGAAATGGCTGCTATAATAGAAAATAATATAAGTAATTATGGGAATTAAAATTAAAAAGATAGATAACTATTATAAATTAGAAGAAGAAAAAGGATATAAAATATTTTATGAACCTATTCCTAATAAATCAAAAATATTAACATTAGATATAATTAAAAAATTACCTAGAGAAATAAAAGAACAAATACTACATAAATTAAGTATAGGATTTATAAAAGATAGATATATATATGAAATGATTAATAAAGAATTTGAAAGTATTTTATATTATAGAGAAATATATGAATCATCATAAGTTATAAATGAGTAATGATAAAGTAGCTAGAAAGCTTAATAATATTGTTAGAAATCTAAATAAAATACAAGAAAAAACCTGAAATATACTAGGAATACCAGGAGAAATAAATAAATCACAAGAAAAAATGTTAGGGAAACTAAAAATCGAAAAATTAGAATTAAAAGCAAAATATTGTGAAACTGTAAGAGATAATCAATTACCTGACAACAAAATAGCAATAGAAAGTCTTAATAAAATCATTAATGAAAATAAAGACAAAAAGTGCATATTATCATATTTATTAGAAGTAAAAAGTGGGAAAATATAATGGTTTTTTCATAATCATTTGATGAGCTAAAGAAATTAATAAAAGAATTAATAGATGAAACTAAAGAATTAAAAGATGAAGTAGGAATGTTAAAAATAGAAATTAGATAAATGAAACAAAATATGAAATCAACAGACAAAAAAGTAGATAAAGATAGAATAAAAGGAGAAATGACAAGAATATGAAAAAAAACATGTAGAAATAGAAGGATATTATGAACCTGGAAGTATGGATGATAGATTTAGAAAAGAAATATTACCAATAATCCTAGAACAAGAAAAAGAATTTGAAAAATATACAGAAGAAAGAGGAAAAAATAAAAAAGATGATGAATGAAGAAATAGAAAATCTAATAGAAAACTTTGACCAATTAAGTATAGAAGAATTAGAAAATTATGAAATATTAATTAATACTGGTGGAGGACCAACACCAGCACCAGGAAGTACAAGTAATAATCCAAAATTAGAATTTCCTGAATTAGAAGGAGGATATGCACCAATGCCACATAGACCTTATAGGCAGTACTATGATAGAATTATACCACAACATAGAATAGAAAAATATAAAGATCAATTTACCCCAAACTCAGACTACAATAAACCAATAAATCATGGAGGAGCAAAACTAGATTTAGATTGTAAAATAGATATTAAGAAAGCCTTGTTACAGTGAGCAGATGCAATGATATTATTCTTTTTATATAACCAAGATGATACATGGGAATCTACGGATAAAAGAATTGACTATTTAATAGCATCGTTTGAAGGAGATGTAAGAAATTGGTGGGAAGGAGTAACTGAAGATACTAAATTATTAATGAGAAGAAATATACAAACAGAAATGCAAAAAACCTCACAAGAGGGAATAAAAAAATTAGTAGAATATATATCAGATGAATTCTTAGGAGAAAATTGGATAAACAATTCAGAAGAAGAAGCTAGAAGAGAAAAATTAAAAGCAAGATTAGGATTAAAAAAATTATGATATGTGATATGTGCAAAATAAAAGAATATACATGTCAATTTAAAATTTTCTATTATACTCAATTTTATAGTAATGAAAATCAAGGACCATACTTAGAAATGTATTTTGCTAAATTACCAAGAACATGGAATATATATTTTAAAATAGAATATGAAATATATATAAAGGATAATCTTGTACCAGATACATTAGGAAGTAGAATAAAATTTCTATTTGAAAGATTAGCAGAAATATGTAAAAATAGACAACTAATGAAAAAATCTGGAAAATTAACAAGAATTTGTTGCGAAGAAATAGAGAGACCTATTAATTGGGGATGTGGACCGGAAAGAAAATATAAAAGAAAATTCAAACCAAAAAAGTATAAAAAATATAGACAATTCAAAAAGAAATATCAAAAATCAAATAGGAGATATTATAAAAGAAAATATTAACCAAAAAGAAAAGAGTTTTAAAAAGATAAAAAACAATGCAAATGTTGAAATTGTGGAGAAATAGGACATATAAGACCTGATTGTACTAAAAAGAAAGTTAGAATTTTACAACAAGAATATGAAGAAATAGAAAGTGATTTAGAAGAAATAACAGATATTAATAATTATGAAGGAGAAGAGGTTTACATATCAGAATCAGAATGAATCACGAAATAGAAGAAGTTGAAATCATAGAAGAAAAACAAGAAATAGAAAATTCTGAAGGATATGGATTAAAAGTAACATTTGATAATAATACATTTAGAAAAATAGAAAAATTATCATTAGATTTAAAATTAAGAGAATGGAAAATATTCGATAAAATATTTAGAAGAGAAAGAGTATCTATAAGTGAATATCATAAGATAGAAAAATCAATAGATATAAGAACAGCTTCAGGAAGTCATAAATTAAGATTACTAACAAAATCCACAGTTGACCAATTAATGACAAAAGTAAAAGGAAGACAAAAAGAAAGGATACAATACGTTTATCTAGTAGGAATACAATTAATGTTCAAATCCTTATTTAGAGAAGGAATAGATTCACCAATAACAGTAAGTTTACATGATGGAAGAATACTAAATACTAATGACAGTCATTTAGGAACTATAGAAGGAAATTTAGCATATAAAAAATTAATATTTACATGTTATCCAAAATATTGTGTATCAATAAAAGATAAAGATTTTAATGAAGTATTAGGATTACATTTTAAAATACATAGAAAATATATTATGGAAGAAGGAAATCATATCATGACCATAGAATATAGAGCATTATATACATTTACTAACTCAAACTATGGAAACATTTATTCTAAAAAACCCTATATAGAAATTCACAAAGAATGTAAAGACATATTATATTGTAGAACCAAATAAACAACTAAACCTATTACCAGAAATATATGAATTATAAATATCTAAAACAAAGCCAGATGTAACAGAAAAAATAGAAAATAATTCTTTAATAGAATTTAGAGATGGAAAATTAAGAAGAAATAACAGTATATCTATAATACCAAAAAAGAGCATAAGCCGAGAAATAATGGTAAAAAGAAATATAGGAAGTATGCAGATATATGAAGAATATTTTAATGGAATAGAATATATAAAAGGAAAAAATATCATAATTGATACAGGAGCAGCAAACTGCTATATATCAAGAAATAGAGATAAATGATTAACAAAAAGAAGGGTAGAACCTTATAAATATATCAATTTTGGTGAAAAAATGCATACTAGTGAATTAGAATTAAAAATACCAATAGTTTTAGATGGAGAAGAAATGATAATACTATGTTATGTAGATATAGTATGGGAGATCATTACCATATATTATTAGGAATGAGTTTTTTACAAGCATTAAATCATTATAATATTAATAAAGAAGGAATCTATATAACACATAATAATAAGACATTGTTTTGTCCAAAAGAATGAATAATGTAATAACATTTTCATTAGCAGTATATATACAAATTACCATTGTAGAAACTAATATAACAACATGTGCTTTAATAGATACAGGAAGTGATATAACTATTATCAAGACATTTTTGTTAAAAAACTGGAATAATGATAATACTATAAAAATAACAGGTGTCACAGGAATATCGACACCTATTACTAAAAATAAAGAAAATGTAGAAATCCTATTAGGAAGTAAACAAATAACTATAAACAAAGTATATGCATATGATGTATTAGAATGTGATATATTATTAGGAAATGATTTTGTTCAACAATTCCAATATTAACAACAAAATAACTATATGATTATGTTAAAAACATCATGTGGACATCTACTAAAAATTTCAAGAGAATTTAAACCATACAGAGTTCAGCCAGCCCAGCGTGGTGAAAGGACAATAAAAATACCAATAAAAACAACTATTAAAATACAAAAAATACAAACAACAGAAAAATCAGAATTAATAGAAGAAATAATAAAAAAGATAGTAAATGTCTATAATGAAAATTCATTAGCTTATTGGAAACCTGAACATCCAAGGGCAAAAATAGAATTAACTAAAAATGTAATAATAAGAGTAAAACCAATGATGTACACTATACAATATACTCAAGAATTTAGAAAACAAATTGAAGAGTTAAAAAATATGAAATTAATCAGAGCTAGCAATGGACCACATAGTAGTCCAGCCTTTATGGTAATGAAACACTCTAAACAAGTACGAGGAAAACCAAGAATGGTAATAAATTATAAAGAATTAAATAAATATACAAAATTTGATGGATATTTCTTACCAAATAAAGATGTTTTAATAAACCTTGCAAAAGGAAAAGAATATTATTCAAAATTTGATTGTAAGTCAGGATTTTGGCAAATTAAAATGGAAGAAGAATCAATACCATATACGGCATTTAGTACTCCTAAAGGTAAATACGAATGGATAGTTATGCCATTTGGATTAAAAAATGCACCTCAAATATTTCAAAGAAGAATGGATAATATTTTTAGAAAATATAATAATTTCTTATTAGTATACGTTGATGATATACTAATATGTTCAGAAAATAAAAATGATCATAAAAATCATATTATAAAATTTCTAAAAGAATGTCAAAAAGAAGGAATAGTTTTATCTGAAAAGAAAGCTATTATAGAAAAACCTGAGATAGAATTTCTTGGATTAATTATAGATAAAAATGGAAAAAAATTACAGTCTCATATATCTAAAAAGATAGAAAGCTTTCCTAATAAATTAGAATCTAAGGAACAAATACAAAAATTCTTAGGATGTTTAAATTATGCAGAAGGATTTATTGAAAATCTTTCAAAAAAGAGACATAAAATACAAATTTTACTTAGAAAAACTAATACTAAAGGATGGAATGAAGAACATACAGAAATAGTTAGATTGCTTAAGGAAGAATGTAAAAATTTACCAAAATTAAGATTACCAAATGAAAAGGATAATTTGATAGTTAATACTGATGCCTCAGATAAATATTGGGCAGCAATTTTAAAAAACCATTTTAAATGAAATATGTAGATATTCAAGTGGAACTTTCAATCAAACAGAAATAAATTATACTACTCATGAAAAAAAATTATTATCAATTATTAGAGGAATAAAAAAATTTTCATTATTTTTATTATCTAAAAAATTTATTGTTGAAACTGACAATTCTCAAGTTGCAGGACTTGTTAGAAATAAATTACCAATGGAACCCCAATATAGAAGGTTACATAGATGGCAAGCATATTTATCATTCTATAATTTTGATATTATTCATATTAAAGGTACAAATAATTATCTTGCTGATTTTTTAAGCAGGAACATTGAATTTGGAGATGGATAATATCAAACAGATGATATCAGAAATGAAATCTGCGGCAGCCTATGCCAAAGAAGAAGCAGATGATATAAAAATTGGAATGGAGACATTAGTTGAGCTCTTAAGTCATAATATTAAATTATTACTTGAGATCAGTGAATCCCATACCAAGGTTACAAACGAAATGAAAGAGAAAATTGATGCTCTTGAAGCACAATTAATGTCTACTGATACAAATAATAGAATGATTGATGTCTTGACACAGTCCTATGATACCAAACAGTGATACCAACAGGTACCAAGGAGTGATCCACAATGCGAAAGCAGTAGTGGATCCAGCACTATCAAAAGGGATACACAAAGTCCTAGAAAGTTGACCATAAAATCCAATGATGAACATACAAGGGTTATTAGAATCAGAACCGATGAAAATGATGATACCCCTTTATCAGCAAAAGAAGAAGAATATAGATCTTTTGCCAAAATTGTTTATGAATTACAAGAAAATGACTCATATTTCATATCTTCAGGAGATCATGTTTATCCAAGGTTACTAATTACCAATGATACAGACCCTGTCATGGTCAAAATGGCAGCAGACTATGAATTTTTAGATCTTATCTACCCCGGAAAAGATCTAAAAGAAATTGAAAGATTCGATGAAATTTTTAAATCTGAAGTATCTAAATTTGCCAAAGGAATGTCCATATACATAAAATTTTATTCAATCAGTCCAGAAATTGATGGAATGATATTTTATCCTGCTGAACATATTATAACAATCGGATATGTTAGTAGAGAGTTTCAGATTGATGTCGGTCACAATAAAAAGCCATTACCAAAAATCACCAGATCATGGATAAAATTCCGAAGAATTTTAAGGATGAAAGTCTTATATAAAATGGCAAAAAGCTTGTATGATAAAAAATTCAAATGCTTGTATCAATATGAAGGATGGACTCTTCTCACCAACAATGGAGGAGAAAAATCAACAATTTTGAAAGAATACATTGAGAAATTTGATACTCATCGAATCAATGGACCTATCACAACCATACAAGAGGCATGCAGAATAAGAGAATGCCCCACTTGCCGACAGAATCAAAGATAAGAAGACAAAAATGATAAACACATGGAGGAAAGGTGTCCAAGCTGCTACAGGAGAATCTTTCCAGCTGTATGTAAAAACAAGATCTGAAGGACAATTATAGAATGAGTGTGTCCTTTATCAAAGAAAATGTAACAAAACAACAAGGATGGAGGGGCCATGAGGCTCTTGATGAAAAACACGAGGCAATAAAATATTATTAGTATGATGTAAGCAATGATGTAATTTATCTTTAGATTTGTGTATAAATAGAAGCCTTTGGGCTAATGAAAAAGGCAGAGTTGGTTGAGCACTCAAACTGTGAGATAGCCAAACAATCTTCTGTCTTCCATTGTAATCATATTTCAGCCTTTAGATATCAATAAAATTCCAAGCTATTTCAGATCCAAATTGTCTTTAAAAAATATCATGAGTTTCTAAACACCTCATCCCATAGATTCTTGAAAGATTGAAGAAGAAATCCTTTCTTACTTTAACAAAAAGAGAGTTTTCTTTAGTTAAATTCTATAATCCGAATTCAAAGGACTGACACAGTGAAGGTGGGAAGCTGGAATAACAATTATCCCGTAAAGGCAGGAGGCTATTGAAGAGAGCCATTTGCAGATCCAGAACCTGAAGGTTACTCGGTTCTAAGAATAAAGATTTGAGATCAAAATTAAGGTAAAACTATTATTTTTGTTAAATTTAGAAAAATATTTTCTGAAATCTTAAAGAATCGTTGGGATTACTTATCTGAATATTTGCATGGCTAAATTATCTAAATGTTTGTATTTATTAGCATTGTTTATCATGATAAGATTTATATAATATGCCAAGATATACAATTGAAGGATTAGATAATTTATTAGAAATTTTATTAGGAAAAATAAATAATATTATCTCTCAAATGGAAAGAATAGATCAATCATCGTCTGAAGAATATTATATACTTGGAGAAAATTTTGATAGATATATGGAAGATTATGTCAATCTATTAGATCAAATGATGAATTTATATGCTAGAATCCGAGATAGAAATAATGCAGGACAAAATTGAAAAACTATTCTAAAAATAAGGATATATCCTGTAATATAAAAACACATTTCATTAAGGGTAAAATAGTATTTTTAATAATTAAGACCATTGTGGAAAATAGCAATAGTAAATCGGCCATTTAAAAAATTACCCCGACTACAATAGTAATAAATCTTGATTGGCAAATTAAAGGGAATCCATATGTAAAATTGTAAGTCCTAGTATCCATATTCATACTTTTAAAAGTTAAATTCGATAAATTGTGTACGTTAGATTAATATAGACACCAATCATAAACCTTATTATTTGTTTTGATCGAATTAAAGTTAGGAACAATTTAACTAATTGTTAGATAGTAATTCTCGTGGGAACGATATCTGGACTCATTGGTCCACTATATTATTTGTTGTGATCAGTACACTTGCAGGATATAAAAATCGACAAGTTTTTGGTGTTGTTACCGGGATTTTTTTTAATGTTGGTTTAATTATTTCTTGCTTTTGTTTGCTTTCTTTTTCTTTTTGAATTGATCTACTTGTTTTTTCGTTGCTCCATTGACTGTGAATGAAAAGAAGCAAGATGTAACAAATGCACAATGATTGATCCCGACTTAGATGATCTACATGTTCCTTGCAGAATTCCTCTTTAGACAAGAAATTAATAAAGTGAGAATACAATCATCCTATCGTATTTGATAAAGATGGTTGGGTGAATGAATTAAATATTAAATTAATTGGCATTATATTAAAAACTGCTTGTTATTGGCAACTCCAAAGGAAGTAAGAAAAGCTATCTTCGACGGTCCATATAAAGAATAATATGATTACGGTGAAATATTTATGTGAGACATCATCATACAAAAATATAAAAGGATTGAAGATAAAATAATTCCAGATGAGCCAAATAACATGTCAATGGAAGATCACTTCTCCATTCAACCCAGGGAAGTAACAACTAAAGAAGCATAACACGTAGAAATCGAGAAATTAATCATGAATGAGCCAGACGAATTAGTGGTGTTCAACGAAGATGTGATTAGCAACAAACATCCAACTTTATTGAATTTGTAATTGAAGACGATGAGAATATTGAAGCATTCTTAGTTGAATTTGAATTGAGTAATTTGGGCAAATCATATTGTATTTAAGAGGGCAAAGTACGATTTTGGAAGACTTGTAAAATATGGAACAAAGTCAAATTGAGCAAGCTAAGCAAAACCTCCAAAGCCATATTCAAAGTGCCATGAAACACTTGTGCGAAAGTCTAGTGAAAGATTTTAAATTAAGCGCTTATTGAAAGACAACCTACGTTCTTACCTCTTCATTCATTATGCTTTCTGTATTTCCATTACATATAGTCTATTAAAGTGCATTAGTTTTAGGTATGTTTATGTTTTAATAAGAAGGTCATCATAACTATATTAAGCCTATTAAAAGAAAATAATATATTTGAGTGAAAAATAATAAAAAATACACGTGGCACATTTTTCAAGGCTCCAAGGGCAATTTTTTTTTATTATCATACACAACATTATTGCCTTTAAATTGCCTTTTGACTCTTGTATTTGTCTTCTTTCAAAGTTACAGAGATATCGAATCAGGAGAAGCTTAACAAGCCGAAGAATGGAATATAATGATCCAAAAAGCTTACTTCCAATATCAAACAAAAAAATCCGGGGAGTACCTTCTTCCTTTCTTCCCTATCCTTTTATGTGTTAGATTATACTTTAAAATATTGAGGATAATGTTTATTTTAAGTTTGGGGGTGAAAAAAAAATTGAATTTTTAGTTTTATTATTCTTGTGTGATTTTGTATTTCTACTTATTTATTATATATAAAAAAATAAAAAAAATGAAAATATTTACAAAATTAAAACTTTCAAAAATGATTTTCTTGTTTATTGTGTGCTTGTCTGTGTTAGGTAGCATTTTCGACGAATATATTTGGAATTATGTATTAATTTATGAACTGTGGATTTGTTACATGCCTAGATTAATTGATTCTTATCCATGTAAAACTTGATAACATTGGTGCACATGAATTAAGTTTAGCATCATAAAGTAATGAGTTGATTCGTATGCTTGATACGTTGACATAGTAGAACTTAGATGCTAAACCCAAAAATTACTACAATATACATCATTCGACCAATTTTAGTTTAGTTTAGGTATAATTTTACTGTTGTAGGGAGATATGGATATAAAAGGGGATTCCATATGTGTAAATTCACGTGTGAATTGTCTAAAGTCAATATGATGAAAATTATGTGAAACATCTTAAGTTAGGGGTCGATTTTTGAGAATGAGTGTTTAATGAAGGACATTACACTAATCATGGAAAAGAGAGAGAGAAAAAAGCTATCTCATTGTGAAACGTCTCTTCGTAATCTTAATGACTCTAGTGATTAAGACTGTATGGGTATTTTAAAACTTAGTACCTTATGATCTTCTGACTTGAGAGTCATCTGTCCAATTCTCGTTACATGGGTCATTTAGAAAGTTTAATGGAGAGAAATCTGTACGTAATATAAAAAAAGCATAATTATATATTTACCTACTATATGCCTTGATTAAGTCTCAAACAGTTATTTGAGAAAGTTAGACCTTTGACAAGGGATCGTTAGCCTAGTTGAGTTTTGGAGGTTGAAGTAATCAAAATTTGGAGAATCCTTATTTGTTGAAGTATCGACTTGCAGTTAGTGATACCCATCTAAACTAAAAAGGTCGAGAAGTTGGTATAAAGATTCAGCCTTAGATCACACACTTAAAAAAGAGTAAAAAAGAATAAGTTTGAGAGTCTGTGAATGTTACGAGTGATGAAAGTAAAAATTTGACCATCGAGGGTATGGAATTGAAACAACTCTTGGTCTGCAATGTGACCACGAAGTGTTGATAGATTTAATACAATGATTCCAATCATGAGATAAAATGGCAGGTTATCTATTCCAAAACTTTTACAAGTTTGTGTGTTTGTTAAGTTAGGTTATGGTTTTGTTTGATTTCAAATAAATGTTTAAGTTTGTGGATGTTTGATAACTGTATTTTATACAATTATTTGGACTTAAAAATATAGACATTTATAATTCTTTTGAACAATTATAGCTCAATTTATTTTATATTTCGTTTATTAGGTGAAACTCAAAGAAATGAAGTAGAGTTGGAAGAAAGAAGCACAAATTTGCGAAAAAGGGGAAAGATTCAAAGTTTTGGGACTAAAGTGTAAATACTCAAAAATTGTTTTGAATCTCACAATGAAGATTTGAGAATGCTAGGGCTCAATTAGAAATAAAAAATGAGTGAAATATGATTAAAATATTTTTACAAATCAATTTTTAACTGTACAAGTATGTTCCAGATATTTAGTCGGAGATTGAGACCCATTTTTAACGTAGTAAACATTTGAATTGAAAAAAGTTATCTCTAGCAAAGTTATAGCCATTTGAGTTATCTTTTCAACACTCTTTAAATCGTATTATCAAATATTGAAAGAGAAAATTATGACAAAATATTGAAGAAGGTGTAGAGTCGGAGTAGCAGATGGTGCTGAGGTGTCACCAAGTGGGCGTTGTCTCGAGAAAAATAGATAAGATTTGCAGCACCACTACATGGCACCGAGGTGCCGCCAAATAGGAATTTCCAATTCAATTCATCTTTTTAAAAGCCCAATTCAACTAAAACTCTTACAAGGCTCGAAGAAGATATAAATACAACTCTGGAGAACAAAATTGGAGAGGGGGGATGACACATAATTAGTGGCGGAGCCAACACCTGGCGAGCTCGCATGGCTGCCTGTGCTGGCTTCGCCAAAATCTTCAGGAAATTCATGCTCCGCCAGGAAGAAATGGAGGAAGAAGGGAAGACGATGCAACAGCTAGGTTTGAGGTTTGGGCCATTTTTTTTTTGTTTTTTTGTACCAATCCATTGGGTCTTATTTTAAAAAATGGCCCAATGGCTGGATTGGATAATTTGGATGGATATTAAGTACCGGTTGTGGTTGACTGGACGTATTATCGAGTCATTGACAATGAATTGGCGTTGGATTTAGGGTTCAAACATAGAAATAGAATTGGGGGAGAAGGAGACGGTGGAAGAGGAGACGACGAGGGACGGAGTTGGAGGGAGTAACTGAGTAACTCACAGCAGCGCAGGCACAGGGGCACCGGCACAGACAGTTCCGTAAGGCCTAGCAGCAGCCAACAGCAATGCCCAGCAGGTCATTGTCACAAGATCACACTCTCACAGCCTCCCTCACAGTCACAGGTGTGTGTTTAAACTTTTGATTCTCAGTTTCTGGCCATATATTACTTTAGTCATACTGATTATTGATGGATCATGGATGGTGTAGGCGTGTAGCCTTTCTTGTATTTGTGTAGACTGTGTAGTGTGTAGTGGAAATTTGTTGAGCTTTTTCTTCCCATTTTCACGTGTTGTTAAAATGAGCTTCTTGTTTTAGTTTATGTATGTGTCGTGTGGTTAAAAATTAAAATTTCTTGCAACAGTCAACGGGTCAACAGTCAACCGCCCTAGCTGGACTCTGGTCTTGGATTTGCCACTGCACATAATCATCAAGATCAAAAAACAAAAGCTAAGGTTTGAAGATTTTTGAGGTAGAAGAAGATTCTTGGTGCAAGATCCATTTCTTTCCATGAACAAGATTTCAAAGTCCGGTTACGAACTCTATACTTCTTGTTTTTCTTTCATTATTATGAGTAGTAAAATTCATACTTGGGGCAAACAATGTATTTATGTATGACCCTTTATTTATTTTATTCAAGATTCTAGTTATTTAAAGGCATGTGTTGATTTTATTCATGAATTTAATGTTTGTATTACTTGATTACTAATTCAATGATTTTGTGAATTTATTATTAATCGAGAGGTGAGTATTAGATTTAAACCACATATTAAAATTCGATAATTTAGTATAATGTGTAAAGATACCGATAAACTTGCCGACCCTTCATTAGTGTGACACCTCGCCGAATATTTGAATCGAGGCTTTCGATGAATCAAAGTTCATGATGGTTACAAAATGTGAGGAGATTGACATAAGGCATCACTCCACATTGTCATTTCAAATGTTCGAACCTTTCATGCGTGGAGTATTTATAATTAGTTTAATTTATGACAACATGGTTCGCTATTAATAGGATTGATAATTCTAACAACTTATGTGATTCATCTGGCGATTGGGCCTAATTATCGTATTAGTTCAACTCCATCATATCGGCTCAAACATTGGTGTTACTACAATCACGAGGCGAACGTGCTCATATATTTTTTGGAATAGATTTTGCCACATGGTAAATAGAGCCTCATTGATGAAGCGTAACAAAAGTTAAAATATATGACTCATTTAACTATGCATCTCATTCAGTGAGACCTAGATTGATATTGTAATACTAGCGATAATACTGAGCAATGCAAAAATTACTTAATGTTGACCTATGATTGATTTCATCCTTAATGTTTTGATCATAACAAAAAAGATTAATATTGTTTTCAACAATTGATTTTGAGTGATGATAGTTCAATGTTAAAATCAATCAAGCATTATAAATCGGACTCAAAATAAAGATCAAAGTGAAGTTAAGCATTCAAGTCAAATTATTCGAGACGAGAGCTTGAAAAATTAACGCCAAGAAAAATCAAGATCAAGAGCATGAGAGACGAACCAAAGAAAGATCAAGACGAAAAAAGTTCAAGAGCCAAGAGCCAAACATGAAAGAAACTTCGAAGCAAGATCAAAGATTATGCATTCTAGTTCATATGTAAAGGTATAACACTTTGATCTTTAGTAATGAATGACAATAGCTCAAAAATCTATTTGCGCACGAAAATTTATTTTCATTATCATGTGCATAAAATGTTTTAATTAAAAGTAAGATTGATTTTCAAAATTAAAACACCATTTATAAGTTTACATTTAAAAAAAAAAAAAAAAGTCAACGGTTGACCGGCTGGTTGGCGGTCTACCGAAAAATTCGAACGATCCAAAATTTGACCGTTCTGACTGTACAAATGGTCATATTGGTCATCCGAAAATTGGCGGTCGACCGGATTGGTCATCCGGATGAGCAAAACTTTTCCGTTTTGATAGCTATAAATATCATTTCACTTTGCATTCATTCTAACAATTTGAAGAGAGTTTTCTTGTGAAATATGTGAGTGAAAAATCTTGTTTGAGCCTACATCTTTACATTCATTTAATTTATTTCTTCATAACAAAAACTTTGATTATTAAATCAAATTTCTTGATTCATTTCTTTCATCAAAGTTTTTCCATATCTCTTTGTGCATAACTTTTTTATATCAATCTTCAAAGAGAGATATATTCTTGAAGAAGATATTTGCACTTATATTGTATAAATTTTTCTATTTCTTCATATTGAAAACTTTGATTTTAAATCAAATTTCTTGAATCAACTTCTCTTATAAAAGTTTTCCATATCTCTTTGTTCTTAATTTATTTATATCAATTTCAAAAGAGAGATATTACTTGAGAAGATCTTTTTGAACTTATATAGTATATATTTCATCTTAATCTTTTCATTGTGAAACTTTGATTGATTGAATAAAACTTGTAAAATCATCATATTTATCAAAGTTTTTCATTTCTCTCTTAGTTCTTAATTTATTACAATCATTCATTAAAAGATATATATATATTGAGAAGATTTTTTGAACTTACATTTGATTTATATCTTCATCATCTTCTCATTGAAACATTTTGATTGATTAAATATAATATTTAATTATCATATTCATCAAAGTTTTTTATCTAACACTTGAGCTATCATTTATTACTATTTATTGAAGTGTTAGTCTCTCTTAGTACTTAACTTGATTGTATTATTTATCAAGAGAGGAATTTCATTGTAAAATCATTTTGATAAAGTGTGGGTTATATTGATGTCCTGTAAAGCTCAATAGTGTGGGTCATGTTAAAGTCACGTGGAGCTCAACATTGTATAAGAATCGGTGCTCCTTGTTTGTAAATCACCGGAAGCGTTGTAAAGGGTTGGATTGCACCATAAGTCAATCAACATAGTGAAAAATGCCTTACTCTTGCCGGAGAGCTTGGTAACGGGGGGACGTAGATCATTGCATTGGATCGAACCTCCATAATTATATCGTTTGCATCATCTCTCCCTTTTGCTTATCGCTTTTATATTTGAGCTTATTATTTAAATTAATCTATTTAATTTTTATTTGCTTGAATTTAGAATAATTTACCGCCTTTACATTGTGTTCATTACTTGTTCTTAATTGATTTTGTACTTGTGCGTATTTGTTTAATTGTTTCATTGGATATTATATTAAAACGTGAGTTAATTTTCGAAAAAGTTTTAATAACCAATTCACCCCCCCTCTTGGTTAGCTATTCTTGGGCTTTCACTTAATAGATTTAAGACCATGAATAAAATGTAAAACATCACATTCAGAAGAGCGAATGCTAACTTCAGCTAATTCTCCCGAGGTAGTCTAGTTAGCACATCAGCCAGATTTCTACTTCTTCCCACAACCATCGTCGGCATTGCCATCCATAGATGTAAGAGATGAAGTCGTAGAGTTGTTTTGGGCTATATATGAAGACATATTTGTTACATTAAATTTGACCTCATAAAAGAAAACTATTGTTAAATTTTATGTTTATATAAACAAAACCTTTGACAAAGCCTCATTATTTGAAAGTATAGGTTTTGTAATAATGATTTTTTGAAAAATATATAATTTAAAAGTAAAAAAAAAATGGATTTGTAAATTTATTTTATTAGGCTATGTTTAATAGCCATCAAAATAGGTGGAAAATGAAAATTAATTTTTTTTTCTTGCTTAATTTTGGTGTTTGATTGCATAACTCTTTCATGGAATTCATTTCTACCAATTTTCTAGGTACAATCATTTAAAACACATTTTTCACCTTTTATTTTTCCATGATTTTAGTGGGAAAATGATTTTCCATCATGTTTTTTTTTTAACTTTTTAACAATGAAAACATATTATAAATTTAATGGTAAAATTTTTTATCCATTTAATTGACAATATGCATGAAAAAAAAGCCAAACAAACACAAGAAAATTTCAAAATTTTTTTTTTTTAAATTTTTGTTCTTTTTGGCATTCCAAACCAATTTTAATACAGATTTTAAAAAAATTTATCACAAAAAGTAACAATTTGCATGAAAAACAAAGCCAAACGGATTAGATGAAAAATTATACCAATCAAACACCATTAATTACAATTTCTTCTAAAACAAATTCTAAACAATTCAATTCACTGCAATTCATTTTCTTTCCACCCAAATTTCACCCTTGCAATCAAACTAGAAAAATATGTGATAGAAAATGAATTTGAAAAAAATGTAAATTTTATATAATGAGACTCAAACAAGGACTAAATTTCACTAACAATGCTATTTGTACATCATAATTTTCAGATTTATTTACAAAATGATAATGTGGATTATATTAACTAACTTCTATCCGAGTTTTTCTTTTTTTTCATTTTTTCTCTCTCTCTCTTTTTATGTCATCATTCTCTGAATGATGCAGAGTTGGCAAAATTCTGAATTTTGCCAACACACTTTGTAAGTCAACTTTTGTAATTTAATTTTGTACAAATAACTTTTTTCTAGATCATGATGTATAAATAGTATTACTTAGCCCTCGTTTGGCATTCATTATTTCAAATTTTAGTGGGTGAAATAGTATTTTTTTTTGAAGAATGTGCGATTGAAAAAGAAGATTTTTTTTTTCGATTTATATGTAATATTATTTATGAAAGATTATGTGATTGAAAATAGGAGGTAGAAAATTAAAATTTAATTTAATAGAGTCAAACGTGGTTTAAATATTTCACATTACTCCTGTACTGTTTTTACTTTATCCCAAACCAAACTTATGTCCCACACAAATCCACGATGTATCATGTGGACCCCACCTATCCACAATCCACCTTAGTTCCCTTGGACTATCATGTACTGTATATTAACCTCTCAAAAAGGATTCGAAAAATCTCCTGGGAGAAGAGAAGAGGATATAAGCAGTCGTTGGTCCTAAGCAACCGTTATATTGTTTCCTCGCATCGAGGAATGCTCAAATTCTCTCTCACAAACTATCTTACCATCTATGTGTGTGTGAATACTTCGTCAATGGAGGCGAAGCTATCAACGTGTTTTCTCAATGGAGGATGTTATGGCAGCGGAAGGATTAAGTTTAATCTAGTGAATGTACGATTCTACCCTATTCCTTCTCGCCGTTTGCTCCCATCTTCTTGTAAGATGCGTCAACGTAATTTCAGGTGCTACATTTTCATCTAATTTCCATTTCCATTTTCGTTTAATTTTATTTCACTGAATCAATAATGCTTTTTGATAATGTATCGTTTCATAGTATTCTTTGATGTAAATTGAAGTTTAACAAATTTGTAATCCATGTGTATTGATTTACTTGACTTTGTCGAAGAGTTTATTTACAAGGAATTGGGGGCATTGGAACTGGAATTTTGAAATACTTAAATTAAATTATGAATGAGGTTTTTGATCAATTTCAGTTTTAGGCTTTAATTCCATACGTCGAATCTCTTAAACATACGTTTAATTGCAATATAGAATCCGAAAAGTACAACAGCGACAACAAATTAAGAGCGTAGTTGGCTTTGCTTCTTTTGTAGAAGAAGCCAGCTTTTTGGGTGATAAAAGCCCAGAAAGAAGATAATTTTTAGGGTTCACTTTCCTCGTGCCAAATCTAAAAAACGTAAGCTCAATTGCAATGTGAAATCCAAAAAATAAAACAGCAACAACAAATAAGAGCATAGTTTGCTTTGCTTCTTCCACATTAGAAGAGCCAGCCTTTTTGGGGGCAGTATCACTCTTGATATTGCCCAAAAGAAGACAATTTTCCCTCCTTTTTTACATTAGAGCTAAGGCACACATGTTCTCAATAACTTCATGAATCATTTTTCTCCCATGGTTCAGTCTAATATTCAAAATTGTCAAAATGTGCTTCTCATACGTTTCACTACTATACAATGTTTTCTTCATTTTTGATATTTTTCCATTTTGAGCTCTAGACATTTGATGGTATTAGTAACTGAGGACCAAAATATTTACAGTCCACAAAATAAGAGGCAGCAAGCAAAGAAAATCAACCTTGATCATCCAGAAAACACAAATATTCAGGTGAACGGTGATGAAGGCTCTGATCCAGGCATATTCTCCAAAGACAGCAATTCAGATCCAATTGAAGAGATTGAGCCCATTTCTGATGATGGTATCCCTATTACTAGAGAAGCTGAACATATAAATGAAGAAGATACAAGGAATTCTTCTGCACCAAATGTAGTAGACTCTGTGGCAGAAGCTAAAAATTCATCAAAGATTATGGGTTCGGTATGAATCAAAACTTTACTTCTCCATGAATTTTTCAATCTTTACTTCTCCATGAATTTTATTATTTTTTTGGTGAATGTGTGGTTGAAAAGTGGGAAAAGTTATGGGAAAACTTGAAAATAAATCTTTTTATTTATTTTTTATTTTTTGAGAATGTGTGGTTGAAAATGAGTGTGGAGAGAAGTGATTCCAAGTGAATCAAAATCAGACAAGGGCTTAGTCTTTATTTATCTGAACAATAGGAGTAAGAGAATAATTGTGAATATTGTTAAATCATTTTTTCTTTAAGGCAGTCCACCAATATCCTGGGGACATCGGAAGGTGGGGAGCAACTTTCAGGCATTCATCTTGAAGATTTGATTGGGATGATAAGAAATGCTGAAAAAAGTAAGTCCTTTTTCTCTCAAACCACCCGTTACAGTTTTTAGGTTGTGTACTATGTTGTTATGTTCTGGGAACTTCACCTAACTTTACATGCTAATCATGCTATAGATATTCATCTTCTTAACCATGCTCGCATCCGTGCACTCGACGATCTTGAAAAGATTCTTTGTGAAAAAGAGGTTTTACAGGGAGAAATCAATATTTTGGAGACGAAACTGGCTGAAACTGATGCACGGCTGAGAGTAGCTGCTCAAGAAAAGATACATGTAGAACTCCTTGAAGACCAATTAGAAAAACTACGAAATGAATTGTCTAGCAGGAATAGCAGCGAAGAGCTCATGTACAATGTGAATAATTCACTTTCTTTTATCAAAAGTAATGATGTGAATTCTTATAGTGAAGAACTGGATGTATGGAGAACAGAAAATATCTCACTCAAGAATGAGCTGCAAGCTCTAAAGACACAGCTTAGTAATCTCAAGAAAACAGACGAACGTGTTCAAATATTGGAGGAAGAAAGATTATCTTTGGAATCATCTCTAAAAGAATTGGAGTTTAAACTCTCTGCTTCTCAGGAAGATGTTTCAAATATTTCTTATCTAAAAGCAGAATGCAAAAGTCTGTATGAGAAGGTAGAGCATTTGCAGCAGTTGTTAGAAAATGCAATCAAACAGGCTGACCAAGCTATTTTAGCACTACAGCAAAACCAGGAGCTCCGTAAAAAGGTTGACCGGCTCGAAGAATCCCTTGAGGAGGCTAATGTCTATAAGCTCTCAACAGAGAAAATGCAACAATACAATGAACTAATGCAACAAAAAATACAAATTCTCGATGAGCGTCTTCAAAGGTCAGATGAAGAAATAGAATCTTATGTTCAATTATATCAAAACTCTATGAAGGAATTTCAAGATACTCTTACTAATTTGAAAGAAGAAAGCAAGAAAAGATTACGCGATGACACTGTAAATGAAATGCCTTCGGAATTTTGGAGTCAATTATTGCTAATGATTGATGGATGGTTTCTCGAGAAGAAGGTTTCAGCGGATGATGCAATGCTGTTGAGAGATATGATTTGGAAGAGAGATGGAAGTATTCGTGATGCATACATGTCAAGTAAGGAAAAAAGACTGAGCGCGAAACCATTGCCACATTTCTCAGATTAGCATCATCGACGTCAAGGTAAGTACATTTCTATCGTGACTAGGACTTCCTACATACTACATGCTGGTTTCTAACATGTATTTGTTATCAATGTTTAGTCCAAGATTACATGTCATTCATATTGCAGCTGAGATGGCACCCGTTGCTAAGGTATACTTCAACTAGTAGTACGGTGGATGCACTTTTTTCTGCTCTAATTATTTATGATCTTCAAAGTCAACTATAATTATTCCATGGTACTATTTCTTTATGAGCGTTGGAACATTAGTTGATGTGCATATTTAATGGATAGACGAGTTTCTATCATAATTTATCATTTAGGGCTCATTCAAAATTTGTTGATATTTTCATAGAGAGGGATGAATTAATAAGGTAATGAACAGGAGAAGGTAAACTTGAAATGGAAAGGGTATTGAACATAAGAAACATTGCTTTCTTTAAAGTCCGTGAAGGGGTTGAATAAAATCATTCTTTGAATAGTGAATTAATACTGAACAGTGGAAATTGAGTAAATGGGTGGATAGTATTTTTCAATTCGTTAGAAACATCTTCAATGATTTTGAGACCCCCATATGAAGAGTTTCACCAACACAATTCACACCTGCAATGTTTCCCCCTTCTTTATTTGGTTTTGTTTTCTTT
This sequence comes from Osmanthus fragrans, assembly GCA_019395295.1. NCBI lineage: Eukaryota > Viridiplantae > Streptophyta > Magnoliopsida > Lamiales > Oleaceae > Osmanthus > Osmanthus fragrans. Next base: position 15,347,029 of record CM033350.1, read on the forward strand.
ATTTCATTTTTTTTGTCCGTGTGGGTGGCGTGGTGGTGGGGGAATCTGATCATCTAATTTTTTGCAATTGAGCCTAGAAGGGATCTAGAAGATTTTTGGAATAAGATATGGGATGCGTGCGTATGTATCAGTCAACGTGCCCATTTAACCAGTGATCTTATTCACATATGCATGCATGCTTGAAAATAGGGATGTTGTTCCAGCTGTGCATTTTTTGGCACATATATCTGGATACGAATTTTGTGTTAACTTGAATTATCAAAGAGTTTTCTTGTTCGTGTTTCAGGTTGGTGGTTTAGGTGATGTTGTGACTGGTCTAAGTAAAGCACTGCAGAAGAAAGGTCATCTTGTGGAAATTGTGCTGCCAAAATATGACTGCATGCATTATCAGCTTGTTCAAGACTTAAAGGTGCTTGAAAATTGGTCTGCATATTCTTATGCTGGCATAATCTAATTTCTTGCAAACTGATGGCACGTAATGCAGGCCTTAGATGTGCCAGTTGAGTCATACTTCGATGGCCGATTATACAAAAATAAAATCTGGACAGGCACTGTTGAAGGTTAAAAATGTTTTTCTTATGCCTATACATTTTCATATGCATCAATTTATTGTTGTTCCAGTTAAAATTTGTACTTGACCATGAATTTAAATTCTCTCAGGCCTTCCTGTTTATTTTATCGAGCCTCAACATCCGGGTAATTTCTTCTGGAGAGGTCACTTTTATGGAGAGAATGATGATTTTAAGCGATTCTCATTCTTCAGCAGGGCGGCACTTGAACTACTTCTACAAGTTGGCAAGAAACCAGATATTATTCATTGTCATGATTGGCAGACAGCTTTTGTTGTATGGATCTGATAGACTTAGTTAATTACTTCTCATCTTTCTGGAGTTTCTGCTTCATTCTGTATTAGAATTATTATTATTTTTTCTTTCCTTTTTTACAGGCACCGCTTTACTGGGATCTATATGTGGCAAAAGGACTGAATTCAGCTAGAATTTGTTTTACATGCCATAATTTTGAATATCAAGGAACTGCACCAGCCGCAGAATTAGCATCATGTGGTCTTGACGTTCATCACCTAAACAGACCAGATAGGATGCAGGACAACTCAGCACAGGATAGGATAAATCCTATTAAGGTAGCAGGAGGAACTGTTCAAAAGTTAAAATCCATTATTATTGTCATACTAAAAGTGACACAAGTTCATTATGCAAAGATTTACAAATTCTATATTGCACAAACCACTAATCTAGGCAAATGCCTCACCCCCTATGCCCCCATGGATAAAGTAGGGAAGCTTTTGTCATCTTCTTCCCATTCATTATTCTGTCAAAACTTTTCACGAGTTCCTGTCTTTTATCAGGGTGCAATTGTATTTTCCAATATTGTGACAACAGTTTCACCAACCTATGCAGAAGAGGTGCGGAGTGCTGAGGTATGCATAATACCATTGAGTTTGTGAATGTCTAATGCTACATTGCTACTGTACTGTGGCTTCTGTTTTTCTGTGCTCTGGCTTCCCACGACTAGGTCTGTGTGGTCAATTTGGACAGACCAGTAGAGTTGGGATTACTTTCCTAAAATGTGGTCAAATACATAACTTTTGAAAACGAACAAACTTTTGACTACCTTAAACAGCACCAAATTCTCTCTACATAATCTTGTTTTCTCAGGAAACACAAAGTGATATGGTCGTCAATTAGATATATTTATAGGAATCTGTGAAAATTTGGAAAGAAGTCCTTTAGCAATTTAAAAGGGATAAGTATGAAGCAAGTTTGCCAGTTTAATGAGGGACTCTATGTTAATGTTTACCAAGGTCTTAACTTGTGTATTTCATTTTTGCTATGCAGGGAGGACGAGGCCTTCATGCAACACTTCACTCTCATTCTAAGAAGTTTGTTGGAATTCTAAATGGAATTGATACTGAAGCATGGAATCCAGCTACTGACAATTTTCTAAAAGTTCAGTATAATACCTATGATATTGAGGGCAAAGCAGAAAATAAAGAAGATTTAAGAAGATTTCTCGGGCTTTCTGATGATGATGTCAGGCGGCCATTAGTAAGTCTTTCTGGTTTTTATACTGACTAGCCTCTACTACTGTTATGGAAGAGACAATAAATTGGAATTAAATCATGTGGATGTTTCCAATTTCGACAAAAATATAATGTGACTTTAGGAAAATGTGCGCCTATTGATACATAAACCTAGAGTTGACAAACTAATATTGTGGATTTTGAATTTGAATTCTCGTGTATAAATATTGTCAACTTAGTTCTTCAGTCAGCTGATTTATTCCATCATTCTGAACTAGTGGGAAAAACTGAGGTGGAAGATTTGTCTAATTCGTTATGTAGGAAGTCTTGGATTAGTATATGAATTTCAGAGAAAGACACCTCCTGGATTACTATACATTATCTTGGCATATTTCCATCACTACTAACTTCAGGTTTATTGCTTTAAGTAAATTTGATGCTAATATGCATTCAATTAAATTGGTTGAGGACTTTAGGGGAAAGTAAAATAATTTGTATTGATTATAGTGTAATTTCTGCATGGTAGTCACTGAATATATATAAGAAATTATCTGCCATCAATGCTAGAAAGTAGGAAAAAATAATTCTGTAGCTAGAGAATTGTCTAAATCTAGAAACAGATCATTCTAATTAATCTGTACAAATCTGGGATAGGATCTCTAGATTGTAGCTTTATCTACCTTGATATCTTTATACTTCCCTCAAGCTGGTTCATGAATATCAATCCTTCCCAAATTGCCAAGTATTTCCTGAAATGGAGGTTTAGATAACCCCTTTGTTAGCATGTCTGCTAATTGTTTTTCAGTGGGCACGAATTGTGTGCAAATTAGCTCCAGTGTCTATCCTTTTTTTAATGACATGTCCATCAACTTCAACATGCTCTATTCTGTCATGTTGTACCACATTATGAGCTATACTTATGGCAGCTTTGATATCTTCACTGAGGATTACCATTCTCCAATTTTAGGTTGCTTTAAGAGTTATTTTAACCATAGTAGCTCACAGATTCCCAAGGCCATTGATCTAAGCTCGGCTTCAATACTTGATCTTGTCACCAACGATTGTTTTTTGCCTCTCTATATCACTAAATTACCTCCAATAATGTGCAATACTCAAAAGTAGATAGCCTGCCCAGCTGGTGTCTGTATAAGTTTCCACATGATGTTGGTTTTTGCAAAAACAAGAGTTATCTCCATGATGCTCCTTTGAGAGATCTCACATACATCATGGATTCATATGTGTTCATTTGGTGCATGCATGAATTCACTAACGATCCAACTGCAATAGCAGTATCCAGTCTAGTATGGAATAGACATACTAACTGTTGTGCTAGTTATCAAAGTTCCCACTTTACATTTGTTGTGATAAAAATATTCATTTCTTCTTCGATCCAGCCACCTCAGTTCTCTAGAAGTATCTCAGATCTCCCAAATATTTTTAGTCTTAAAAATCTTAATCAAGAGAATCATTCAAATTATGTATTTTGACCATGTTATTTTGCGTTGCAACTCTATCGTCAACATATATGATTGTTATATTCACCTAACATTCTTCTGTATTTATAAAACATGGCGTGATTGGCTTGGCTTTATGAGTATATCCTTTACCAAGAACTGATAAGGTAATTTTTTCAAACAAAGCTCATTTTGACTGCTTTATGCTGTAGAGGGACTTTCTTAGCTTGCATACCTTTATTTCCTTAAGACTTCCTTCAAAACCAGGTAGCAGTTCCTTGTTCACCTCTTCCCTTAGATCTCCGTGATTAAAGGAATCCTTGATATCTAATTTGCACTAGAGAGATTACCAGCAAAAGCTTTTAAATGATTGATTAAGCCGGTTATAGGAGACAAAATTAAATATAGGATATTGAGCAATGTTTTCAAAAATTGCCCCTGCATTGACCTGGAAAAGCTAAAGGGTCGAGGATCAAATGGTCCAGTCGAAAGTAAAAAAATAGTATTTTAATAAATATATATTTACATACGATTAAAAATTCATATTAAGTTAAAGAGCATTGGTAGTGTCATTATTTTACTTAAATAACTATTTCAAATTTCCATTTAGCATTGAATAATAAATAGTAAATGCTTAAAATAGTCAGAATAAATCGTCTTTCCAAATCCACTCCAAAACCGTAGTAGTCTAAACACATGCCACTTTAGTGACTCGCCTTTTTGGTTTTGTCACTCTATACCTTATTGAGGATTAAGGTCGTTCTATCCCAAATCTACATAATTGTATGTATTTATCCATGTATGTAAAAACTACATGTGGAGGAGCTTTTATTGAAAGAGAATGGGAAGCCTGCGCGATGGGAATACCAAAAGAAACGACAGGAGGATGGAGGACTTTTCATGTAGGGAGGAAGCGATAGAAAATTAATTAATGAATGTCCTATCGAAGTTCCGTTGATCCCAAATGAATACTGCAACATAATCACCTTCTAGTTTATGTTGATTTCTAAGAGTATCAAAATCTAGGCATACAAATTTTTTTGATTTGCACACGAATATAGAGAATTTAGACTCGTTGATTTTAAATGTCTAGTACCGAGAACTTAAGAAATTGGAGAAGATCTCAACAATTAATATTTTATTTCACTTCAAAATCACCTACTGCCTTTAAGGCTTACAACCCATATTCAAAGTAATAACTAAAACTTGGATAACGACTAAACTCTATATAATGACTAACTCTATATAATATTAAAAATTTAAAAATAATTACGAAAATTAAAAGTCCTAATACTAATTAAAGACTAATCCTTTAATGACTTAATTTGCAAGAAAATAATTAAAAGATAATAAGTCTTAGCCCCTCATTTGGTTTTAGGTACAGACTACATCATTTTCTTTTGATTGAGACAACTTCACCTAATGCCACTTAGTGGAAATATTCTACTCAACAAGTTCAAGGGAAAAGCATAAGCAAGCTTACCCACCAAATATTGTTGCTCTTGAATCTTATAAAAAAACTTTCTTAAAAATCTAGGCATACAAGGTCAGCAATAGTCATTTGTTTCTAAAGAAGCTTTGTACAACGATAGATCAAGAATATTTCGTGCAACGAACTATAGTGGATACTTGAAATTTTCATCAATGTTTGCTTGTAATTGAATGCCTTGAAAACTGGCTTGGAATTTCTCTGATCACTCCTTGAAAATCTCTATACCAGTTGCCTTACCGAATATTGGTGGACCATTATAACTGTCTTTATTCAAATCTACAAATTTTTCTATTCTTCGTTGAAGATTGGAGGGCCGTTGTAATTGTAATCGTCCAAATTCAAAGATTTTGTTGCATTCGGTTTAAAAAAGGCAAAAAGTGTTTCGTCCTAAAATAAAACTTCTGGAATTGAATTCCACGAAGACTAACTCGTCTTTGTTATGAATTAACACTTTGATACCAACTGATGTAGAGAGGAAGCAATAGAAATGATGATGAACGAACATGCCATCGAAGTTTTGTTGATTCCAAATGAATACCACAATTCGATTACCTACTAGTTTCCATTGATTCCTAAGAATATAATAAATCTAGATATAAAAAATTCTTTGATTCGTGCACGAAATTAGAGATTTGGACTCGTTGATTTAAAATATAAAATACGGAGAATTTAAGATATTGAAGATCTCAACAACTAATATTTTGTTTCAATTCAAAAATCACCTATTGCTATTGAGGCTTACAACTTTTATTTAAAGCAATAACTAAATACTGGATAACGACTAAACTCTAGATAACAACTAACTCTAGAAAATAACAAAAATTAAAAGATAATAATGAAAATTAAAAGCCCTAATACTAATAAAAGACTAATCCCCTAATGACTTAAAGTAAAATAATTAAAAGAAAATAAGGCTCAGCCCTCTTATTTAGTTGAGGATTAGACTGTTATGATACCAATTGATGTGGGGAGGATGCAATAGAAATAATAAACGAATGAGCTATGGAAGTTCCGTTGATTCCTGGTATAGAATGTACAGTTGTAGGAATATATCCCTTAATTATAGGGATCCCTAATTAGGATCCTTCCTAATATAGACTTCTCAATGTGTATATATATGTACCTTCTCCTGTGAAATATAAGAATGAATTATTTTCTCTCCTAATTACATGGTATCAGAGTAAGGGAAAGAGTTCAAAAGTTTTACCTGCTGTGAATTAACTTTTTCTGAATCGGACGTTCGTTTTTTTCGGTTACAAGTGTTGCCTGCCTCTTCCTTTTCGGTGTGTTGGTTGCCAATTGTTGGTGGCTGTGTGGATTCCGGCCTTTAGTTTGCATACTTTTTGATTCCGGTAGCATTGTTCAGTGTTTCTCTCTCGAAGCTTCTAGTTGGGTTCTCTCAGGTCAGCACGAACCATCTGTTCCGATCTTGGCGGCGTCTTTGTGTAATTTCGGCCTTCTTTCTGCATCCTTCAGGTTCCAACGACATTGGTGGCGACTTCTCCCGCGATTTCTGGTTGGTCTCTGTTGTCGGTGGCTTAGGTCACTGTCGTCCTTCTTCCAGTTGAGAGTTTGTGACGGTGAGAATGTGTTTTTGGGTTTCCAGCGAACCTTTTTTTTTTTGGCTTAAGGCCGGCATTTACCGTTTGGGCCTTATTTGGTTGGACCTTCTTTTAGTTTCATTTTGTTTGCTTGGGCTCTCATTAAGGTAATTCATTTGGGGTTTTGAGAAACTGGGTTGTGATATATTTCATATTGGGCCTGGGCTTGAGTTGGGCTTGGTCTAGTTTGATACCATTTTGAATTCATTTAAGTGGGCTTCAATGTATTTAATTGGGCTATTGCTGCTAATTGGCCAATTTTGAATATTTGTTAGTGTTGTGTGGTTGTTTGAGTTGAGCCTATCATTATGACTATTATTTGTTGGATTTAGGACATTGTCTTTTGGGTACTTTGATTGCTTCTTTGATTTGTTATTTGGATCTTGTGGTTTGTTTTTATGGCTGACAAACAAAGGAATTTAGTTATGATTGATGTAATTTCAGTGATGTCCAAAATCATGGAGCATAAGTTAGTTGGTCCAAATTACTTAGATTGGTGTAAGACAGTTCGGATTTATTTGTGGGGTATTTCTATGGACAATCATCTTACTGAAGAATCATCAACGGACACTACTCGCCAGCCATGACTAAGAGATGATGCCTGATTATTCTTACAAATCCATAATTCTATTGATATAGAGATAGACAGCCTGATTAACCACTGTGAGTATGTTAAGAAATTAATGGAATATTTAGAATTTATGTACTCTAAGAAAGGGAATGTATCACATATTTATGAAGTCTGTAAGGGTTTTTACCGTGCTGAACAACAAGATCAGTCCCTTTAGGTTTATTTTATGAATTTCAAAAAGACCTACGAAGAACTGAATGCCTTGTGAAAGCCCTTTAGTCCAGATGTGAAAGTTCAGCAGGAGCAAATGGCTGTGATGAGTTTTCTAGCTGGTCTTAATTCTTAGTTTGAATATGCTAAATCCTAGATTCTCTCCAGTGTTGAGATTTCATTTATGTAAGAACCCTTTACTAGAGTACTTTGCACAGATACTAGTGCTTCTGTTGTTCCATTTGTTCAGTGTTCTAGTGCTCTTATCAGTTGCAATAGTAGAGGTAATACAAGAGGTGAGGGTATAGGTGGTTGGATCAATCGAAGTCAGAGTGAAGGAGGAGTTGTTTGCTACTACTATCATGAGCTGGGTCATACCAAATACTCATACCGAAAATTGCACAATAAATCTCAGAAGTCTCACTCAAGCTTATGTTGCAACTACTACTATTACACTCATCTCATTCTCTGAGCAGACCATTATAGTTTCTGCAAATTAATTTGCCAAATACACTCAGTACCAAAAAGCATTGAAGAATTTATCTCACCCTACCTTTGGCATTGCTGAGACAGGTAAACCTAATACATGTCTTCTCTCATCTTCCTCAAAATGGGTCATTGATTCTGGTACCACAGATCATATGATAGGTAATGTTAGTCTTTTCTCTTATTTCCAGTCACATACATCTCTTTCCAATATTACTTTAGCTGATGGTTCTACTTCTTCTATTCTTGGTTCTGGCACTATTAATCCAACTCCATTAATTTCCTTATCCTCTGTCTACCACAATTTTCCTTTAATTTAATGTATGTGAGCAAACTTACTCGGACCCTAAACTGTTGTCTCATTTTTTCCTAATTATTGTCTTTTTCAAGATCTTATGACGAAGAAGATTATTGATAAAGGACATGAATCAGGTGGTCTCTATATTGCCCAAGTCCATTGCGTGTTCAGGTGTCTTAACTCTTTTTGAAGCACATTATCGATTGTGACATCCATCTTTATCTTTGTTGAAGAAATTATGTCTTGAGTTTCAGAATGTATCGTCTTTAGATTGTGAAGCGTGTCAATTTACGACACATCATCGTCTGTCCTCAGTTCCTCGAGTCAATAAAAGAGCTATTTTTCCTTTTGAGTTAGTTCATTCAGATGTTTGGGGTCCTTGTCCTGTTGTGTCCAAAACTGAATTTCGGTATTTTGTTACTTTTGTTGATGATTTTTCTCATGTGACTTGACTTTATTTAATGAAAAATCGTTCTGAATTATTTTCTCATTTTAGTGCCTTTTGCGCTGAAATTAAGACACAGTTTAATGTCTCTGTACTTACATTGAGAAGTGATAATGCCAAAGAATATTTTTTCTGATTCCTTTCAGACTTAAATGCTTCAGAATGGTATCTTCATCAATCATCGTGTGTTGACATCCCTTCTTAGAATGGTGTGCCGAAAGAAAAAATAGATATCTTCTTGAGACATCCCAGACACTCCTGTTCCAAATTCTGGTCCCTAAATAATTTTGGGCTGATGCTGTCGCCGCAGCCTGTTTTTTTATTAATCGAATGCCTTCATCTCTTCTTCATGGTGAGACTCCTTATAGTGTCCTTTTCCCTACTAAACCCTTGTTTTCCATTGAACTTAGGATTTTTGGTAGTACTTGTTATGCTCGTAATGTCATCCCCGAGTAACTAAATTAGATCCAAAATTCTTAAAATGTATTTTTTGAGTTACTCTCGTATACAAAAAGGGTATCGATGCTACTGTCCGAGTCTTAACAACCTTTCTGGAATATATTCCTTTTTTTCCCGTCATATGCTTTCAGTAAGGGAGAGGATGATGATCGATTGATTAATCATGTCACTTATCAGTCAACTAATATTGCCTCTACATCTGTTGCTCCCACACCACCACCACCACCACCTATTCGCAAGGTGTATTCCAGACGCGAAACCCTCCTGATGCATGTTAGGCACCTGACCCTTCTTCGGCATTGGATCCAATGTCCGGTGATCTTGATGCATGCTTTCTTATATAGTGATCTCCAGGATGAAGTTTATATGGAGTTACCACCTGGATTTGTTCCTCGGGTGGAGTATGAGAAAGTGTGTCATCTTCGAAGGTCTTATATGGTTTGAAACAGAGTCCACATGTGTGGTTTGGAAAATTTAGTCAAGCAGTGGAAAAGTTCGGAATGCAAAAGAGCAAGTCTGACCACTCAGTATTCTACGAACAATTTGAATCTGCATTATTCTCCTTGTTGTGTATGTTGATGATATTCTTATTATTGATCTGGCAGTGATACTATGGGAATTTCGTCTCTGAAGTCCTTTCTTCACACCCAATTTCACACGAAAGAATTAGGGGCGTTGAAGTATTTATTGGGAGTTGAGGTGAAAAGAAGTAAGAAAGACATCTGCTTATCTCAAAGAAAATATGTGCTTGCATGGTTTGAAAAAACGTAAACGGGTACTGACGTGATTTTTTGTTATGAGGCAAGGCGTAAGCCTCGAGGCGGATTGAGGCGTAAACCTCACAAAAAACAAAATTTTTTTTCCCAAAAACTTCATATGTAAAATTAATCAAAAATGTAATTTGATTATTTCTATTTTGTCAAGTTTTAAAAAAATATTAATTTCAAAAAAATGCTATTAAATTGTCCTAAAAATTTTATGTATGTTGATTTTATAATTATCTGTCAATCATTTTGGCCAAAGAAAAATCATATTTTAAGGCAAAATAGTTTGCCACTTCGCTGCTTCGGGGTTTCGAAACGGGGTTCGACTTGTTAAAGGAAATTTTAATTTACGTGTTTATTTAGCGTGTCAAAACCAATTAATTATATGCATTGGACTTTACAAACTCACTTATAAAACATTTCAAATCCAATTCAAGCGCACAGTCCAAGCCCACTTCAATCAATTAGGTAACCCTACGTCTTCTTCTTCCCATCGTCTTCCTCACCATCTTCTTCCCCAACTCTGTTATTTTCTTTCTTCCAACCTAGAAGCAGAAATCCAGAAATTTCCCCCGACCATGAGCGCAGAAGGCCAACATTTCAGCCGGAAAGGCGTGGCTCGGATGCCCGCCTTTGAGGCGTACGCCTTGAGGCGAGCTCCTTCAGATTTAGAGGCGTGCGCCTTCAGATTTAGAGCCTCAAAAACACCGCCTCGAGGCATCTTCCATGCGCCTCACCATGAGGCGCGCCTCAATAGCCTTTTTTCAAACCATGTGTGCTTGACTTATTAACTGAGACATGAAAGTTGGGAGCTAAGCCAAACAGTGTTCCAATGCTTCCTAATTTGCAACTTACCAAGAATGGTGACTTATTTGAAGATCCTGAGAAATATAGAAGATTGGTTGAGAAATTGAACCATCTTAAAGTAACCCGTCCTGATATTGTGTATCCTGTCAATATTGTAAGTCAATTCATGTCTTCCCTAACAGTTCACCATTTGGTAACTTTAGAACACATCTTGTGTTGCCTAAGGGGAGCTTTTGGACGTGGGATACTGTACAAAAATTATGGACATACCCACATCGAATGCTTCTCAGATACAGATTGGGCAGGTTCCAAGATTGATCGAAAATCCACTACTGGTTACTGTGTTTTTCTTGGAGGAAATTTGGCCTCGTGGAAAAAGTAAGAAGCAAAATATTGTTTCCCGATTCAGTGTAGAATCAGAATATAGAGCTATGACAATCTGTGTGTGAGATAATGTGGATATATCAGCTCTTAACTGAAGTTGGTCTTATGGTTACAACACTAGCAAAGTTGTGGTGTAACAATCAAGCTGCTTTCCATATTGTTTCTTATCTTGTATTTCATGAATGAACTAAGCATATTGAGATTGACTATCATTTCATTGGTGAGAAGGTGCAGTAGAATTTAATCTCTACATGATATGTGAAAACTGGATAACCAATTAGGATATATTTTCACAAAGGCTCTAAATGAGATTCGGGTTGATTATATTTATAGCAAGCTAGGCATGATTAATATCTATACTCCAACTTGAGGGAGAGTGTTATAGAATGTACAGTTATAGGAATATATCCTTAATTATAGGGATCCCTAATTAGGATCCTCCCTAATATAGACTTCTCAATGAGTGTGTGTATATATATATATATATATATATCTTGTCCTGTGAAATATAAGAAGGAATTATTTTTTTCTCTCCTAATTACAATTCCAAATGAATATCGCAACACAATCACTTTCTAGTTTATGTTGATTTCTAAGAATATCATAAATTTAGGCATAAAAAACTTTTTGATTAGCAGACAATACACAAAAGTTACATTCATTGATTTTAAATGTCAAATACTTAGAACTTAAGAAATTGGAGAAGATCTCAAAAATTAATATTTTTTTTCAATTCCAAAATCACCTACTGCCTTTAAGACTTACGAACTATATCTAAAGTATTAACTAAAATTTGGATAACGACTAAACTCTATATAATGAGTCAATAACTAACTCTAGATTATGATAAAAATTAAAATATAATTACTAAAATTAAAAGTCTTAATGCTAATTAAAGACTAATCCTTTAATGACTTAATTTGTAAGAAAATAATTAAAAGATAATAAGGCTCAGCCCCCTTATTTAGTTTTTGGTACAGACTGCATCATTCTCCTTTGATTGAAAAGGATTTGTCCTCAAATCTTGCATTGTGTTCTTCACCTGATGCCACTTAGCGAAAATATTATATTCAACAAGTTCAAGGGAAAAGCATAACCAAGCTCACCCACTAAATATTATTGCTCCAGAATCTTATGCAATGCGTTCTTGAAATTGATGCTACTATTTTGCAAAAGGTCAGCAATAGTTTGTTTCTAAAACAGCTTTGTACAACCATAGATCAATAATATTTCGTGCAACGAAAGTGGATACTTGAAATTTCCATCATCGTTTGTTAGTAATTGAATGCCTTGAAAACTAGCTTTGAATTTATGTCTTCTTGAGAATTTGTTTACTAGTAGCCTCATCGAATATTGGTGGACCATCATAATTGTCTTTACTCAAATCCTCAAAATTTTTCAATTTTTTTCATTGAAGATCGGAGGGTCATAGTCGTGATCATCTAAATTCAAAGATTTTGTTGTATTTGGGTTAAAAGGGCAAAAATCTTTTTTTCTTAAAATAGAACTTCTGTTATTGAATTTCACGAAGACTAACTCGTGTTTATCAGGAACGAACCTTGCTTTGATCCCAACTTATGCAGAGAGGAAGCGATATAAATGATGAACGAATGTGCTATCGAAGTTCTGTTGATTCCAAACGAATATTGCAATTCGATTACCTTTTAGATTTTGTTGATTCCAAAGAATATGAAAAATCTAGGCATAAAAATTCGTTGATTCACGACTGAATATATGACGAAACTCAATTGCATCAACTTCTCTAAATTACAATCAGGGCAGGTGAGCGTTAAACCTTTTTAATAGAAAACCCAATTGGTAAAACTGCTTAAACTTTGTCGAGTTCCATAGTAATCGATCAGTTCATTGGATTTTGTTCTGGTTTTTGTATATACGGTTTGAGACCCTAATTGGACCCGTTTTCAGCTTGGTTTTTGTATATACGGTTTAAGACCCTAACTGGACCGATTTTCAGTCTGGTATTCTCAGTTGAACTTGCCAGTCCGGTCTGGTCCGGGTTTGACAATGTTGATATTGAGTATAGGATCCTACCCCTTTTATAAAAGCAATTGAAATATCCAACCCTGGTAGTGAATCAAGAACATGTTAAGATAGTGAGGATTTTAAGAACTTGCCTTTGTCTTCCAATGTTTTCTCTCTGGTTCAGGATTTGGCAGTGAGTAGTAGGAATTTTGGCTTCTTTATTCCTTCTTGATTGCACTTTGAGCTCTACTTCTTTTTCAAGTTCACTCTCCATCTCTTTTCCTTTCATAGATTCCTCCTATGATGCATCAACGCGCTTTGGATACGCCAACACGCGATTTTTCAAAAAAGTACTAACACGACACATCACCGACACGTTGATTAAAATTTTCAAAATTTTTCATTTATATAGTATAAGGTTAGTTTTGTAATTGTTATTAATTTTTGTGTTAAATTCTTTTAAATATGACTATCTATTTGTTATTTATTAATAACTTTGAGTTAAAAATATATAATATTTTAAATAAAAAATGAAAAATGTTTATGGTAGAGTGTCTGAGTAGTGTCGGAATCGACACGTGTCAGACACGGACACGCTACATTAGTTGAAGTGTCCGTATTACAAAGAATTCCTCTACGTGTGAGAATATCATTTCGAGAATAACAAGAGTAGGATTAGAAGAAACTGGACAACAAATGGAGCTTCCAGGTGTAGTAACCGTAAGACTTCCCAAATGCGATCATCCTTTTTGTCCCTCTCCCCCTGAAGAAAAAATTCCTGCAAGTAAGACTGATTTAAAAAATTTGTTGTCCATCGTTATGATTTGTTATTTTTTATTTTTTGGATTCTTGATGAAAGCTCTTTATCCCTTTTGAGTCTGTGAATACCCCATGAAACACACCTCGGAGCTTTGGGTTCTAACTTTTTTTAGTGTGGTTATGGTAATGAGCAAATGCTATGGAACTAAACACTTCAAACGTTATGGATTAACATTTGTGGCTAGAAATGGGAGTTTTTTTAAGCATGGTCAAGGCTGTATCAAAAGGAATAGTGTGAGATGGCATTCTATTAATAAGGAGTGTAGATTGATCTGCTATGATATTTTCAACATCACTATATATTAAAATAAACTCCCTCCCTACCCTTTCCAGAAATTTTGTACAACGGGATTTTCAATTTTTTGTTGGGCAGGTTGGTTGCATAACAAGACTGGTGCCTCAAAAGGGCGTGCATCTTATTAGGCATGCAATATATCGGACATTGGAATTGGGAGGACAGTTCGTTCTTCTTGGCTCCAGTCCAGTGCCACACATTCAGGTAATTTCTGCCTTCTATCTCTATTAGGGTGTACACAACCGTGTAGCTTTTTACCACTTGCACTTGTTAAAGAAAATGATAAAAGGAAAAAGAAGATATCCTCTGACCTTCTCCGAAGAGGGTAATATGAAGAATTTTGGTTACATGTTTATATTACTATACGTTCTCTATCATCAAGATACTTTGAATGATCATATTTTTTTCATTGAAAAAAATATGACACTGGTATTCGTTTTTACGACAGAGAGAATTTGAGGATATTGCAAACCATTTTCAGAGTCACGAACATGTTCGGTTGATATTGAAGTACGACGATTCTCTTTCCCACTTAATTTATGCAGCCACTGACATGCTTATTATTCCATCTATCTTTGAGCCTTGTGGCCTTACACAGGTATGCTTGAAGAATTGCTTGAGCTGTCACCCTTGAACATTGAAATCTTAGATTTTTAATCTTTAATCTGTTTCAATCGATGCTACATGGATGTAGATGATTGCAATGAGATATGGTACGATCCCGATAGCTAGAAAAACCGGCGGTCTCAATGATAGGTAGGTTACTCAATGCACAATTTCTAAATAAACCATCCCAAATTTTGCAATTTCACAGATAGGGCATTAGAAATTAAGCTCTTAATTTCTCTTGCAGTGTTTTTGATGTAGATGATGATGCCATACCTATTCAGTACAGAAATGGATTTACATTTTTGACAGCAGATGAGCAGGTAACGAGTATGCCAGTGATGTGGCGGTTTGTTTTCTAATGATTGATAATTTGTTGAACTTTCAATTAAACCCATCCTCTCATTGCGTCCTTTCTTGGGAATAAATCATTCATTTTTCTCCTCCTCCTTAACCATTTTGACAGTGAGAGTTTACGGAAATTTACAGGGATTTAATAATGCTTTAGAGCGTGCATTTTACCTCTACAAGAGTAACATTGACGGTTGGAAACAGCTTGTCCAAAAGGTCATGGGCGTAGATTTTAGCTGGGAAACATCAGCGTCGTTGTATGAAGAACTTTATGCCAAGTCTGTTGCCCGAGCAAAGGCTGCAAATCGTGCTTGAGCTTGTTGTGAAGGTACTAGTTTGCAGAAGTTGGTTCTTGACGAAGTTCAATATATATTTTCGTGACAACATTGGAATTGACTTATCACGAAGGGCTTGATTTGGCAAATGGATTTTGAAATGGTAACTATTTTATTATGAGATATTTTCTCTACAAGACCAGAAGGCAATTGAACCTGATTTTACAATCTAAATCGCATCGTTTCAACTGTTTAAGTTTATACGTGATCGAATCATTCATTCTGGGTAAGACCTAGCATGTGTTTTAGTTTCAGCGGGATGAACATCTGCATGTAGATATTGTACAATATGGTAGGTAATATATTGTATACAAGTTTATAGAGTGAAACACACATTTCATTGTAACTTAACAATGTATTAGTAGCTTATGGAGACGAAGTCTAAGATAAAATAAATATTGGAATTTGGGGTCGGTTTATATGTTATATATTCTTTTGGTTTCCATAGACTTTTTCTCTTCATTTCTAATTCTTAAGTATTGTAGAGAATAAAACATAGTTTTGTTGTTGAGGATGGAATAGATATAAACTGAACGGAAAAGTGGAAAACTACATGGTCTTTCTGTAATTCTGAAACTAGTTTGTGATTGCACAATTATTTTAAGTGTTTGATGAACTCAGAAGAATTGATTATGAAAAAATATATACTATTTGATTGTAGATTTAGAAAACAACAGAATGCTACATTTTCAGATTCTGCTTTTGACTTCATCAATTAGTGAGCCCATTTTTTATAAGTCAAAGTTTGACATATTTTATGGGATTCACGATTTTTTAATTATAAATTTCATCAATTTTTATCAAAATCTGCTAAAAATTTGATTTTAATTCCCCTCAAACAAGGGCTTATTATTAAAAAAAATTAATTTTAATCTCATCAATAACATTAATTTTTTTTTTTTTTTTTAATTGAGGTGTTAGTCTACAGTCATTAGTTTTTCATTCTATGATAATAAAGTCTCATCCATTATTCACGTTAAAAAAACGTAATTTATTTTTCTTTACTATTGACATCTCAAATTTAATTTCTAATTCTATAAATTTTAAGATTTGACAAATGTAATTTTTCCTATAAATATTTAATAAATATAAAAATAAATATTTTATAATATTAAAAGAAAATAAATTTTACAACAATAAAATACATGGATATTAATGTCTATTTTAGTAATTGTATACAAGTGCAACAATAAAAAACTTTTCTTTTTACCAAACACTGATAAAAAAGTAGGTGAATAAGAATTTGCTGGGAAATTGGCGCAAATGGTCCCTTAAGTATGACCTTTGTGGGCAAAAAGTCCTTGGAAGGTTTCGATCCATTTTTGCCATTAAAAGTATGTCTATTTTAATAGAAAGACACTATCCATTATACACTGAAAGGCTTATGTGTGCAAATTTCTTAATTTCCATATTTCTTTTAATGATATCGTTTCATTTCGACGATTATTAATATTCGTCATAAATAATTCATCATTGTTAATAAAACCAAAGTTCATAACCAAATAATTTCATTTAATTATACCATCGTGTACCACTTTTATCTATTTGTTCTGTCATGTTCTGTTGGGGTCATTTCTTTATATACCGATTTTTACCTTTTATTTTTAATTTTTTTTCTCAAATATATAGTTTTGCAAAAATGCTTTATTAACGTGAGGGATGAAAAAGGAATTTTGACAACTTGGGATAGATGAAATGAAAGCATCCAAAATCACGATGTAGAATCAAGTTTTAGTTTCAATTAACATAATACAAAAATGTAAAATTAAAGATAGAATCGTCAAAAATTAGATAATGTCAAGGTCAAAATGTAGCTCAAGTTGTAAGAATGAAGCCTAGATTATTAGCCTGAGATCGAGCCTCCTTTGAAGGATAAGAGTGAATTTATAAAAAGTCAATAATGCCAAAAAAATTTAAAATTGATATTCTACTAAATACACAATTCTCTCTCTCTCTCTCTCTCCCTTTTTTTTTTACCCCTCTATTGCAAGCATATGAAGTATGAATGAATTATTTTTGATAAGTTAGTCTAAAAATAGTCATATTGATGTCTTGTTTGATACTGTCGTTTTTGTTGCATTTAGTATGAGTTCTCTTTAAGTCCAATTACATTGAAATGATGCCAACAACAATAGAAGTGAGCGAATTGTCACAGTTGAAAATGACATAAAATGACACCAATACTATAATAAAAAAAATAGTACTAACACTACCAATTACGACCGTAACAACAAAAATTGACTTAAGCCGTTTATGTTTATGTTTGTGTTTCTTTTTCTTTCTTTCTTTCCCTCTCTCTCTCTCTCTCTCTGCACATTTTTTTCTATCTCTTTGGTATAGAAAGTTTTTATTATGACTGTAGTTGAATATAGAAAATAACAAATTTTGCTTAAACGACGAATAATGTTATAATCGTCTTTTTATCAAAATAGATATACCTTTGCAAGAATGGATAGAACCATAAAAAAGGACATGTTGCACACGAATTCAATAGGTTGAGGGTGTTAACATCAAGAAAAAAAAACTAAGGGACCATTTGTGCACAAGGTTCATACATCAAGGACCTTTTTTTTTGTCAAATTTCTAAATTTGCTCCTCTTGGGAGACCTTAGGCTATGTGCATCCTTTTGTCGAAGAATTATGGACATGCTTGTATAGAAAGGCCTAAACTTTGATGGAATTTGTTTAAAGAATAAAAAATGTGGTTAAGTATAACTTGAAAAAGTGACTCGGTGTTAACTTTATTCAAATATTCAGACTGATTCCAATAGTCAAATTACGAATGTAAATAGACCAACTTATTCTACTCGTCGAGTAGATCGTCCTAATGTATTTGAAATCTCAAAATCAATTCTGGATGAATGAGAAATTGTAGTATAAATTTGGACGGAAAGAGAGGAAACTGCCTGATTAAGTGTGGATATGTCACTCGATTATCGCTTGAGTGACAGGGCCATCGCCTGAGCGATGGTTCGGCGAGAATCGAGGGAAAATGTTTCTGCTTGGATTTTGACACTCTTGCTCGAGCGAGAGTTTGACTAAAAGTTAGTGAGGCTAGCGTTACTTCTGTTCGTAAAGTTGCGAGGTTTGGCTCGCAACACTTTATCCACAACCCCTCATCCTCTTTATATAGGACCTTTGGGACGTCATTTTTTACACACTAATGATATGCAATTATAAGCATTCATTCTCTTTTCTCTCTTAACCATAATTCGCATAAAAGTTGCATAAATTCTAGTTTTCTTCTATTTGCATAAAAAAGTGCATATTCCAACTTTTGGTTTAGTGTTCTTGTGTGTTGAAGTGCTACTCACATAAGACGATAGTCATTGCATCTTGGGAGTTGATTACCATAAATCGTAGGCACCGTTTTGGGGCAAATTTGACTTAAGGACACAGTGTTCAACACTTGCCTCGATTTTGCACCCAATTTTGAGTCATTTTGCTGCATTTATTGGCATTTCCATTGGAGTTTTATTGATTCCATCTATTGCTATCCAGCCGTTGCTCTGCCGGAATTTCTGTGGAAGTTGTGATCAAGTTTCTTCTCCAGGCATTGTTTGTTACTCTGTCCACCATATTTCCAATAATCTTAAGTCGAATTTTGTTGGAGTGATACCTCTCTTCTTATACTATTATTCTATTTTGTGTAAACAGAAATGAATTCGGTTTTTCAACACCGACTCTACATTGAATGAGAATTCGAACATGGAAACTTCGGAAGGAATTATTTCTACTACCGTTGCAATCCCATCGATTGTGTTTGTCCCTACAAGTTCATTGGTGCTGATTTCAAGAGATGGCAACAGAAGATGCTGTTCTATCTTACGACCCTCAACTTGACGAATTTCTTAAATGAAGATGCTCCCACCGTGCAAGAAGGAGAAAATAACAGGGCATCTTTAATTGCTTTATATGCTTGGAAATATTCAGATTTCTTGTGCAAGAACTACATTCTGAATGACTTGGACAATACATTGTACAATGTACACAGTCCCAAGAAATCTGCTAAGGACCCATGAGAATCCTTAGAAAAGAAATACAAGTCTGAAGATGCTGGAACTAAGAAATTCATCATGGAAAAGTTCTTGGACTAGACAATGGTAGATTCAAGGATGGTTATCAGTCAAGTACAATAGTTGCAGGTTATTCTTCGTGCTATTCACACGAAGAATATTTCTCTAAGTGAATCATTTCAAGTAGCTACAATCATCAAGAAACTTCTGTCAACGGAGGGATTTCAAAAATTATCTC
This sequence comes from Osmanthus fragrans, assembly GCA_019395295.1. NCBI lineage: Eukaryota > Viridiplantae > Streptophyta > Magnoliopsida > Lamiales > Oleaceae > Osmanthus > Osmanthus fragrans. The sequence goes on from CM033350.1 coordinate 15,366,684, forward strand.
AAGCACAATCGCAAATAGATGAACATAGAAGAGCTTATGGTTCGATTGAGGATTGAAGAAGACAATAGAATTTCAGACAAAAGTGTTGGGAATCAACCACTAGTAAAGACAAATGTGGTAGAATCCAATAACAAAGGAAAGCAGATGAATCATTCTGTTGAACCTACGAAGAAGAATGTAAAGAAGGTCAATGGCAATTGCTATAATTGTGGGAAGGCTAGACATCACTCTGTCGATTGTCACTAACCAAGTAAGCAAGCCCACGTGAATATCACCGAATCTAATGCCTTATCAAATGGCTTATTTGATATGAATTTGTTGACCATTGTCTCAGAATGCAACAACGTTGGAAATCCCATAGAATGGTGGATCGATACGGGTGCTAATTGTCGCATATGTGCCGAAAATGGAATGTTCACTACCTATACTCCAACCGAGGGCGAGAAATTGTTCATGAAAAACTCCTCAAGTTCAAAAGTAGAAGGACAAGGCAAAGTGATATTGAAGATGACATCATGCAATGAACTTAGCCTCAACAATGTTCTTCATGTACTGGATATTCGCAAGAACTTAGTGTTGGGTTTTTTGTTAAGCAAGAATCACTCTAAACTAGTTTTTGTATCAGATAAGTTTGTACTTACTAAAAATAATATGTATCTAGGAAAAGACTATATAAAAGGACTATTCAAGATGAATGCCCTAACTGTTATACCAAAAAATTTAAGATATAAAACATCATTTTCTGCTTATATTCTTGAGTCATCTAATTTATGACATCGTAGATTAGGACATGTAAATTTCAACTCTACGAAAGTTGATGAACTTGAGTTTACTTTCAAGTATGCATCTCAATGATGGAAATGCGAGATATGCGTAAAGGCAAAGTTGGCCAAAAATGCCATTTCATTCGGTTGAATGAACTACGATACATTTGAAACTTGTTCACACGGATGTGTGTGACTTGAAGTTCGTACAAACAAAAGGTGGTAAAAAAATATTTCATCACATTCATAGATGATTGTATAAAATACTATTAGGTATACTTGTTGAAAAACAAAGATGAAGTTTTGGAAGTGTTCAAATGCTATAAAACTGAAGTCGAGAATCAACTTGGAAAACGAATAAAGATGATTCGTAATGATAGATGATGAGAATATGTTGCACCTTTTGAAGAGTTTTGTGCAAAATATGGGATTAGACATCAAACTACTACATAGTATTCATCTCAATCTTACGGGGTTGCTGAATGCAAGAATCGAACCCTTAAGGAAATGATGAATGCAATGTTGATTAGTTCAGTCTTACCTCAAAACTTGTTGGGGGAAGCTATCATTTATGAAAATCACATCCTTAATAAAATATCATACAAAAGTAAGGTTGAATCAATTTATGAGTTATGGAAAAGCGAAAACATTCCTATAAATATCTAAAAGTGTGGGGGTGTTTGGCAAATGTACGAATACCTTAGACTAAACAAGCAAGGTTTGGACCTAAGACTATTGATTGTGTCTTTATCGGATATGTAGTTAACAGCAGCGCATATCAATTTTTAGTTCATAAATCTAAAGTACTTGATGTACATAAATGTACGATAATTGAATCAAGGAACACTGCCGTCACTGAAGATATCTTTCCGCATAAGGAAAATGAAACAAGTTCATATAAACAAACTTATGATGGCGCACATAAAGATGATGATAATATTCAAGAAGATGAAGAGCCGAGACGTAGTAAGAGACAACGAATTCATAAGACCTTTGGTCAAGAATTCATTACCCATCTACTAGAAAAAAGATCATAGGACATTTGATGAAGCAATGTCTTCTCCCAAAGCTCTTTTTTTGGAAAAAAAGCGGTAAATAATAAAACTGAGTCCATCATGAGCAACCATAATTGGAAATTGGTTGATCTCCTCCAAGAAATAAAGCTTTAGGGTATAAATGGATCTTACAAAAATAAATTGAAGTCGGATGGATCAATAGATAAGTACAAGGCTAGATTAGTAGTCAAAGGGAATAGATAAAAGGAAGGTCTAGATTTCTTCGATACCTATTCATCTGTAACAAGGATTACGTCTATACGTGTCTTGATTGCAATCGCAACATTGCATGATCTTGAAATATATTAAAGGGTTGTCTAAAATTCCATTTCTAAACGGTGAATTAGAAGAAGAAATTTATATGAAATAACTTGAAGGGTTTGTTCCTCCAAAAAATGAAAAGAATGTGTGTAAACTTGCAAAGTCGCTATATAGATTAAAACAAGTGTCGAAGAATGACATGAAAAGTTAGCAAAACTATGTTGTCAAATGACTTCAAAATCAATAAATGTGACAAACGTGTCTACATTAAGAACACACCTAATGAATTCATGATCGTTTTCCTGTATGTTGACGATATGCTAATTATGGGAAATAACTCGAACGTCATTTCCTCAACTAAGAAAATGTTGATAAACCATTTTGATATGAAAGACATAGAAATTGCAGATGTGATATTAGCGGTTAAAATATCTAAGACAAGTGATTGTTTGTCATTTTCTGAATCACACTATATTGAGATATACTTAAGAAATTTAAGGCATATGGCGATAAACCAGTAATGACACCAGTTGACTTGAGCACACATTTAGCCAAAAATACTGGTGATCCCGTGTCTCAATTGAAGTATTCATGCGTTGTAGACAGTTTGATGTATATTGCCAACTACATGCGTCCAGATATATCATACATAGTCATCAAGTTGAGTAGGTTTACAAGTAATCCGAACATTGAACATTGAAAGGAATTAAACTGAGTTCTTAGACACATAAGACACATTGTTGGATATGGATTACATTACTCGAGATATCCTGCGGTGTTAGAAGGATATACCGATGTAAATTAGATACCCGACACAAAGGATTCAAAGTCTACTAGTGACTATGTATTTACCATTAGAAGCGGAGCTGTGTCCTGGAAATCATTTAAGCAAACTTGTATAGCTCGATCCACAATGGAGTATGAGTTTATTGTTTTAGATAAAGCCAGAGAAGAATCAGAATGTCTTTGTAATTTCCTTGAAGAAATTCCATGTTGGGAGAAACCGGTACTTGCGATTAACATACATTACGATAGTCAATCGAAAATTACAAGGGCACATAACAGTATGTATAATGGTAAATCTCGACATATACGTCGGAGACATAATACTATTAAACAATTGATAGCAAATGATATAATCTCAATTCATTCGTTAAGTTAAAAGAGAACTTAGCTAATCCTTTAACAAAAGGACTAACGAGAGATCAAGTATACCATCTTTCAAGGGAATGGGCCTAAAGCCTATAGAATGGAATCACTATGTTAGAAACCCAACCTTGTAGATTGGAGATCCCAAGATTTTGGTTCAATGAGACAACTAAGTCATAAAAGATTCAGAGTAAAACACTTACTCCCATTCCCAAAATTTTGAAGTGCTATGATAAATGTGTATAAGGATAAGTGAATTTTTTTAATGATTCCTATACTTTGGAAGAAAGGTAGGAGATCAATTACATAAGTGTGAAGTGGTGTTACTTCTACGAGAATTTGTGGCTTAATTCTCTTGAAGCATTTATAAAACCAAGAGTTTTCCAATGCCAAAATGAACACAAACATGAAAACTGAAGTGGTAAGATGAGTTACGGTGTTGATGAAGTTGTTTTGATTTACATGAATGGCTGAATGGTTCAAGACATTGCGTTCACTAATTAGCCTAGTGAATTCGATTGTATACAACTAAAGAAGGTTCAAGGCCACAAACTACCTATCTTGAAGCTATGAGTTGCCTCATGTACTCATTTGTTAGAGTTTGCATTTTGTTGTGTATATCGATGAATTTTCATTCATGTGAGGGATTGATGGAATTGGTTTAAAGAAAAAAATGTGGTTAAGTATAACTTGAAAAAGTGACTCGGGGTCAACTTTAATCAAATATTCGGATTTGTTCCAATTGTCAAATTACGAATGTAAATAGACCAACTTATTCTACTCATCGATTAGATCGTCGTAGTATATTAATATCTCAAAACCAATTTCGGATGCATGAAATTGTACTCCAAATTTGGACAGAAATAGATGAAACTGCCTGATTGAGCTTCGATATGTATCTCGTTTGTCGCTTGAGCGAAAATGTTTCTGCTCGAATTTTGACACTCTCGCTCGAGCCAAAGTCTGGTGAAAAGCTAGCGACGGCTAGCGTTGCTTCTATTTGTAAGGTTGCTAGGTTTGGCTAGCAAAACTTCATCCACAATCTTTCATTCTCTATAAATAGGACACTTGGGATGCCATTTTCTTCACACCAATGATATGGAATTATAAGCATTCATTCTCTCTTCTCTCTCAACCATAATTCGCATAAAAGTTGCATAAATTCTGGTTTTCTTCAATTTGCATAAATGAGTGCATATTCCAACTTTTGGTTCGGTGTTTTGTGTGTTTTGAAGTGCTACTCACAAAAGAGGATAGTCATTGTATCTTGGGAGTTAATTTCCATAAATCGTAGGTAGCGTTGCATGGCAAGTTTGACTTAAGGACAAAATGTTCAACATTTGTCTCGACTTTGCATCCATTTTGGTGTCATTTTGCTACATTTATTGGCGTTTCCATTGGAGAGTAGATCGTCGTAGTATATTTGGAATCTCAAAACCAATTCAGAATTAATAAGAAATTGTAGTCCAAAGTTGAACGGAAATAGAGGAAATTGCCTAATTGAGCATGGATATGTCGCTTGATTGTCGCTCGAGCGACGGTCCAGTGAGAATCGAGCAAAAATGTTTCTGCTCGGATTTTCACTCTCGCTCGAGCGAGAGTGAGGCAAAAAGCTATCGACGGCTAGCGTTACTTTTGTTCGTAAGGTTGCGAGGTTTGGCTCGCAATACTTCATCCGCAACCACTCATCCTCTATAAATAAGATCTTGAGATGTCATTTTCTACACACCAATGATGTGCAATTATAAGCATTCATTCTCTCTTCTCTCTCAACCATAATTCGCATAAAAGTTGCATAAATTTTGGTTTTCTTCCATTTGCATAAAGGAGTGCATATTCCAACTTCCGGGAGTTAATTGCCATAAACTGTAGGCACTGTTGCGGGGTAAATTCGACTTAAGGACAAAGTATTCAATACTTGCCTCAACTTTGCATCCATTTTGGCGTCATTTTGCTGCATTTATTGGCGTTTCCATTGAAGTCTTATTGATTCCATCTATTACTATCTGGCCGTTACTCCGTCGGAATTTCTGCAGAAGTTGTGATCAAATTTTCTCCAGGTGTTACTTGTCACTCTGTCCACCATATTTCCAACAAACTTTTGGACAAATACGGCCAGTCTTTACAGGCAGACTGGCTCATGGCTCGATTTATTCTATGTCAAGTCAAGCCAAATCTAAAACAGGCAGGCTGAAAACGACTCAGAGTAACGAAGACTGACTCATTGCTTGTTGAAAATTTTGCTCAATAATTCTCGGCCCTCCATGCTATTGCTGGATATAGTAATTTGTTCTGATGTTCTGAAGAATATAAATGAAGGAGTTTGCCTGTATAAAACTAACATATAGATTCACATTTGCAAGGACTAGAAGCAAACAAAATTCAAAGGCTGTTCCATTAAATTTGCGATAATTTTACATCATCTTAAAACAATCAGAGTACGGTACACTTTGTCTGTCAAATTCACTTTCCAGGGACAAAGTTTGTGGCATAGGACCAAGCATTGTTGTTAACAGGGTCTGCAAGGTGGTCAGCAAGGTTTTCCAATGGACCCTTTCCAGTCACAATTGCTTGGACGAAGAATCCGAACATGGAGAACATGGCAAGTCTACCATTCTTGATCTCCTTCACCTTGAGCTCCGCAAAAGCCTCAGGATCATCTGCAAGACCCAAGGGGTCGAAGCTTCCACCAGGGTAAAGTGGGTCGACCACCTCACCTAGTGGTCCACCGGCAACACGATAGCCCTCAACAGCTCCCATCAAGATGACTTGGCAAGCCCAGATGGCCAAAATGCTCTGGGCGTGGATCAAGTTCGGGTTGCCCAAGTAGTTCAGTCCACCCTCACTGAAGATTTGCGCTCCGGCCTTGAACCACACGGCCTCACCGAACTTGACACCATTGCGAGCCAAGAGCTCAGGGAAAACACATCCAAGAGCTCCAAGCATGGCCCATCTGCAGTGGATCACTTCAAGCTCACGGTTCTTGGCGAATGTCTCGGGATCAGCTGAGAGTCCAGCAGTGTCCCAACCATAATCACCAGGGAATTGACCAGTGAGGTAGCTTGGGGGCTCTCCGGAGAATGGTCCCAAATACTTAACGCGGTCAGGGCCATACCACGGGCTGCCTGAAGAAACTGACTTGCTCACAGCCTTCCTCATTGTTACCCTCCCGTTGCCAGTGATCTCAGGGGCTGATGGCGAGAGCTTCACTGCTTTACCAGCGAAAGATGGAGAAGAAAGAGCCATTGTAGAGGCAGCCATGGGTTAAGAGAAGTTAACTGCTGATTGACGGTTGTGTTGAAATTGTGTTTAAGTGCTCAATGTCCAGAGGTAGGTGTGATTATTTATAGAAGGGAAAGGCAAATTTTCTTATCTTTATCATATCCATATCTCTTCTTTGATTGGATCTCAAGATTTTTTTATCTGTTGCCTCTTGGCCACTTGGAAATCTCCAGTCCATCAGTTTCTTGGAATTTTATCTGTGGCTCCAAACTAATTAAGGTGGTTTGTCATGCCTTTGATATTCTTGATTTTGACAATAAAATTTATCCTAACAATGATATTTTTTTTATGTGAGAATCAAATGTGTGAAAAATATCTTCATCTGATTAGTAGTGTCAATTTGTCCCTTAACCATTTTACTATTTTCCTTGCCCAACGGGGGTGATTTTAGGTGTGGCAAAATGGCTCAGTGGTTCGGGACATCAAGCCAAGGCTCGGGTCGAGCCTCATTTTTGGGGCTAGGCCCAAGCCGGCTCGGCCTATGTCACGGGCTTTTTCGGCCCGTGACCAAAAGAATGGATTAATATTGAATTTTTTAAAAGAAAAAAATTTAAAAAAAGAAAAATCTGGGCCGGCCTGGGCTCGGCCCGGCTTGGCTTGGAAAAAGCCCAAGCCAAATCCGGGGCCGAGCCCCAAATTTTCCAACAAGCTTTGGATCGGCTCGGGCCCGAAAAAAGCCCAATTCTCCGAGCCCGAGCCTAGAATTTGGACTCGCGAGCCGACCCGACTCGCTGCCACCCCTAGGTGATCTTAATTGAGCTATGAACCTAAAACTAGTTTCATTTGTTATTTGAGTAGAATGTTCATAGTTTGTAATATTGTTCGTGTGCGATTCAACAAAATCTTGTAAAGAGAGAATTCATGCTCTAATGAAACCATTTTCAAATAAAGTATTTTCCACCTGTGAATAACATATAGCAAAGCAACACCCAATACACTGACAACTCCCATCATAAATGGATTCAAATCCAATACACCGACAACTCCCATCATAAATGGATTCAAATCCAATACACCGACAACTCCCATTACTAATGGATTCAAAACAATGTTATTGCCTGACTTGGGGTTATAAATTTTCTTATTTTCATCAATTAAATAATATTTTATTACTTGTCGCAAAAGCTCTATTTGCCTTTGCCATTTTATGAGTCTTTTCATTTTTCCGTATGGCATCGCCACTCTCTTTGGTAGCATTCATTAATTTGGAACTTAATTCCAAAGACATCCCCCAATCCAAATGGAATTTTCCGTAAAATGGTAGGTAATATAATGCATGCAGACCAAGTAAAGAAATGACTTTCTTACTTTTCTTTCATAGTTGTCTTAATGACTAGTAGTTTGAAACTTTAAGAAAGCGGGTTTTTTTGACACTCTGATCCTTCTTCTCAAGTCAAGTTCAGTTCAAAGATTGTAAGTGTTAGTGATGGACCCGAACATCTAACCCACTTCTGAACTTAAAGTGGTTCACCTCATACAGGAAAACATATTTTCTTGAATTTAGGTTGTATACTGAATAACATACAAATTATTCAAGATAGTGAACTAATCCAATGGTACAAGTGGCTGTCCCTGATTGGCCACGAGAAACTATGTCCACATCGGATGAGATTTTGCTACATAATGTACCCAAAAAAATAAATATCCACCATAACTGGTGGTGCTGGACTTCGCCAAATGGATATGCTATCAAAAATATCATACACCAATGAAAATTCAGTGAGTGATATCAATAGATAAGGACCCAGTTGAGTGCTGGCAGCCCAATTCATATAAATACCTTAATATGCAATGGCCATGTAACTCAAGCCACAAACAACTCGCAACTCTTTCCTGAACAAAGTGAAGTATTAAGTAAAATGGCAGCCTCCACTATGGCTCTTTCTTCTTCATCTTTCGCCGGAAAGGCGGTGAAGCTCTCACCATCTGCCACCGAGATCACTGGCAACGGGAGAGTCTCAATGAGGAAGTCTGTGAGCAAGTCAGTTTCTTCAGGCAGCCCGTGGTATGGCCCTGATCGCGTTAAGTATTTGGGACCATTATCCGGAGAGCCCCCAAGCTACCTCACTGGTCAATTCCCTGGTGATTATGGTTGGGACACTGCTGGACTCTCAGCTGATCCCGAGACATTCGCCAAGAACCGTGAGCTTGAAGTGATCCACTGCAGATGGGCCATGCTTGGAGCTCTTGGATGTGTTTTCCCTGAGCTCTTGGCTCGCAATGGTGTCAAGTTCGGTGAGGCCGTGTGGTTCAAGGCCGGAGCGCAAATCTTCAGTGAGGGTGGACTGAACTACTTGGGCAACCCGAACTTGATCCACGCCCAGAGCATTTTGGCCATCTGGGCTTGCCAAGTCATCTTGATGGGAGCTGTTGAGGGCTATCGTGTTGCCGGTGGACCACTAGGTGAGGTGGTCGACCCACTTTACCCCGGTGGAAGCTTCGACCCCTTGGGTCTTGCCGATGATCCCGAGGCTTTTGCAGAGCTCAAGGTGAAGGAGATCAAGAACGGTAGACTTGCCATGTTCTCCATGTTCGGGTTCTTCGTCCAGGCAATTGTAACCGGAAAGGGTCCATTGGAAAACCTTGCTGACCACCTTGCAGACCCCGTCAACAACAATGCTTGGTCCTATGCCACAAACTTCGTCCCTGGAAAGTAAGCATTGAAAGATTTGTCAATTATGAGCCCAAATTGAAATTTGACTCGTATTTTTAATTATAAGAGTTATTGAACAACCAGTGGTGTTTGTGGTGTAATTGATTTCATCTAATGAAAAACCAGTGAATTTTTTACATCGTCATATGAATGTTTACGATTATGTTAGAATAAACTCTAGAATTCTCGAGCAATTCTATGTACATCATTCGACGTGATCATCATAATTGTCAACCTGGTTCATGGATTATTGATCTATAAGAATGTCAATTGAGTCCCTCAACTTCAATTCTTGAGAACAATAGGTCTCTTCTTTTGATTTCAGTAATAAAAAAATACGGTGAACAATAATGAGATCTTTATTTAGTTTTCGACTTCGTTTCTCTAACTAGGCATATCCGAAACTCAAAAAATAATTCAATTCTTCAACAAACAAAACCAACATATAAGCATGTGAATCTATGATGAATTATTGCAATAATTCGGACTATTAGGGATGACAACGGGTCAGTTCGACCAAAATCATAACTGCACCACAAAATTTTTGTCATTCCATAACCGCATCATAACCACGAAAGTTGGTTCGGTTCGGTTCGAATAATAACCATGAAAATAAATTATTTTTTATAAGTCCAACAGTCAAATTGAAAAAAAAAAAAAAATTATGAATAAAAATCAATAAAAACAAAAACACAATACTAAGTCAATGTAGCAAACAATATCCCAAATGAAAATGCAAACAATTTAAATGATCTTTCTTTGGCCTTTGAGAAGTTAAAATAAGACAACCCAAAATAAGAGAATTATAGACAGATTAAAAAACACTAATTTAATATCATACAGATAATTAACAACCAGTAGACATACTAAAACTGCTAGCGATAAAATTAAAGTACCCAACCAAGTAAATATTGTATTAAGTAACAAAAATGAGAGATAGAATTAGAGAACTAAATAGATTAATGAGCTCAACTCCAGTGAGCATTAAAAGAAAAAGGGGAAATTCATAATCAAGAAAATTGCGTTTGCATTCGCTAACCAAGAAAATGTATGAGATGACTCAGGGAAGGAGAGCCTCATATAAAATAGACTCGTCAAGACCAATTCAAGAAATATCTTCATCTCAATCACAGAAGACATTTTCAAATTTAAATCATAGTCATCCTACACATACTTCCATTACATAATACAATATAAGGAAATATAGTCTATTTAAAATGTCATTTCAAAGCTACAATAATTAAAAAAAAAAAAAATAGTGAACTAATCAAGATATAAATATCAAAATAAGATCTAGATATAAGATCTGAATGTCGCACACTATGGACGACACACAAGCTATACCTTTCGAATTCAGATCTGATTATAACGCCAAATCGGGAGCGGTGGCACGGTAGAAAGCGGAGTCGGTGTTGTTGATTCCAATTTCGAATTTTCTTTCTCGTCGTTGCCCGTCGCTTTAATATTTCCTATTTTCTGTGTATTTTCAATGAGCGAGTGAATGTGAGTAGGGTTAAGTTAAGGTCAAAAAATTGGGCTAGTGTGTCGGTCATGCTAACGAGTCGGTAAAGTAATGTGCCATAATTATATAAAGAATTATTAAAAGAAGCCTAATTGTCCAATTAATTTTTTTAAAACGGGTAATCGGTTCGGTTAAGTGTACCGTCGCTAAATACCATACCCGCCCCATCACGAATTGGGTCATTAAAATTAAAATCATAACCAACCCATTGCACTATTGGTTCAATTTTTTTCGCCCCATTCGATTTGATTAACCGCGATTTTCGATTTTAACGATTCAAATTGTCATCCCTACGGAATATATTTCTTAGGAGGAGGGGAACCCTCAAGCTCGATGGGGACTAGGCTTGAACGATGTGGGGATGAGGACAAGTTTAAGAAATCAGTCGCGAATTGGGAACGGAAATCATGGTTCCACTCCATTATTTACAAAATAAAATAAAATAAAAAGGGATATTGCACTCGCGGTCCCAAACATTTCAATTTTTTTGTAACTTTTATCATATCCTTTCATTTGTTGCAATCACAATTTCAAACCTTTCATTTTTGTATGACTAAAGGTCATATGGATGGTTTCCATCCATATATTCGTTAGTAACAATTTCAAAAATGCAAATAGAAACTTTATATTTTTCACATAAAATAACTAAATAAAAAACCCAAAAATGGAGAAAAGAAATAAAAAAGTTCCAATTCTTCGCTGCTCTTACCAACACAGGGGGGTTGACATCCCCCGTGATCGAAAACGCAGGCCTCATCCCCCTATTTGTGGGGTTCGGTCTGACATCAACCCCTTGTCCATTTAGCAAAATCTAAAATCAAAACCCCACCGTCGGCTACTATGACCACCCACGTACCGCCAGCCACTCAGACATAAGCTTCACCTAGCTGCTTCTTTACCCAAATCAACCCATTTGTTCTTCACCAAAAATCATTTACTTAAGGGCATGTTTGATTGTGTTGGAATTCCATGGAAAAATAAAAGGAATTCCAACTTTATGTTATTATAGTTGTTTGATGGACTAAACTTGGGGTGGAATTCCAATTCCACCCATCACCTCACGCGCCTCTATTCCTTGTTTTTAGGGCAATTCTAAGTTTTTTTTTTTTTTTTTTTTTTTTGGCAATTGGAACAAATTTTAAATCCAATGGTAAAAAAATGTATCCATTTAATTGACAATTTGTATGAAAAACAAAGCCAAACGAATACAAAAAATTTATGAAATTTTTTTTTTTTTATTTTTACTTTTTGACAATCCAAACAAATTTTAATACAAATTGTAAAAATATTTATACCCCAAAAAATAACAATTTGCATGAAAAATAAAGTCAAACGGATTAGGTGAAAAATTATATCAATCAAACACCATTAATTACATTTTCCTCTAAAATAAATAGTAGACAATTCAATTCTCTGCAATTCATTTTCATTCCATCAAAATTCTACCATTGCAATCAAACGGACCCTAAGTAAACTTTTTCCTCCATTCAATTTTTGTGGCAAACCCATTTGTTCTTCACCAAAACCAAAATTAGAAAACAATCCATCAAATTCAGGCCATGGCTGCTTCTTCACTAGTCGACACAAAATGATTTGCACCATGTCTTCTCTCGAAGGTCCTGTTACTGTTGTCTTCTTTTGGCTATAATACCAAAGTTGAAGCACGTCTACATTTGCAGTAGCTTTTTCGCGTGTAAGCAAATTCCATCTAAGGAACTGTTACCGAAGATCGAGGTTCTTCAGTCTTCACATCTGCATTTTCAACGGCCTTGGAAATGGAATAGAAACAAGGAGATAATTGTGGTAGTGACAGATCTAAATTTGTAATATGTTTTTGTGATTGTCTTGTTAATCTTGTTCCTATTCAGGTCCAAGTGAATCAAGTTCAGAAGTAGCGTCTTGAATTGTGCTGCAACCAGAGATCAAACCGTGCATTATTATTATTATTATTATTATTATTATTATTATTATTATTATTATTATCTGGAATTGATCCTTCCAGCTGGTTGTCAAGCAATGACGACCTTAAAGGTGTGTAATCTATTTCTGTGAATTGATAAGTGCATTTTTATACACTTATTTAGTACCTAAACTAAACTTATTATAGATCAAATGAGTGAATTTTTACTCACAATTGTGTAATTTATGCTTTTATAGGCAAAAATTACCCAAAAGAAAGAGAATAAGGCAAAAGAATGAAAAATGACTAAAAGTGTACAAAAATTGTGAAGTTGGGGACCAAAGAGCAAGTGCCAAAATTGGAGGATTTGAGATGCAATTTATGGAGGGCAAAAGCGAAGTAAAAGTCAAAATTCGAGGACCAAAATGTACAAGTTCAAAGTTGAGGGACCTTTTTACATGCCTTCTGAAACATAGGGACCAATGGTGCAATTTTTCCTAGGTTTTGATTTAAAACCTACATCTTAGATATTTCATTTGGCAGTTTTTCTTCCTGGGACGTCTCTGCTGGTTCCCTTTTCCTCTTCAATTTCTTTTCATTTTCATTTTCTTTTCTTTTTATTTTATTTTTTTACTTGTAATTTTTGGGGGAGCTAATCATAGAGCAAAAGAAGGAGCAAAGGATTTGACAAGGATTTTGAGAAAATCAAGTTCAAGCTCGAAAATAGGGTTTTATCTTTAAACTTTGATTTTTCTCATTTATTTTGTCAAATGTGTAATGTATTGTATAAATATTCTCCTTTATTATCATATGTATAATATGGACTAAATTTATTGTTGGAATTTGTGGTTGAATTTTAACCTAACCTTAATTAATTTCTATATTTGCTATTTAATATTTGTTATTTATTTTCATGTGTTTCTACTATTGTTATTATTGTATTTTCATTTATGTGGCCAATGAATGATTGTGTTTCGTAATTTGTACATTGTTCGAGAGATGATTGTATAATTTAAACCAAATGGTAGAAACCCTAGGTTTGTGTAGTGACCCTATGCTTGTGTAGTGGATAGAGATATACCACTAGCCCTAGGTGATCCAATGTGCTATTTTCACAATTATTAAATGCGGTTGTTTGGTTTCAAAACGACATAGAGATATAGTAGGTTTAACCAATCAATTAGGGTTAGTTTCACTCGAGAGAGGTAATTAATTAAAATTGAAAGATCGAGTCTAACATCGTCAATGAGTAATTCGTTAATGGGCTTGTTGTGATATTAATTAGGCGACGGTTAAGCAAAACTATGAATCCCAACCACGTTTTGCCTTCAAAATCACCAAGCGTTTATGTTTTTCTTATTTTATAGATTTTTAGTTGTTTTTCTAAGCTCTGTGTCTTTATTGTGTGTTTGTTTCTTTTGATTGTTAGAATTAAATTAATTAGAGTTGCATAATCTAGAGTAGATATTCCTCGAGGGTTCGACAACTCGGATTTAAAAGATCCACTTTATTACTTGAGCGCGATCTGTGCACTTGCGGCTTGCACTTTTTCGCACAACATGAATCAACCAATCCATCAATCTTCTCAGAGTACCGATCTCTAACAGCCTCACATATGTTCTTAGGCATGTTATTTCCAGATAGAAATGAATACGTAAGATTGGACAGACATAAGTGAAGATCAAAATAAGCATTAATATCTCCCCTTTCAAGTTTAAATTGTTGATCTAATTTTTCAAGAAAAAAACATAATTAACTTTTCCAATTGTTGATGGTCAAATCTGAATGTTTCACGAGCTATTGTTTGTTATACGTTGTTTGAACTCAGGCTTGGGTGTTGAACATGAATATAGATCATAAGTATCAGCACTCTATTCTTGTCAAATTTTAGGACATGGAGATTTGATTAGGAAGTATCTCGACTACAAATATCAATAACAAGTATAACAACATTATACTAATATCAAGATGCTCTATATGTGATGTAAATTTTGTGTTATAACATATTCAAGATAATGCTCCAGAAAGAATGTAAATTATAACTAAAACACAATAGTAGAGAAGGCAAACATTTCATTGTAACATGGTATTAGTAACACATGGAGAGGAATACTCATAAGTGCGTTTTACACATTTATTTAGATCACAAAACATGGCTAATTGTGAACGTATATGTTGAATTATGGCTTAATTCGGTACAATTTGTGTTTGTAGGGCTACATTGATGGATGGAACGAAAAGTATGCGAAAACGAGGGAAAAATGAACAAAACGGAAGAAAACGAAAGTTCGGGAATCAAAATGAATAACATGGAAACAATTCATAGATGTGACGGATGATGAAATGAAGATTCAAGAGTGTTAGGGATCCATCGGATGACGAAAGAAGTCAAAAAGATGAAATATGGTTGAAGCATTACCACATATCAACTTTCAGGCGAAAAAATTATGCTCCGAATTTTTAGTCTCTACTTGAGATCCATTTTTGGGATAGTAAATGTCCGAATTGGAAATTATCTATTTCAGGAATAATTGTATCTCTTCGTGTTATCTTTTCCAAAAACATTTGAATCACTTCAATTGAACATTGGATAATAAAGTTATGACCAAAATATTGAAAATTGTTTAGAGGAGAAAAAAAGTTGTTCCAAGCGGTCGCGTGGAATAAATCTCAAGCGGTCACCCAGAACCATTCAGGGAATCCAGGAGGTGAATTTTACAATCCAAGCGGTCGCTTGGTTCAAATCTGACCCGAATTTTCTAGTTTTTTTATTTGAATCAACTACCTATGGAAACACATCTAGGACTCTTTTATAACCCTAATTACGATCAGAAACGAGGGCGACGCATTATTTGACATATTAGAGAGCAACAAGAAGGCGAAGAACGAGAAGATTACTTCAAAATTCAAGATTTATCTCTAGAATTGAAAGGGTGATGTCTTCTTCAATTGAATTTCTTTCTTTTCTTTGTTTTCTTAGTTTTATCATGCTAGTCTAGATTTTATTGTACTAGCTGAACGATGAACTATGTGATTTGA
The DNA here is from genome assembly GCA_019395295.1 of Osmanthus fragrans. Classification (NCBI taxonomy): domain Eukaryota; kingdom Viridiplantae; phylum Streptophyta; class Magnoliopsida; order Lamiales; family Oleaceae; genus Osmanthus; species Osmanthus fragrans. The sequence continues at coordinate 15,382,309 of CM033350.1, forward strand.
TATTTCAATTTCTAGTTCTATATTTTTGACATTAAAACGCGTTTTGGATTGATGAATGATTTATATACATTAATTTGAGTCTACAATTATTATGCATGTGATTGTTTAATTTGTGGTAGTTTATTTTATCCATTTGCAAGAGGAGAAATAGATTAGACAGGGTATAAATCATCGTAGGGTTCGATAGTGGATAGAGATATACCACTATGCTTACGTGAATATCTAAGCGTTCATAAAATTTCATGCATTTTTGTATATTTGCTCCCGTCGTAGAGATATAGTCGGTGTCGTATACAAAAATAGATTCAAGCTTAATCGAGAAAAGGTTTTGAATAATGTAGGAACATTGATTCATCACAATCTAAACGTGTTGTCAAATTATAGAACTAGAGTTGAAATAGATTGTTGCATGGGGATTCGCGAACCTAATGCGTTTTTTATTTGATTGTTATAACACTATGCATTTAGTACATCATTGCACGTAGTAGAATTTACTTTTAATTTGATAATTCATTCACTTTTGCATAAGTAGCTTACTTAATTTAGTGGCAATTTAGTTACAAAAACTCAAACACGTATTTTGTTTCGGTTAAGGTTGAATTAGATAGCATTAAGCTATTAAATCTCTGTGGGAACGATACTTGGACTTAAAAATTCACTTTATTACTTGAAACGAACCGTATACTTGCGGTACTATAAGTCGAACACATTTTCGCATGTCAACTTTTTGGCGCCGTTGTCAGGAATTTAGTTTAGTTTGATTTTATTTAAGTTGACACTAATTCGAATTTTTTTTAAATTTTCTTTTCTACTTATTTTTACTTGCTTTTATCTTTGTATACTTTGGCTAACCCCGCACTGTTAATCTATCTCGTGTTTGTATTCTCTCTCTGCACTTTTCAAATAATATATGATTCTAACTTGTTAAAGTAATGAAATGTTTGCAATGGATAATCTCTACATGGGTTATGCAGATATGCTTGGAGGATATCCGAGTTGTGAAAATTGTTATGTGATGCATTGTACCGAACAATGCTTGTTTTCGTACGATAGTTTCCACACGCCGAAACTTCTGATGTTTAGAAAATATTTGAGGTTTCGAAAACAAGCAATTGACAAAAATGATGAAGGGTACATGCTTGTTGGAGATTTTTTACCTAACAATTGGGATGATGGCATCGAACTTGTAGGAGATGGTCTTCCTCAATTAAACGAAAAGGTACTTACAAAGTACTTCAAAAAATTGGTCAAGTTGGACGAAAACGATATACTTATAGGAGATCTCATATACTTGGAAGAATTTCAACAATGGGGGTACAATCCTGCTTGAAGGAGTCGACTGTACCTACTTCTCATTGCCTGTGGATCTAGATTGTGGATCGATCATTCAACCCAATGATGTATCGAATATGGAAGAAGGGACTAAAGATAGTGGCAAATTGATCACAACGGAATCAAATGAAGATGTTGTAATAAATGAGGATGAAATTGATCAACATTTTTTTTGACTTCATTGGTTGTCCAAAAATTGATTTTGTGATTAAGCCCGATGTAGGGGTAGAAGTTTACATAGTTGAAATTGAATCGGTTGAAATAAAAAAGTCTTATTATGTTGAAAAGGGCAAGGTAAAGGTCTCGAGATCAAATGAAAAGTGGATCAAAGCCAAAAGAAGAAAAATGGACAAGGCATCCAACGTTTCTTTAGGTGCCCGTGATTCAATTATCAATAGTCGAGATTATAAACTATAAACTAGCGCTGGTTGGGAGGCAACCCAATGTTTCTACCCTTTTATTTATTTCGTTTTATGCATTAGATTGGAATTTTTTTTTTATGATTTTATGCATTTTTAGTAGTTTTAGGTCATCGTTCACCTATTCTATCAATTTCCATTATACCGGCTAACTTTTTTCCTTTGCATGATTGCACCATAAAGAAATTCCTAAGGAAAAGAAAATGTTGTCTCCACCACCGGGAAATAGCACATCGAGACCCAGTTTCTTCCACCATCTTCACCACCGCCTTCATTTTGATCAGGGGAGTTTTTATACCCCTTGTTTTATTTTGTTTGGGTTTTGTCATTTAAATTTTGTATTTAACTCTTACACTTTGCACATTGAGGACAATGCTTAGTTCAAGTTTAGGGGTGGTAGAATTTGTATGACAAAATTGGTGGACTTTTCATTACGTTTTCGCTATTCATCGATGTTTTTGCATGATTTACTATTTTCTGTGTGTTTTGTTATGTGAAAAAAAAAATTTGTTTTTTTTAGTATTTATTTGTTTTGTTTTATGTGTTTGTATGGGTTTAATAGCCTTGCCGGCAATGATATGAATATTGGAATTAGTATAACTATGAATAATGGAAAATGTGCATGTTAGATTGATCGAAACTTATCTATGTGGAAAGCTTGACACTTTTGCGCACATCACTCATGTTTGCATGCTAAGGTGATGGTTGTGGTCATTATTTATAGGAGATTTGAACATGATAGGTTGAACCAGAAAATCCTCTATTGTACTTATCAAATATCCATTCTTGTAGTAGTTTGGAGATGATTTAGTTATTGCAGAGGAACATTGAGATGAGTAGGGATTCCATGCATGAAATTGTATTGTGTGGATTTGATTAGACCAACAAGACGAAGATGAGGTGAAAGTCTTAAATTAGATGTTGGTTTTTGAAAATAAATGTCTAGAAAAATAGGGGTATGACATTGAATTGCTTGAGGAAATCTCTATTCTAAACTTTTATGACTCGAGCAAGTAAGTCTGTAAGGGTGAATGGAAACTTGATGCCCTAAAATCAACTGATTTGGGAGACATCAGCCTAACGCTCGCTACAGGGTCATATAGAAAGCAAGAGAGAAAGAGTTAAAAGAAAAAGAGAGAAAATACATATTCTCGAACTTTGTAACTTGAGTAAGTAAGCCTGCAAGGGTGATTGAAACCTGGTGCCAATCATCGGTCTAAAGTTCGCTACATGGGTTATATAGAAAGCAAATGAGAGTATGTTAAAAGAAAGAAAATGGAGTGAGAAAATAGCCCCAAGACATTTTAGTTGATGAAATTATACCTTTGATGCAAGACAAGTAACTTAGTTTAGTATTAGAGGTTGAACTAATCAAAGAAATAGGAGAATCCCTGCCTATTAAAGTGTGAACTTGTAATTGCGAGATCTATCCAAACTAAGAGAGGATAAGGACTTAAGTAAATCAGATCTCTACTCTAGCACACACCCCGGGATAACTGAGTGAAAAGAATGAGTTTGGGGGTGTGTATCTCTCGAGCGAAGAAAGAAAAAATTTGACTACTACAGGTCGGGAATTGAACCCATCATAAGCTTGTCATGTTGGCAGGAGTACATACACACACATGTTGGGTTTTACATATGATAGGTGGAGGTCGATTTGAGTTTGAACTATTGATACTGTTCACCATGTAACTCTTAAATTCTAATCTTGAGACACGACAGTTGTTAAATCATGTTTTGTGTTGATTTAAGTCACCATTTTGTTTAAGGACAAATAATTTGTTCAAGTTTGGGGGTTTGATAAGTGCGTTTTACACACTTATTTAGGTCACAAAACATGGCTAATTGTGAACGTATATGTTGAATTATGGCTTAATTCGGTACAATTTGTGCTTGTAGGGCTACATCGATGGATGGAATGAAATGTATGCGAAAACAAACGAAAAAAGACTAAAATGGAAGAAAACAAAAGTTCGGGGATCAAAACGAATAACATGGAAACAATCCATAGATGTGATGGACGATGGAATGAAGATTCAAGAGTGTTAGGGATCTATCGGATGAAGAAAGAAGTCAAAGAGATGAAATATAGTCGAAGCATTATCACATATCAACTTTCAGGCGAAAACGTTATGCTCCGAATTTTTAGTCTCTACTTAAGATCCATTTTTAGGATAGTAAACGTCCGAATTGGAAAATATCTAAATCAGGAAGAATTTTATCTCTTCGTGTTATCTTTCTAACAATCTTTGAATTACTTCAATCGGATATCGGATAAGAAAGTTATGACCAAAATACTGAAAACTGTCCAACGAAGAAAAAAAGTGGTTCCAAGCGGTCGAGTCGAATAAATCCCAAGCGGTCGCCCAGAACCATTCATGGAATCCATGAGGTGAATTTTATCAAACCAAGCGGTCACTTGGTTCAAATCTGATGTAAATTTTCTAATTTCCTTATTTGAATCAACTACTTATGGAAACACATCTAGGACTCCTTTATAACCCTAATTATGACTAGAAACGAGGGCGACACATTATTTGACATATTGGAGAGCAAGAAGAAGGCGAAGAACGAGAAAATTACTTCAAGATTCAAGATTTACTTCTAAAATTGAAAGGGTGATATCTTCTTCAATTGAATTTCTTTCTTTTCTTTCTTTTCTTAGTTTTATCATGCTAGGCTACATTTTATTGTACTAGGTGAACGATGAACCATGTGATTTGATATTTCAATTTCTAGTTCTATATTTTTGACATTAAAACGCGTTTTGAATTGATGAATGATTTATATACATTAATTTAAGTCTACAATTATTATGCATGTGATTGTACGATTTATAGTAGTTTATTTTATCCATTCGAAAGAGGAGAAATAGATTAGACAGGGTATAAATTATCGTAAAGTCCGATAGAAGATATATATATATCGCTATGCTTTACGTGAATATCTAAGTGTTCATAAAATTTCATGCATTTTTGTATATTTGCGTCCGTCATAGAAATATAGCCTGATATCGTATATGAAAATAGGTTCAAACTTGATCGAGAGAGAGTTTTGAATAATGTAGAAACATTGATTCATCACAATCTAAACGTGTTGTCAAATTGTAGAACTAGAGTTGAAATAGATCGTTGCATGGGGATTCGCGAACCTAGTACGCTTTTTATTTGATTGTTATAACACTCTGCATTAGTACATCATTGCACGTAGTAGAATTTGCTTTTCATTTGATAATTCATTCACTTTTGCATAAGTAGCTTACTTAATTTAGTGGCAATTTAGTTATAAAAACTCAAACACGTATTTTGTTTCGGTTAAGGTCGAATTAGAAAGCATTAAACCATTAAATCTTCGTGGGAATGATACTTGGACTTAAAAATCCACTTTATTACTTGAAACGAACTGTATACTTGTGGTACTATAAGTCGAACACATTTTCGCTTGTCAAATACAAGGACAAAATAAATATTGGAATAGAGTTGATTTATCTGTTGTTATTTTCTTTGGATATTTTTGACTTATTCTCTTCATTTCTAATTCTTGTGTAGTATTTGAGAATAGAAGTTAGTATTTTGTTGCTGTGGAAGCCTGGTGTCTAGTAGCGTGCAGCTGTCACACCCTATTTTATAAATCTTGCTTAGTTAATTTCTTTCAATAAAACTTGGTGAAAAAAGAACTTTCTCCTTTAGAGGGACCCTAGGTTCTCTTCATCCTTTTGCTGTAAGTTTAAAGAATTATGGACCAGTTTGTGCAGACAGGCCTAGAATTTTGGGGGAAATGCAGCTTGTCTTTAAGGCAGACTAGCTCATGGCTCGATCTGTTCTGAGTTTAGTCAAGCCGAATATAAAATGGACCGGCTGCATTGTGAACTTTTACACCTCCACCAGAAGTTCAGCTTCATGTAGTTATACCCAACTAGAATTGAAAAGAAATGGAAGACCAGAGGCCATTCAATGTCGGTTTGTTAACCTACCTCGTGGCTGCTACTGGATACAAGTAATTTGTTCTGATCTTCTAATAAAATATAAATGAAGAAGTTTGGCTGCAAAAAACTAACATGTTAGACACATTTGTAAGGACTAGAAGCACACAAAATTCACAGCCAGTTCCATTATTTTTGTGATAATTTTACATCATCTTAAAACAATAGGAGAATGGTACACTTTCTGTCAAATTCACTTTCCAGGGACGAAGTTTGTGGCATAGGACCAAGCATTGTTGTTGACGGGGTCTGCAAGGTGGTCAGCAAGGTTTTCCAATGGACCCTTTCCGGTTACAATTGCCTGGACGAAGAACCCGAACATGGAGAACATGGCAAGTCTACCGTTCTTGATCTCCTTCACCTTGAGCTCTGCAAAAGCCTCGGGATCATCGGCAAGACCCAAGGGGTCGAAGCTTCCACCGGGGTAAAGTGGGTCGACCACCTCACCTAGTGGTCCACCGGCAACACGATAGCCCTCAACAGCTCCCATCAAGATGACTTGGCAAGCCCAGATGGCCAAAATGCTCTGGGCGTGGATCAAGTTCGGGTTGCCCAAGTAGTTCAGTCCACCCTCACTGAAGATTTGCGCTCCGGCCTTGAACCACACGGCCTCCCGAACTTGACACCATTGCGAGCCAAGAGCTCAGGGAAAACACATCCAAGAGCTCCAAGCATGGCCCATCTGCAGTGGATCACTTCAAGCTCACGGTTCTTGGCGAATGTCTCGGGATCAGCTGAGAGTCCAGCAGTGTCCCAACCATAATCACCAGGGAATTGACCAGTGAGGTAGCTTGGGGGCTCTCCGGAGAATGGTCCCAAATACTTAACGCGGTCAGGGCCATACCACGGGCTGCCTGAAGAAACTGACTTGCTCACAGCCTTCCTCATTGAGACTCTCCCGTTGCCAGTGATCTCGGACGCAGATGGTGAGAGCTTCACTGCCTTACCTGCAAAAGTTGGAGAAGAAAGAGCCATAGTGGAGGCTGCCATTTTACTTAATACTTCACTTTGTTTGAGAAATAGTTTCAAGTTGTTCGTAGCTTGAGTTACATGGCCAGTGCATATTAAGGTATTTATATGAATTGGGTTGCCAGCACTCAACAAGGTCCTTATCTATTGATATCACTAACTGTATTTTCATTGGTGTTCGATATTTTTGATAGCATATCCATTTGGCAACGTACACCACTACCAGTTATGTTGGATTTTTTTGGGTGCAATATGTAGCAAAATCTAACCTGATGTGTTCATAATTTATCGTCGCCCGGGAAAGCCATTTGTACCATTGGATTAGTTCACTATCATCATAAAGAATAATTTGTATGTTACATATCCACTAAACTCGAGAAAATATGTTTTCCTGTATAAGGTGAACCTAATTATTTTAAATCCAGAAGTGAGCTAGATTTTCAAGTGTTGATTCCTTTAACACTTAAAATCTTTGAAGTATTCATTAGAGCATTAATTCTTTCTTTACATCATTTTTCGTCACATCTTGAAAAAAAAAAAAAAAAAATTAAATTTGTTGAATTCGAACACAAACCATCATTATAAGCTTTTAACACCTACTCAAAGAACAAAAACACGTTTTACATTCATAGCTTAACATGGATCATCCCCACTGGGCAACGAAAATAGTAACAAGGCTAAGGGACAAATGGACACTACTAATCAAAGTATTTAGATACCTTAAGTGCCCCATTCTGATACTCCAATGAAAATATTTTACACATTTAATTCTCAGTTATTCAATCTTTTTGTTAGGATATATTTTGCCCCCGTTTGGCCCATTTTTTTTTATTTTATTTTTATTTATTTCAAATTTTAATGTTTTGAATGGTGTTTTTTTTTTTGAAAAATGTGTGGTTGGAAAATAAGAAGAAAAATTCGATTTACGTGTAATATTATTTTAGGGAAGATTGTGTGGTTGAAAATAAGAGAGGAAAAAAAAAAAGGAAAGAGAATGGGGCCAAAACAGGGGCTTTGTTGTCAAAACCATGAATATCAAAGGCATGACAAACCACCTCAATTAGTTTGGACCCACTGATAAAAAACAATTCTGAGATCCAATCAAAGAAGAGATATAGATATCAAGAAGATAAGAAAATTGCCTTTCCCTTCTATAAATAACCATACCTACCTTGGACATTGAGCACTTGACACTTGTTTAACACAACCATCAATCAGCAGTTATGTAGAAAATTCTATATTGTGTGTTTGTTTGTGAGAAATGTACAAAAGATATATAGAAGAAAAAAAGGCTTATATAGGTTGAGTACTACAACAACTTTCTTGGTAGTAGGATTGTAGCACTTATATCCCTTTTGTGTATATGAGTACCCAAAAAACAAATATTTAACAGCTCAAGGATGAAGTTTATCACTATTTGGCGCCTGAATATGAACATAAAATGTGCATCCAAAGACTTTTAGGTAAGACAAATCAATCTTTATATCATTCATCACTTCATAGGGAGATTTGAAATCTAGTACACGACTAGGCAGTCAATTAATAAGATAGGTAGCAGTAAGAACACTGTGAGACCAGAACTTCTTGGGTACATTCATTTGAAACATTAGGGCTCTAGTTTTCTCAAGCAAATCTCGATTTTTTTCTTTCTACAATGCCATTTTGTTGGGGGTGTTCCAACACAACTTGTTTAGTTTATAATGTCATGCATGCTCAAATATTGTGACATGTTAATAGACATATACTCAGTGCCATTATCAGACCTTAAGGTGTGAATAGTGGTTGAAAATTGTGTGGTGACTAGTCGATGGAAATCCTGGAATGCATTCAACAATTCACTCTTAAATTTTAAAAGATATAACTAAGTAATCCTTGAGTAATCATCAACAACTGTTACAAAATATTTGTATCCATCAAAAAGATTCAATAGTTGGACCCCAAATGTCAGAGTGAACAATTTCAAACAACTTGCTAGACTTAGACATAGAAGTGTCAAAAGGCAACCTACCAGACTTCGACAAGTAATAAATGTCACAAGTCATTGAGGTTTTACAAAAAAATGGAAGCAACTTAGACAACACTAGTTTGGAAGGATGAGCAAAACGTTGATGACAAAGACATTGATCTTGTGTAGGACTGGAACAAACTTGTAAACTTTTAGACATTTAAGGATCCTTAGATAGATAATACAATCCATTCAGATAAAAGCCATCACCAATCTTTTTCCTGGTGATAATGTCCTATAAAATGACATTATGAGGTGAAAAAATGGCAAGGCAATTAAAAGAGTTTGTGATTTTTCCAACAGATAAGAGATGACAAGCAAAGAAAGGTACATAAAGAGCATCTGACTCCACATTTTTTGAAATCAACTTGATTTTTCCTTTCCCAAAAACTGAGGCACCTTTACCATTAGCAACAGATACTTGAGATGGTTTGGACAATTTTTCAAAATCATGTAAATGTGAAATTTGATTAGTCATGTGATTTGTGGCACCTGAGTCTATTATCCAATAATCATGCACAAGGCTAACTTGAAGAGCAGTAGAGAAAGCTTCTAAAATACTTGGAATGTTATGGGATGATATGCCATCAGTCTTAGTAAGAAAACCTACGAATTTACCAAGTAGGGCAGTAGAGTTTTCAGGTCTAAAACTAGTCATTTGTTCACCATTACCATTCCAATTTTTTTTTGTTTTGTTTTTTTTGTTTTTTTTTTTTGAAGATATTCAGCAAATTCATTGAACACAGCTGCATGATTGGATGTGAACTTCATGAGACCCTTAGTTAATGGTTTAAAAACAATAGAAACAACAACATGATTTGCTTTGTAAGTTAATGTTTGTGAATTTTTCCAATGACCCTTAACTTCATTTGAGAACTTTGGTTTCAATTCAAGATGCAAGACCCAACATCTTTATCGTATATGACCAGTTGCATCACAATATGTACACTTCAAGTTCGGTCTCTTGCCCTTTGTAGTTTTTTATATCATGAATTTTGTGTGTGGACACACAAGCCCTAGTTTCTGCCATATTATACCATGTCTCGAGGTTCATCACCTTTCGACGGGTTTCTTCTCGTTGAATTATGGCACAAATGCTAGAAAAAGAGGAAAGTTCGGTGTTCATCAAGATATGGCTGCGCAGGTCTTCATAGTCAGAGCTAAGACTAATTGAGAGTTGGAAGATTTTGTCTTCCTCTGCTCTCTTTAACAGAATGGTAGAATCAGTAGTATGAGGACAATACACATCTAACCCATTCCACATATTCCTTAATTCACCAAGATGTTGGACAAATGACTTGTTTTCTTGTTGAAGCCCTGAAATATCTCTCTTGAGTTGAAAAATACGAGCTGCATTATTCTGGTTGCCATACATTTCTTTGAAGTTTTTCCACAGATCAAAAGAAAAAGTAGAGAAGCTAAAGATTTCAGCAATTTTCTTGTTCATGGAATTAAGAAGCCAGGATATGACCAACTGGTCTTTGCAGAACCAAACCTCATAAGTATAAGATGATTCATCTGGAGCTTTTATGCTTCCATAGATATAGCCCAGCTTCGATCTTCCACCAAGAGCAAGAGAAATAGCTTTTGACCATGAGAGATAGTTAAACTCATTCAATAAAACTGAACTGAGTCTTTGATTCAGGTTAACCTCAACTTCAATAAGACTTGGAGAGGGATGAGTAATTGAGCTTTCAGCCTCAGGACTATTAAGGTTTTCTTCATCCATCAGGAAGACAGAAAAAATTAAGAAAAAATACAGAGACAGGTCCGGTTAAAGATGATGCTCTGATACCATGTAAAAAAATTCTATATTGTGTGTTTACTTGTGAGAAATGTATAGAAGATATATAGAAGGAAAAAAGCCAATATAGGTTTAGTACAGATCTCTCAATCTTTTATGAAAATAAGTCTAGCCTGCAGGACATGGAAATAATAGCAACACTCCTGGAATTAAGGTAGGCAAAGCTGCAGAGAAGTCTCTCCTGGAATTAAGGTAGGTAGCTGCAGAGAAGTGAGTGAGTGACATGAGGGACTTCTTCCAATAAGTTAACTTTTCTTAACCCATGGCTACCTCTAGAATGGCTCTTTCTTCTCCATCTTTTGCCAGCAATGCAGTGAAGCTCTCACATCAGCCCTTGAGATTATTGGCAACGGGATGGTGTCAATGAGAAAGGCTGTGAGCAAGTCAGTTTCTTCAGGCAGCCCATGGTATGGCCCTGACTACGTTAAGTATTTGAGACCATTCTCCAGAGAGCTCCCAAGCTACATCACTGGTGAATTCCCTGGTGACTATGGTTGGGACACTGCTGGAATGTCAGCTGATCCGGAAACATTCGCAAAGAACTGGGAACTTGAAGTGATCTACTACAAATAGGCTATGCTTGGAGCTCTTGGGTGTGTATTCCCCGAGCTATTGGCCCATAATGGTGTCAAGTTTGGTGAGGCTGTGTGGTTCAAGGCCGGTGCCCAAATCTTCAACGAGGGTGGACTAGACTACTTGGGACAACCCAAGCTTGATCCATGCACAGAGCATTTTGGTCATCTGGGAAGTCATCTTGATGGGAGCTGTTGAGGGCTACCGTGTTGTCGGTGGACCACTAGGTGAGGTAGTCGACCCACTTTACCTTGGTGGAAGCTTCGATCCCTTGGGTCTTGCCGATGATATCGAGGCTTTTGCAGAGCTCAAAGTGATGGAGATCAAGAACGGTAGACTTGCCATGTTCGGATTCTTCATCCAAGCAATTGTAACCAGAAATGGGCCATTGGAAAGCCTTGCTGACTAGCTTGCAAACCCCGTTAACAACAATGTTTGGTCCTATGCCACAAAATTCGTCCCTGGAAAGTAAATTTGACAAACAAATTGTACCATACTCCGATTGTTTTAAGATGATGTAAAATTATCGCAAATTAAAGGAACAATGTTCACGAAAATACGTTCGATTTAAAATGTGTACGATTCGTTTTATGTGACTTTTAGTCCTTGCGATCCCACAGAGATTGAGTAGTTCTAATAATTATTTTTTTAACCGAAACTATATGAATTTTTGATGAGTTTTTTTAAATGCTAACCAAACTAAATTTTGAAAACTATTATGAATGAATTTGATAAACTAAATGCAAATTATCTAGAATGCAATATGAAAGCCGAATGCAAATTTTTTGAAATTAATATAATAAAAACGCACTAGGATCACGAATCACCAAACAAGTTCACTTTTAACTCCTATTTCACAAATTGATGACACGATGAATTGATTGAAGAATCAATGTTTCTAACTTATCCAACAATCTCTTTCGAGTAGAATTGAACCTATTCTAGCATACCATTTGACTATATAAATGCAATATACAAGAATGCATAACGTTTTGTAAACACTTAGAGATTCACGCAAAGCATAGCGGTATATTTCTATCCCCTATTGGACCTTTGATTTATACCTTGTAAAATCTATTTCCCTTCTTTCGAATGCATAAAATAGACCACCTAAACTTACATATTCACATGCATTTAATTATGGAGAAAATAAATTGTATATAAATCATTCAACATCCATCAAACGTGTTTAAATATCAAATTGTAAAATAGAAATTACAAGATCACATTGTGAGGTTCATCGTTCAACTATTACTTGAAAAACTAGCATAACATGATAGAAGTAAGAAAACAAAAGAAATAGGTTGGAGACACATCACCCTGTTAATTCTTGAGTTAAATCTTGAATTTTGGGATGCACATCTTCTCTCTCTTCCTTGTTGTCTTGCTCTCCAATGTGTAGAATATGTCAAAATATGAGTAGCCCCCTTTTTCTGGTCAAGTTTAGGGTTAAAAAGTGGTCAAAAATTGGTTTCCATAAGAAGTTGAATCAAATAAGGAAATCAGAATTTTCACACCGGGATTGTACCATGCGACCGCATGGTTATAATCAATGCAACCGCTTGGTTAACTGAAATCGGCACCCGGAGCTCTCGGTTTCTTCCATGCGACCGCATGGAAATAACACCATGCGACCGCATGGTTCAATTGTTTCTCCACTAGACAGCTTTCAGTATTCTAGTCATAATGTTCTCTACCGATATCCGATTGAAGTGATTCAAAGTGCGTTAGAAAGACAACTCAAATATCTACAACTTTTCTTCAGATATCATCTTCCAATTTGATCGTTTACCATGTCAAATATGGGTCGTAATATGAGACTAAAAATCGGTGCGTAACTTTTCGATTAGAAATTGATGTATGATCATACTTTGACGATATTTCATCCCTTTGATGTCTTCTTTCAACCAATTGAATCCTAGTACTCTTGAATCTTCATTCCATCATCCGTCACATCTACGGATTGTTTTCATGTTGTTCATTTTGATCCCCGAACTTTCATTTTGGTCATTTTTCGCTCGTTTTCACATACTTCTCGTTATATCCATCAATGTTGTCCTACAAACACAATTTACATAGAATTAAGCCATATTTCAACATAATTACAATCAATTGTCCATGTTTTGTGATCTAAATAAGTGCGTAAAACGTACTTATCAAACCCCCCAAACTTGAACTATTGTTTGTCCTCAAACAAGATGGTGACTTAACTCTACAAAACATGGTTCAACAACCTGCCGTGTCTTAGAATTAGAATTTAGTAGTAACATAGTGAACAATATCAACAGTAAAACATCAAATCAACCTCCACTTATCATATGCAACCTGACGTTTGTGTGTGTATACTCATGCAAACATGCTCAGTTTTTAATAGATTCAAATCCCGACTTACAGTAGTCAAATTTTTCCTTTCTTCGCTCGACAGATACACACCCCCCAAACTTATTCTTTTACTCACTTTTTCCGGGGTGTGTTCTATACTTGAGATCTGGTTAACTTAAATTCTCACCCTCTCTTAGTTTGGATAGGTCTCGCAATCACAAGTTTACACTTCAACAAACAGAGATTCTCCTATTTCTTTGATTGTTTCAACCTCTAAAACTCAACTAAGTTACTTGCCTTACATCAAAGGTACAATTCTATCAACTAAATGTCATGGGGCACTTTTCTCAATCTATTTTTTTTCTTTGCAAACACATTCTCATTTGCTTTCTATATAACCCATGTATCAAGCTTTAGGCCGATGACTCCCAAATCAGTTGATTTTAGGGCACCAGGTTTGTATTCACCCTTACAGGCTTACTTGCTCAAGTTATAAAGGCTCGAGAAATGTGTTTTCTCTCTTTTCTTTTGACTCTTTCCCTCTTGCTTTCTAAATGACTCCTGTATCGAGTTTTAGGCCGATGACTCCCAAATCAGTTGATTTTAGGGCACCAGATTTTTATTCATCCTTTCAGGCTTAATTGCTCGAGTCATAAAGGCTTGAAAATAGTGTTTTCCTCACAAAAATTTATGTAAACCCCTATTTTTTAGACACTTAGTTTCAAGAACCAACCCCTGATTTCAGGCTTTCGCCTCATTTTTGTCTCATCAGTTTACACAATCCACACAACTCAGTTTTCATGCATGGAATCTCTACTCATCTCAATGTTCCCTTGCAATAACTAGTCCTCCAAACCACTAAAACAATGGAATATTTTTAAGCATAGAAGAGGTAATTTAGGTGTAACCTATCATGTTCTGATCTCCTATAAAAACTGAACCCAATCATCAACTTAACATGTCAAACATGAGTTTTGTGCGCAAGAAATGTCAAGTATCACATACATAAGCATTGGCTAATCTAGACATGCACCATTTCCACTATTCACAGTTCATACCTATTCCACTATTCACATCATTGCCGGCAAGGCTATTAAACCCACACAAGCACACAAATTGAACTAACTGAACAAATACTAAAACAGAATGTCAAAAACGAATTTTTTTTTTAACAAACACACAAACACACAAAAGCAGTAAACATCGATGAATAGCGAAAAAGTAATGAAACGTCCACCAATTTTGTCATACAAATTCTACCACCCCCCAAACTTGAACTAAGCATTGTCCTCAATGTGTAAAGTGTAAGAGTTAAATACAGAATTTGAATGACAAAACTCAAACAAAATAAAATATGGGGGTATGAAAACTCCCTTGATCAGAATGAAGGCGGTGGTGAAGATGGTGGAAGAAACTGAGTCTTGATATGTTATTTCCAAGTGGTGGAGACAACATTTTTCCTTAGAAATTTTTTTATGGTGCAATCCTACAAAGGACGAAAGTTGGCCTGCATAATGGAAATTGATAGAAGAGGTGAACGATGATCTAAAACTACTAAAAATGCATAAAATCATGAAAAAAAATTCTAATCTAATGCATAAAACGAAATAAA
Organism: Osmanthus fragrans; assembly: GCA_019395295.1. Lineage (NCBI taxonomy): Eukaryota > Viridiplantae > Streptophyta > Magnoliopsida > Lamiales > Oleaceae > Osmanthus > Osmanthus fragrans. The sequence continues at coordinate 15,397,327 of CM033350.1, forward strand.
TAAAAGGGTAGAAACGTTGGGTTGCCTCCCAACAAGCGCTAGTTTATAGTCTATAGCTCGACTATACCGTGCTAGTTTGATTTCGGTGGTGTGAGAGCAACTTTTTCAACGACCATTTCTTTCTTACTGCAGCCTTCCTCCAGACTTTAACCGCACCTTTATCCATGTCTTTTGATTTCTCCTCATCTCCTGCCTCAAAATCCACAATGTAGGCTTCTTGCTTCTCATAATTTTGAGTGAGTTGAGTATGCACATTATGAACATTAGCAGTGTTTGAAGAGTCTTGAGAAACAGTGTTGTCCTGTGCCGCATCCTCTACCACATCAATTTGATAGCACTTATCTGACTCGGTATGGAAGTCCATGGCTTTGAACACAAGAAATGTGATCTGTTCTTCGCCAAGTCTCAGATTTAATTCTCCCTTTTGAACATCAATTAGAGCTCTGCTGGTAGCTAGGAATGGTCTGCCCAAAATAAGTGGAACATTCTTGTCTTCTTCCATTTCCAGAATGAGGAAATCGGCTGAGAAAATGAATTTGTCCACCTTGATCAGTACGTCTTCAATTATCCCCCTCGGATGTGTCAATGATCGATCAGCTAATTGCAGCGTCACCGTGGTTGCTTTTGCCTCGCCTAATCCAAGTTTTCTGAAAACAGAAAGAGGCATCAGATTAATACTGGCACCAAGATCACATAGAGCTTTATCAAAATGGCATTCACCAATAGTGCAAGGTACAGTAAAACTCCCTGGATCTTTCAGTTTTGATGGGAGCTTTTTCTGAATAAGAGCACTGCACTCCTCTGTTAGCATCACTGTCTCATTTTCCTCTAGCTTTCGTTTCTTGAAGATAACGTCCTTCAGGAATTGGCGTAGTTAGGCATTTTGAACAGTGCTTCCGCGAATGGGATGTTGATATGGAGCTTTGTGAAAATTTCGAGGAATTTTTTGTACTGTTGCTCCCATTTATGCTTTTTCAACCTCTGAGGGAATGGAATTGGTGGCTCGTAAGGATTGATCGGGGCAGGTGTTTTATTCTGTGATGTATCTGAACCTTCCCTTAGAGATGTCTCTTTTGTTTGTTCAGCTTTTTCCTTCTCTGAAGATGATAGTGTATCTTTGTTTTCACCCAGTCTCTTCACAGTGATCTCTGGTAGTTGAACCCCACTTCTTGTAGTAATGGCTTGACATTGTTCCCTGGGATTCACTTCGGTATTGCTGGGTAGAGTTCCTGGTGCCCTGCTTGTCATAGCAAGTGCCATCTGCCCCATTTGAATCTCCAAATTTTTAATTGCAGACTTTTGTTCTTGGAGAGTGGCTTCTGTCTTCTTCATAAATTGATTGTTGGATTCCATGTACTGATGAGTTGTTTCTATGAATTTTCCAAGCACTTCTTCCAACTGTGGCTTCTTCTCCTGCTGCTGAAATTGATCCTGTGGTATGTTCTGGTTCTGATTTTGATTTTGATTCTGATTACTCCACGAGAAATTTTGGTGTTTTCTCCACCCCGGATTATATGTCTCAGAATTCGGGTTGTTCTGCTGGCGTTGACCCCATTGCACATAATCCATATGCTCTACCTCCTGTGTGAGAATTGGACAGTTTGAAGTAGTGTGATCAGCTCCACACTCCCCACAACTTGGTTTCTTGACAGTTGCTGCATTGGCGGTCTGTGACATGCTGTCAACCTTATGGAATAGTGAATCAATTTTCGCCGACAAAGCTGAAATAGTGTCCACCTCGAACACACCCGGTGCCTTTTTCTGAACTGCTCGTTCTGAAGACCACATGGCTGAAGTAGTAGCCACAGTCTCAAATAGCTTCAGTGCATCATCAACTGTCCTAGTAGACACCGACCCATTAGATGAAGAATCTATATTGCTTTTGAAAGATGGAAGCAGTCCCGCATAAAAGTATTGGACCTGGAGTCCCTTGCTGATACCGTGATGTGGACACTTCCGAAGCATGTTCTTGAACCTGTTCCAAGCTTCATCAAATGATTCATACTCCCATTGATGGAAAATAGAGATATCATGCTTCAGTTTTGCAATCTTGGCTGGTGGAAAGAACTTGGTACAGAACTTTTGAGCAAGATCATTCCAAGTTGTGATACTAGCAATCGGTTGAGAATCCAGCCATTCAAGTGCTTTGTCATGCAATGTGTGTGGAAATAGCCTCAAACGGATGGCGTCATCTGAGATACCTTGATATTTGAAGTGTTGGCACATCTCCAAGAATCTAGAGACGTGTGTATGCGGGTTTTCCTCAGCTCTCCCATAAAACTGATGCCCATTCTGAAACAAGTGTATGACGTTGGTCTTCAGTTGGAAGTTTTGTTGCCCAAATGGTGGGTACACGATACTAGACTGGCTCTGAATGATCTGGGGAATCATGAAATCCCCTACAAGCATGTTTCCTTCGTCCACAGCTTCCTCCTCGTTAGCCGGAATTACTGGATTATGTCGTTCGTTAGCCATTTGCTGTTGTTGTGTTATTCTAGCTTCTCTTTGCAATTGGTGAAAAGTACGCTCGATTTCTGGATCAGTTGGAATCAATTCCCCTCCAATCGATCTTAGCATGCAAATCAGAAATAGGCAAAATTGCCCAAAAATTAGCAAAAGTCGAAGTAACGAAGTTTAACAGGTTATCTAACTAAACTAGAATAAAAATAAAAAGAAAATTTCGAATTAGTGTCTAAATAACTAAAATTAAACTAAAACTCAATCCCCAGCAACGGCGCCAAAAACTTGTTCACGAAAATACGTTCGATTTAAAACCACCGCAAGTGTACGGTTCGTTACAAGTAATAAATTGGACTTTTAGAGTCCGGATTGTCAATCCCACAGAGATTGAGTAGTTCAATAATAATTATTTCGACCTTAACCGAAACTAGATGAATTTTTGATGAGTTTTGTATTAAATGCAAACCAAACTAAATTATGAAAACTATTATGAATGAATTTGATAAACTAAACGCAAATTATCCTAGAATGCAATATGAAAGCCGAATGCAAATTTTATGAAATTAATATAATAAAAACGCACTAGGATCCCGAATCACCAAACAAGTTCACTTTTAACTCCTATTTCACAAATTGATGACACGATGAATTGATTGAAGAATCAATGTTTCTAACTTATCCAACAATCTCTTTCGAGTAGAATTGAACCTATTCTAGCATACCATTTGACTATATTTCTATAACAAATGCAATATACAAGAATGCATAACGTTTTGTAAACACTTAGAGATTCACGCAAAGCATAGCGGTATATTTCTATCCCCTATCGGACTTTACGATGATTTATACCTTGTAAAATCTATTTCCCTTCTTTCGAATGCATAAAATAGACCACCTAAACTCACATAATCACATGCATTTAATTATGGAGAAAATAAATTGTATATAAATCATTCAACATCCATCAAACGTGTTTAAATATCAAATTGCAAAATAGAAATTACAAGATCACATTGTGAGGTTCATCGTTCACCTTGTACTTGAAAAACTAGCCTAACATGATAGAAGTAAGAAAACAAAAGAAATAGGTTGGAGACGACATCACCCTGTTAATTCTTAAGTTAAATCTTGAATTTTGGGATGAATCTTCTTCTCCTTCCTTGTTGTCTTACTCTCCAATGTGTAGAATATGTCAAAATATGCGTAGCCCCCTTTTTCTGGTCGAGTTTAGGGTTAAAAAGAGGTCAAAGATTGGTTTCCATAAGAAGTTGAATCAAATAAGGAAACCAGAATTTTCACGTCGAGATTGTACCATACGACCGCATGGTTATAATCAATGCAACCGCATGGTTAACTGAAATTGGCACCCGGAGCTCTCGGTTTCTTCCATGCGACCGCATGGAAATAACACCATGCGACCGCATGGTTCAATTGTTTCTCCACTGGACAGCTTTCATATTCTGTCAGTAGTTCTCTACCGATATACGATTGAAATGATTCAAAGTGCGTTAGAAAGACAACTCAAATATCTACAACTTTTCTTCAGATATCATCTTCCAATTCGATCGTTTACCATGTCAAATATGGGTCGTAATATGAGATAAAATGTGCGTTTTCGATTAGAAAATGATCATACTTTGAATTTCAATTTGATGTCTTCTTTCAACAATTGAATCCTAGTACTCTTGAAAATTCCATCATCCGTCACATCTACGGATTGTTTTCATGTTGTTCATTTTGATCCCCGAACATTGATTTTCTTCATTTTGGTCATTTTTCACACGTTTTCGCATTCTTCTCGTTATATCCATCAATGTTGTCCTGCAAACACAATTTACAGGAATTAAGCCATATTTCAACATAACTACAATCAATTGTCCATGTTTTGTGATTTAAATAAGTGCGTAAAACGCACTTATCAAACAACTTGTGAATTTTATGTGCTTCTAGTCCTTGCAAATGTGCATCTATATGTTTTTTTTCCTTTTAATTTTTTTTTATTTTTTTATGAATATCCAAACCAATTATCTTATTGAATTTGATCACCTAATTCACATCAAACAGTTGATGACGAAAAGGTCAATAAACCCAAAAAACTAAATCCTCAGTTATATATGTACAAGAGGCAAGCTCATTTGACACTCAATTCCCGTTGCGAGGGACATAATAACAAAGACTAACATTTTAGGAATATTAAACAAAATCGCCTCAATTGGTGCCAAAGAGAAACACGATGATGTACTTTGAACCAGACACAATGAATTGCCTCAAAACAGCTAATCTAGAAATCGTGTGCATGCACAAAACTCTATATTTTATTTTTATGTAGGTAAACTACATTTATTTTAGGGTAAATAACACAAAATGTCCATACATTTCAATGTTATTGTGCAAAACGTCCATACCTTTCATTTTTTTTTAGCATTTTCACCCCCTTTTTCACCTTTCATAGCACAGAATGTCATTTTCATCCATTTTTGACGATTTTACCCTCCTATTCAAATAAAAAAAAAGAACTAATTGCAACCATAGTCCCAAATTTTCAATAAAATACAAATTTCACAAATATAGCATCCAACTACTTCCATACTTCCACCCAACCATAGTCCTGTAATTGTAAGTTTCCAATTTTACAAGATATCATAAAATAGTAAATCGTTTCACTTAAAGCCAATGTAAAGCCATGGAAGCAACAAACTTGTTAAATACATTCCCCACTTTTAAAAGACCACATTCCAAAGGAATTTCCATAAAAACTACAATGCCTATGTTGAATCCAAAGATTCATCTAGGCTCCTATTTTCAAAAGCATTGTTGCACAAGTATTAGGTGAAATTACAACAAATACGTGGGTTCTATAGTTATTACAACTCCGGATAATGAAATTGACAAGTTTGAGGACGTGCACGACGAAAAGGGGTTTAGTTTTAGTACTAGTAGTGTCGATTGGAATGAAAAGTTTCTTGGGGAGATAGACCAATATGCATATTGGGAAGTGGACGGTAGAAGAGAGATGTCTTGATTAGAGGAAAGAGGAACCTCTATGAAATAGGGATGTTGGAGTTGCCCATTTCTGGAAAGGTAATAAAGAACTGGAACTTTCTGGTGCTTTCTATTTGGAGGTTCCTTCCACACTTTAGTTCTTTCCGGGCTAATTTCCCTTTGCTCTTTCAATTTCTTCGGCACCACCACATTAAACCCACAAAACAACAATCAGAAACTAAAATAACTAATATACAAATTTACAATAAAATGAAGTCCATTTGATTTTGGTAGGTGAGTGTTGTTAATGGCGTGGTTTGGGGGATTGAGAAGTGGATGGTAGAAGAGAAAACGGGGATTGGAAGGAAAAGTTTCTTGGAAGTGGTTGTGTAGCTATATTTGTAATTTTTTGAAAATTTAGGACAATAATTGTGATTAGTTCTTTATTTTTTCCTTTTGTTTTATTTGATTAGGTGGGTAAAATCATAAAAAAATGTATGAAAATAATTTTCTGTGCAATGAAATGTGGAAATATGGGTGAAAATGCCAAAAATAAAAAGTAAGGACGTTTTGCACAATAACGTTAAAAGGTAGGGAGATTTTGTGCTATTTACCCTCTATTTGATCATAACATCATAACAAATTACTTATTGATATTATAATCCTTGCAAACGTGTTTTTAAAAATATTTCATCCACCATAGTGTTCAAGACGAGTCCGTAATATAGATCTTAGTCCATGTTTGTCTATCATTAAAGTAGAAAAATGAGTGTTATAATAGTGAATTTTCGAAGAATGTGTGTTTAAAAAGTAGGAAAAAAATTTAAGTGTATGTACAAAATATTTTTTCATCAAAATATGTAATTAAAAATAGGTTTGCAAAAAGAGCGAGAGAGAGAGAGAGAGATAGATTTTGAAATAGTGGTAAAGAAGATGTTTGATTCCTATTTTGGGGAAAATAATACATTTTGAATAATTGATTGATGGAGAATGTGTAGTTAAAAATTAAGGAAATTTTTTGAATTTGTATTTAATATTTTTTTATTAAAAAAAAAAGAGAAAAAAAATTTTGCGAAAAATGAAAATAAAAAGGAGCTTAATTTTCTACGAGTCTATTTAAAAGGATACCAATGGGCAAGAGTAGATCTTGTCTCAGTCAAACCGAGGATTTTCTGGAAAACGGACCATCTTACTGTCCCGTCCTGATTAGGGCTCGGCTCTGTTGGGGAATTTTGCCATATTCAAAAAATTCCTTCAACCGTAAAAGCTAATCGATTCCAATCGTCTGGGTAATGCAGAGACACGCCCAATTTTTCTCCTCTCTCGAACAAGTGGAAAAAAGGCTCAAACTTGAAAACCACGCATCATCGCCGCCGCAAAACCAAGAAAATATCAACAACAGCGAACAAACAGATTCTCTTGGTTCCCCCATTTACCTTGACTATGATCCTAGCGCCACCACCACCAATGCAAACACTTCATCCCTCCAAGAAAGTGAAGTCCCTCGAGAATTTCTCACAAATTCCCCTGATTTCCCACCAACCCATGATAGCTCAGCTCAAGAAAACAATGGTGGAATCCACGAACTGGTCGATCAAACTAAAGAAAACAATCTTGACGATGACATTGTGCTATTGATGCAGCTATTACGATTATCCCATTGTGAGGAGCCCAACAAAAGGGAAGGGATCTTTAATGTAGGTCGTGATGATGAATTTTATGGAAATATTATTGGGACGAAGGGCCCGAAGAACGGGAAGGAATTTGAGAGGTTAGAGGGGTGGATCAATCATTTCTTGAGCGGTGAGAAGAAAGAGCCATTCAGGTTGGCACATTTGCTTTTGAGCAAAGCTATTGTGTTAAATTCAGAAAATAATAGCGCTGATTTTGGAGGCTTTGAGTTTCCCTCAACTATTGATGAGTTCTTGCAGAATGATCCACCAACAGATTAGGAGTCTCCTTCTTGTTATTATTACTATTATTGCATCGTTTATGTCATGGATATATGAAGAGGATTCCCGAGTATTTCTTGTTTTAATGTATAATTGACCTTTTTTTTTTTTTTTTTTTTCCAAATCATATTTGCTTTGCTTCGTACTTACCTTTTAGTGTAGAATAATACGATTTCTTCAAGATCTTAGTTTCTTGTTTTACACCCTGCCAAATGGAATAATCCAAATTGAATTCCTATTTGTACTCAGAGACCTCTAAGAATCTCAAATTCTTTGATTAAATTTTCTAAAAACTAGTCTCTCCCAAAGTCGAGATCATGTGTAGTTGATCAAGACACGGAGACGCCACGATAATTAATCGTTTCTTGTTTCTCCCAAAGTGCAGGAATGAAGAAGCCTTTCCTTTCGAATGCCTCTTGTTTCGTGGAGGTATATTATGCTAAATAATGAATTAAAGCCGGCTCTTGGACCTTTCTTCACTAGTTGACACAAAATGATTGCCTGGTTGACAATCTGTCTTCTCCTGTAGACCCTGTAGCCTTATTTTGGATTCCTCTCTATAATACCAAAGTTGATGCACATCTATATTTGTAGTAGCTTTCCTCATGTATGCAAATTCTGATACTCTGATACACGCATAAGCATGTATTTCATAAGATAGATTTATCACGAGATAATGGCGTGTGGAAAAAATGAAAATGGAACAGTAGTAAAATAAAATTTTACCTAAGATAACATTGAGAATGAGGTTCTTCAGGCTTCACACTCGCATTCACTGATAGATCCTGGGAGATAGTTGTGTGAAAGATCTTAAGTTGTGAGTCGGTGAACACAAACTGAATTTTTGGATTGTCCCGTTAAGCTTGTTCTAATAGAGGTCCAAGTGAGAAAGTCTATCGAGTTTAGAAGTAGCATCTTGAATAGTGCTGAAACCAAAGATCAAGCAGTTGTTCGAGCGCATAAATTTTTTTCCCCTGGAATTGCTCTTTCAAGCTGGTTATCATGGTGTGATCAACCTTAGAGGTGAGTAATCTATTTCTTTGAATCAACCAATCCGACAATCCACTCAGGTTACCTATTTCTCACAGCCTCACAGAAGTCTGATAGTTTTTGTATGAGAGTACTACCTGAGTGTTTCTTTCTTAGCTCTAGTACTTGAAGCTTTGATCAATTGAAAGAGGTCATCAGTAAAGTTCTGAAGCATATTATTTTAAGCTACAGATTTACATATAAGATTTGACAAAAACCCAAAACCTTTTTGTATTTTTTCCAGATTTACATGTAAGAAATTCCTGATTAGACGTATCTGGAGGGAGGGATCTTTCCAGAAAGCTGGTTTTGGCTCAGATCAAAGCGTGTTTGGGAGCATTTGAATCACAATTGTCTGGATGGAATTATTCCTGTTAGTTGTAACTGGGGCCATGTTAAAACAATGCTGTGTTACTTGGGCTACGCGGGATGCTTCCATTCTGAATTATTTTTCTGAAATTTATTGCCTGCAGATTTTGTAGTTACTGGAAAAATAGTTTGCGTGATGGGGGTAACCTGTGAGCTGACTGGAACTAAGGCTGATTTTTCATTTTTCAGTGAATGAATACATAGTAAGATCAAGAACTTGGAGGCAGAAGTGCTTCTATGACAACCACATTTGGTAGATTCACCTTTGAAAACAATTTGTAAGGAGTGAGAGAGTTTTGTGAAAGCTATGATATGATGAACTTGGATTTTAAGATCTTTAACCATGTTTTCTGATGGTGATCAGAAGCAACATAATCGATTTAAGAACAGAAACAAAAAATGATGAAGACCGAAAAAAAAATTATTGGTTTTTTCTAGTGGTGATGAAAGTAAATTAATCTACTTGAAAACAGAACAGAAACTAGATGGAGACCGGAAAAAATTGAATGGGACAAAAACTATTAAATGACAGCTATGGGATTTGAAACCACGCCCTTTCGGACCAGAGCCTAAATCTGGTGCCTTAGACCACTCGGCCAAACTGTCACATAACCCAATAGCGACAGTTTAATATAACAATATAACATTTGTCTCATCTACATGGCTCACTTTGTTAGAAAAATAATAGTAAAATGATCACTTTATAAACCAAATATAACCTTTCCAAACTTATCGTAATTTAGAATAATGGCAAGGAAACAAGAAAAAGTTATTCCAGAAAATGACCTAAATATGTCACAGAGATGATGCCAAATAGATGAATGCAAAAGTCGAGGAAAATATTGAACATTTTGTCATTAAACGATTTTGCTACAACGGTGCCTACGGATGATGACAATCAACGATACAACGATTATCCTTTTGTGTTAGTAACACTCCAAAACTTGATCAGTGAACCAAAATCGGATTTTATACTCCTGTTATAAATGAACAAAATAAAACCAGAATTTTGCAAGATTTATGCAGAATTTTGGTTGAAAAAGAAGATAATAAAGTTATGCTATGATAGCATATCATTGGGATGAAGAAATGGACATCCCAAGGGTCCTATTTATAGAGGAAAAAAAGTTGAGTGGAGATATGACCCAAAATTCAGCAACTATTTGCCAATAGTCATAGCACTTGACGTCGCTCGCTTGTCGCCTAACCTCCCTCGAGTGTCAAAAATAGTGAGCTTGTCGCTCGCTTGTTGTTGTTGCTCGTGTGCTAGGTGAGTGGCGGAGTTGATTGATTTCCAACCAGTTTTCCTTCTTTTCTTCCAAACTTTGGACCGCAATTTCTCATTCATCGAAATTTATTTTGAGATTCCAAATATATCACGACGATCTACTCGACGAGTAGAACAAGTTAGTTTATTTATTTTCATAATTTGACTATCAGATTAAGTCCGAATATTTGATCGAAATTGACATGAAAGTCATTTTCCAAATTTCTTGGTTTTCACACTTGAACCAAATTTTAAATCTCTTAACCAAATTTCATCACATGTTTTGTTTTATTGAAAATCATATTACTAGTAGATTTTAAACAAAATGTATTGTTGAAAAATTGATAAAAATTGTTGACGTCATAAAAATATATTGTTAAAATTAATTGTTGACTCACACTTAATTTTTATCAACTTTTTCAATTAAGCAAACAGGGGCTAAACTATATCTCAAATTTTCCCCCTACAAAAGAATAGTTCTTATCATTTTTCCAAATAGGTGACACTATCAAGGAGCCACGTAGGAAATGCACTGCACATGGTTTAAACTTTCCAAAAGAAAAAAAAAAAGAATTAAGAATGGCTTGAAAGCTTTATGGAAAGATGGTCACAGGATCAAACAACCAAATACCTATATTAAATTAAATAATCATAAAGACCATTATTTCATATTTTAATAATAAGTTTTTGATATAAAGACTTTTTGTGTGTAAAATTAACCAAATAAATGGTGTACAAAATGATACACTTGAAATAACTTGTTATTCCAACAAAGATCACATGAATTTCTTTGGGCTATAAATTCAAGCATTCTCTGTTGAGAAATGGGATGGCTGTTCAAAACCAACAAAAATAGGTCGAATTTGTTCTATGCGGCCGCATAGAATAACAGATGCCTCCTTCTTTCCAAATTGATTCAACTATGCGACCCATGATTTTTACTATGCGGTCTATATTTGCATTTCTAGGTTACTGTTGGAGACGGTTTCCTATCATTTGTAACTTCATTTGGTGTCTTTGAATCTTTACTACCAGTAAAAAAGTGGCTATAAATGGAGACATGTTATTGTGAACTATTGATTCACATATGAACTCTCTTCAATCATATTCATATCCAATGCTACTCACATTTGATATTTCTTTTGTGTTGAGTTTTGGGTGAAAATATCCTTTACAATTTTCAAAACAAGGCCTTCAAACCATTTGCCCCTTTTTTTAGCATCAATTTACCGAGGAAGTCCCACCGGGGACAATGATCACGTGTTTGGGCCTTATATTTGAAGTTTGATTTCAGTTTTGATGCTGTTTCCAAATTGATTTTTTCTCTCCTCCTTCGATTGAAGTTTTTAACATTCTCTTAGTTTATTTTCGACACATATCTTGAATTTTTTGAGTTCACGAAATTCTGCATCCACTTTCATTTCCAATGATCCTTTCTTCTCTTTTTTTGCATTTCACTATTCTTCAAAATTTCATTTTTCTTGAAAAAGCTTTAACAGTTAGAAAGGCTAGTCTTCGAGAACTTAAGGGGGTGAATTTGTTATTTCAGGTTAAAAGATTTTTGCCTTGGACAAGCACCTGGACAGGTAAGTAGAGGCAAACTTTATAGTAGAAAAAGCAAAATGTGGATTTCTTTGAAATAATTGAAATTTTTTGTTTTACAGAGTGTAATGTGCATGCAAGGCCATCGACATATCAGGCACTGACTGCAAATATGATGTGATATAGTAAGGAAGCTTGATTACAAGGATTTTCTTGGGTATTTTCTATTGCTAATTCATCATTTTGCGTTCTGAATAAGTAGTTGTAAAGATTCTATTTATTTTCTTGGATTATATATTAATAAAATTGTAGTTAAGGAACTTGATTTTCTTGTTATTGTTATTTTCTATATCTTGTGCTGCTTCACTAGTGCTTGAAATAGGATTTGTATTTTCTACCCATCGTAATCTCTTCATAATCTTATCCGAAAGAACCCAAAAAAGAGATTTTTGTTTTTCTCCTTACAAAAGAGGCATTTTTTTTTAGAAGAAAAGCAATTTGTTTATAAATATTAAGTGCACTCTTGGTAGGTTGTAGACAGATCAAGAAATTTTGCTACATCTATTGGTCTATAGTGATGACTGAGGAGGACTCCTACAGCTAAAAGGTCATTCTGATGGATGGTATAAACTGAGGCTAAGGTTGTAAATTAACATAAACCGTTTTCTTGTCAAATAAAAACTTGAAAATGAATTCATTTTCACCAAGAAAATGGGTTTGCAAAATAGAGATTCTACTGCAATTTTCAAAAAAACTATGCCAAATATCCATCAAAATGTAGCCGGGGAAGATTTGCCTTCACCCCATGGTTCTCCCATTTCAAGCACAGGGTCCCTCGAGTATTTTCATTCTCTTCGACTTGCAAAGGAACATTTTCTTCAAGTGGTCCCTTGTCCTTTATGTAAAAGGCTTCTCATAAAAGTAAGAACGGATGGATAGGCCCTGAAAGGAGAAAAAAAAGTCTTAAATGCCAACGGACGTCCACTACTAAATTCTCGATCCCAATCTACTGCCTTCGCACAATCTGAGCAACTAGAGCTTCTACTATACCTTTTTTTTTTTTTTTTTTTAAAGCTTCTACTATACCTAAAAGCTGATGTTTGTTGTTGGAAGCCAAAAAAATATCATTTGTACAAGTAGCTTATTGAGAATTTAGTGGGGCTTCCATAAAAGTGAAACAATAGAAAGTAGTGCTTAACACTTCTTCTGTAGTGTTACTTATGTCAATTTCCTTTTAAAAACTATTGGAACCAATACTCGGGCGTCAGTTGGCCAAGCCCAATTATGTTCAGTTTCCATTTTCCACTTTCCACAACAAAGGAAGAATACATTGTACACACACGGAGAGAGAGAGAGAGAGAGAGAGAGAGAGATGCAAACTCTGAGGCAGTTGACTCCATTTGTAAAGGACGCTCTGCAACAAACCCTACGTGTGACCAAATTCTTCTGCTTTCTTCATGTTACAAACACGTACATTTGCACTTTCGCTTGGGTACGCATCAGCATCTTGAACCTCAACGTACTCTCGTGCTGGAGACAAATTATTGATGTATAAATTCTTTGATTTCAGGGTATGGGTCCCAGCATGCTCCCAACGATCAATCTCTATGGCAACTTGCTTTTGTCTGAAAGAATCTCGATCCGTTTGGGGAAAGTTGGCCCGGGTGACGTGGTCCTGGTACGGAGCCCCGAAAACCCGAGACTGATTGTAACCAAAAGAGTGAAGGGCGGAGAAGGTGACAGCGTTACTTACTTGGTGAATCCTAAGAATAGTGATGAAGAAAAGACCGTTATTGTAATTGACCCTAATTCTTAACTTTTTCCATTATCAATTTGTTTTTAGAAATGTTCTTGTTTGTTGTATAATGAAAAGTTGGTTTAGATAAAATACTGTTTAGGGTTTATGGGGTTCTAGACAAATTTCTTATGTACAATCAACCTGTTTAATATTTCTTACAGTCATCTGTATAATTCCTCTGCATAGACAATATCGTTCTCTGTCTTTTCCAAGTGCATAATATATACGTATAATTATATTCTTAGAGCAAGGTACAAGTATTGGAGCATGTATTAGGCCATTGAAGAGTTGTGCTTGAGGCTTCAAAGGTTTTGCATTAATATGTTGTTATCAGTTTTCTTATGTGTGATGTAAAAATTTTGCTCTTTGTATTTTTTAACCAGATTTTGGAATTTCTTTTTCAATTTTATTAGGTACCAAAGGGCCATGTTTGGATAGAGGGGGATAATAAATATAATACTAAGGATTCAAGGAAGTTTGGGCCAATTCCCTATGCTCTTCTACAAGGCAGAGTTTTCTGTGTGGTAAGCAAATTTATCATTTAGCTGCAGAATTTCAGACTTCAAATTGCTTAATAGCCTTATTTGTTTCTTGGATTTTTTTTTTTTTTTTTTTTTTTTTTTTTTTTAATACATATTGAAAAGCATCTAGAGGCTACCTTTGAACTTCAATTTGAAAGGATTGTAAACTGGTTTGAATTAGACAGATTGAATGGCTTAAGTTCAATTCTACTAGAGTTATTTTGATTTAAGTTTCATTTAAATTTCTATGTTGTGAAGATCTATTCTTGCTTTCTTTTGTCTGTAGTTATGGCCTCCTGAAGATTTCAAATCTATAGGCAAGGATATTCAGTAATTCGAGATCCGGTGAGATACATCTGTTTACGACCTTCTTTTGCTATTAGTTTTTACTTTCTTTGCGGAATGTGGCATAGTTTTGTTCATTGCAATTATGATGGAAACAAGATTAAGAGATATGCATACTTCATTTTGCTATCAAGCAATCTTCCAATGGCACTGTTGTGAACACGCACGGACCTAACTCCATGTTACCTTCACATGCTGTTCTTTAAATGTGGTTGTTCTGTTGAACATCTCCCTTGTTAATAAAGAATAAACTGGGATTGTGTTGTGGAGCTGATAGTTCTGAGCCCCCATAGGCTTTCATTTTTGCACCTAATACTGGTAATTTCATAAGTAGCCGTGCAGTTTGACTAACTTCCTCACATTCGTATAATGATTTTGAATATAATTACATTCAGCATGTTTTGATAAATGTTAATTTTCAGTCAAAGGAATTTAATAGGATTCCATAAGTTGATCTCAATTTGGGATCTCATTTCTTGAAGAAAGCTTTATGAAGCTATTCTATTTTTAAAATTATATTGAGATTAACTTTTGGATGCACATGGTCCTGATTGTTTTATTGAACCAGGAAGACATGGGAGTAGATTTCTGTGTGTTTTTTCAGGCTGGTTGAGGTTTTGATGTGGTTCCTTGATTGAATTGAACTAGATATATAAATACTTTTCATTCTATCAATTTTCATGTATGTTAAGTTTTCTAACTTTTTAGTTTATTTACGTGATGCCCTAGAAAGAGTTATATATTTACCAATATTATTAAATATATTATGTAAAAAAAAGATGTTTTTTTATTTTATTTCCTTGCACTACTTTTGCCACCATCACATCCCGGGCAAAAGGTTTCGGAACATGGTGCGCTATGTTGTGTCTAGACTTCATAATGAATTTAGCATAGTTAAGGGAAGCCATATGCTGTATGAATGCAATTAAAACTGTTATCAGATTATCTGCATTACATTTCTGTCGGTAACTATATGTTTTCCTACCGTATAACTTTTGATGGCAAAGAAAAGTCAAAACTGAAGACATCGAAAATTCCTTGCTAATATTTATATGATTTTATATACTTTAATGAGTTGTGTGGGTCCTTGATTAGGCTATGTGATCCATTGTGACTTATTTCCAATTTTTATGCTGGATTAGGCTATGTGATCCATTGGTTCGTTCTTCCACAAGTTCTACAGGGTGGAAAACCTTTTTTCTGAACTTCTTTTGAGCTTTCAGGAGTTTTATCTTTACTCTGTCTATCACCAGCAGATTTCTTCCCATCTTTTCCTCTATTTTTCTTGCCTATGTGCTTTATGAGAAGTGCTCCTTCAATGTTTTCTTCTGACCTCATAGAGGTCCTTTTCTCCTATGCCTGCATCTTGCTAATAAGTTCAGCAATTGACAATTTTTTCAGACCACAAGACTCTTCAATTGCTGAAATCTTGGATTCAAATTTGTCTGGCAAGCTTATCAACCTTTTTTCCACCACCTTTGAGTCTTCAAATGTTTCTCTATAAAGCCGAACATGATTCACAAGTTGCATGAGTTTTGAAGAATTTCCTTTACTGTCTCTCCGTCACTTGACAGATTTTACCCTGTTACTTCCTTCAAAATCTTCCTTTAATTTATCCCATGCGTGTTTTGGTAAATCACAAGTCATTAATCTTGTGAAAATTAAATCTGAGTCTCTGACACTGCTGAGTGTATGCACATAAGTGCTCTAAGTTTCCTTGACAGATCTTCTTCGTACTTCCTGATCTGTGGCAATGTGGGATTTTGCAGAAGAGGAGTAGAATCAACGTCATTCTCAATGACCTCCAACAAATTCATGGCCTTTAAGTAGGTCTTCATCTTAATAGCCCATAACTGATAATTTGCTCCTGTAAAATGAGGAGGAGCTGGAACAGTAAAATTACTTGAAGCCATTCTGAAAAAATTTGGAAGCTCTCAAAACTCAAGTGTTTTAACTCTTTTGTTTATCACACGCTCACTAGAAATGAAACTCACAGCCCCTTAAGAAGACGGCTCTGATACCAATTGTAGGAAAAAAAAATAGCAGAAAGAAATTTCAAAAAAGATTATTGTAATGAACAGAGAATGAAGTTTGCTATGGAAGATGATTTATTTTATTGATACGAGCTGATTAAATACAAGAAAAAAAGATCATGTTTACAGATATTTCTACATAAAAATCTTAACAACTAATAGTTTTATTTGCTACTTATATTCCTGGATTTGAGGAACCAACTACTATTGACTCAGTAAACAAAATAATTTCAAAATAAATTAAAGAAAACATAAACTTAATCATCTATTCAATAAAATCAGCTACCTAAAGTCTCATTAATTCTACAGTAAGCCCTACCCTTTTGATATACCATAAGACCTTGTGAGCTGCATTAAGATGAGGTAATCTAGGGTTGTCCATGAATTGACTTAACAATTGTACCGGGTAAGATAGATCAGGTCTTGTTATAGTTAAATACAGCAGTCTTCCAATCAGTCTTCTATAAATCGACGGATTGGGAAGAAGCTCACCATGGTCTTTAGAAAAGCTTGAGATTTTGATCAAGTGGAACTCGAGTTGGTATTGCACAAATTTTACTTGAATATGCCAAAATATCAAGTGCATACTTTATTTGGCATATATAAATGCCTCGGTCAGTCCTTGCCACTTCAATTCCATGGAAAATATTTCAATTGTCCAAATCCTTGATTTTGAACTTATCATGAAGAGAAGCTTTGAGAATATTAACATAATCTATACAACTGCTGGTCACTATAATATCATCGACATATACTAGAATGGCAGTAAAAGAGTACTTTGTGGTCCTTGTAAATAAGTTGTAATCTGCTTTGGACTATGTGAAACATTGCTCAATAATGAAGTTAGACAGCTTAGAGTACCATTATCTATAAGCTTGTTTAAGGCCATGCAAGCTTTTTCTTTAATTTGCAAAGTTTTGATACAATGTCATTAAGATAACCCAGTGGTAATTACATATACATATCATCCTCTAAATCTCCATGTAGAAAAGCATAGTTCACATCAAATTGGTACAAATCTCATCTCTTCACAGTTGCTATAGCCAAGAGAGTTCTCACAATAACAAGTTTTGCCACAAGGAAAAATGTCTCATGGTCGTCGAGACCTCCCTGTTGTGTGTATCCCTTAGCCATTAACCTGGCTTCATACCTCTCTATAATTCCATCAACATTAACTTAATCTTATAAACCTACTTACGTCCTATGGCTTCCTTACCAGAAGGTGGATTAGTGATAACACAAGTATCATTTAATTCAAGAGCATCTATTTTAGGTTTCATTGCATTACACCACTCGGGAGAATCTATTGCTTCATTAAAGTTTCTTGGCTTTGTAAATATACTAACGGAAACAACAAAAGCTTTGTGTTTTGAAGAGAGCTTATGGTAAGATAAAGTTGCCTCAAGGGAAATGGGATTGCTTGGAGTAATAACGACCTACTGCTCCTATGCCTGCATCTTGTGATGAGTGAGTTCCACTCATCATTTTTTATGCTACTTAACTTGGTATTTTGGTTATTTTCAAAAAAAATTAGAACGCAGCGCCACATCTTTGGCCTCTTCTGCTTCTTTTGGCGCTGCGATGCCAGACTTCTGTCTTTGCTGCTTCGTCTGGCAAGGCGGCACCAGATTTCTGTTATGTTTTCTTCTTCTAACTTTAGTTATTTTTTTCCCTCATCCAAGATCAATTTCAAGTCTCTTCTAGTTCATTTAACACTCATTTACCTTTGGCTCCTTTTGACACTTCAAACTCGCAATTTTCACCAAGTTACCTAAATTGTAAAACACACAAACTCACACAGGGAGAGAAGACGCGGCACCGCGACGGTGCGACCCTAGCGCCAAGGCACTCCAGAAAGTTTTTTATTTTGTTGGATTCTTTTCTTGACCCAATTTGACCCCAACCCTTACACGACTCCAAGATACTATAAGTACAACCATAAAGACCACTTTGAAGAGGGATTTTTCAACAAAAAAATGCAAGAGATGCAATACCATCAATTAAAAAAATTGGAGGCAATCTCGAGAAGAAGAATTCCAGTGCCAAACCAGTTTTTATTTCTTTTCTTCTCCATGTTTTGGATATTGAATTTGATTATGTATATTACATTAATCATGTTCTAAATTTCTAATCTAGAGTTTGATGTAGTCATAACTTGAAACGTGTTTGAATTTTAATATTAGGGTGCATTTGATTGCAAGGGTGAAATTGGGGTGGAAAAAAAAACGAATTGCAAGGAATTGAATTGCCTAAAATTTGTTTTAGATGGAATTGTAATTAATGGTATTTGATTGATATAATTTTTTACCTATAATCCATTTAACTTTGTTTTTCATGCAAATTGTTCCTTTTTGAGATAAACTTTTTTACAATCTGTATTAAAATTTGTTTGAATTGTCAAAAAGTAAAATAATAATAATAATAATTTTTGAAATTTTTTTGTCTTCGTTTGATTTCGTTTTTCATGCAAATTATTAATTAAATTGATAAATTTTTTTACCAGTAAGTTTAGAATGTGTTCCAATTGCAAAAAAAAAAAAAAAAAAAAAAAAAAAAAAAGTTGGAAAACAAATTTTCACCAAATCCTTGAATTGGTCACCGTGTCGAGGCTATCAAACGTAGCCCAAGTATTTCTTCCAATTTTTCCTTGAGTATGGCTTTGCTTTTAATTACTAGATCAATAATTGAATGATTTGATACTTTTAAATTTTGGCACTTGAAAGAGGGACACATTAATAACTTCCTCTATTATGAAGTACTAAAGATGGTTTAAAATACAGTAGTTATGGCGCAATACATCATGTGGAAGCCAAACAAAACCTAATTAACTAGACCTGCTCAGGCTATTTAAAAAATAAATACTCGAGAAACTTAGTAGACAGCTATTACTAAAACGAAATCTCCATTCGATTTAGTTTCAACTATTGTTAATATATATACAAGAGATAAAGATGTCAGAATCATGGCAATAGCAATCTTGTGGCTGTACTCTGAATGCTGTGTAAATCTTGCATTCAAGCTACTTCACACTCGTCTCAGCATCCGCCTCAATATCCTCGCCTCGGGCAAATGTTGCAGAATAAAATTTAGACATTATGTCATATGGGACTAGCTCTTGATACCTACATTCATGTAAATCCCTAATCAACTGATAAAACCGAGATAAGATACAAGAAGGCATGTTTGGTACAGAGGAATGGATACAGGAAATTAAAGAAAAGAAAAACGAAAATCTTGTTCATTTTCGTGTCAAGTAGTCTCTCAAAAGCATTATGTTACCGGAGCTGAAATATAGTTTCATCATGGCGAATCTCAAACAATAATTTTTATTGTCTATAAATATACTTTTAAATCAATTTAGTTCGAGTTTTCCTTTGTTGGACAATAATGAAACCCAACAAACATCTCCACCCTTCCAACTATAATGAAATCAACTGGAAGAAGCGTGGCTCCATGTCAAAAGCACAAAGAGATGCAAAACTATGAAGCAATCATTGAAATTGCAGGAAGGCCATGAATCCAATTTGTACAAGAGCGAACATTAGAGGCTGACCTGGTTTGACATGCTTGTTGCAGCAGTCCAGCTCTGTGGATGTACTGTCACTGAATCATCTCTGATGAAAGTTATCGTTCTCGATTCTTGCTCTCGATTAGTTATAAGTGGAGGAGGGAGCTCTCTCATTACCCATAGTACGAAGGCTGAGGGCACTGATGAACCTAGGAAAAGTTGTATGAAAACTCATTAATTAAAGAGAAAAATCTCCATTTTGCACATGTAAAAGTCTTTAAAGCAGATAAAAGTTCTCGACTAGTTACCCTCTCAATGGGAAACAGATTTCAACATTCGGTTCTAAATTCATTCTTATGAGAAAGCATATGAATACCTATCTTTTCATGGGTCACATGATTCAAATTTATACCCAAAAATTCATAATTATAATCAAGACTTCCAGATATCCATATCAACTTGCAATTGGAAGGGCAGGTTCTGCAAATCACGTGAACTGAGTTGTCTCATCAAAGTGGCAAATCTATTTTAGAAATTTTTACATCAAGAATAGCGAGAAAGCAAACATGAATATATCAACAATCCAGACTCTTGAAGTTTGACTGCATGGCATTCGCAATACAATGATTCAGGAGGCCATTACAAAACTACCTACTCCCTATCTCCTCCTTCCGTCCTTGGTTCAACATCCATTATCCCACAAAAATACTAAAAAATAAGCCCCCGTTTGGTCCCCATTATTTCAAATTATAATGGGTGATTGAAAAAAAAGGAACAATTTTCAATTTACGTGTAATATTATTTTATGGAAGATTGTGTGATTGAAAATGAGGGAGAGAAAAACGAAATTTAATTTAATGGGAGCCAAACGGAAGCTGTTCACTGTTAACGAACAACCTAGTTAAATTGCAATCACAATGATAATATTAATTTCACACTCAGTTATTATTTTCATTCGAAATGGTTAGGAAGATAACATTACCATCTAGAATAACATACTAAAAACATAAAAATAATGACACGGTTCAAGAGTTCCAGATTAAATCATTGAATGAAGTTCAAAAAAATACCTATGAAATAATATAGAACCAGTAGAAAAGACGTATAAACACCATCTATCTCTTCTTGATGCCAATGATAAATCAGCTGTAATATTGATAGACTTTTCATTAGAAATTCCTTCTGCTGAAAACAGGAATGGGAGACTGCTTGCTATAGAATCACCAAGAAGCTTACAGGTATATTTGTAGATATAGTAACAAGAGCACTTGATGTGAAACATACAACAGATACAATGGCCAGACCTGCAACCTATACACATCAAAATATGTTATGGAAAACCAATTAATGTAACAAAGTCAGTACCAATACCTATTGCAGCAGATCATCTGCAACCCATTAACACCAAAGTGTATTAAAGAGACTAATTATTATGGCCATAAGCATTTGAAGAAATAGTTTGGCACTCGTCACCAAAAGAAGAATAGAAAAGAAGAAGAAATGACTATTTCTAGACTAGACTAACTGAAATTTATTCATGAATCATGACCGTACACTTTAAACTTTGAAGGAAACAAAACAACTGCAATGCAACTCTACCAAAAGACTGAATTGATAAAACTGCTAAACGATAACTACTTCCAGACTATTGAAATCATCCTCAGCCATTGCCCATATGCAAATGGCATCAAAACATAAATTCCAACAGATTTAACACATATGTCCGAATATGAATGGAATTTCACTCACACAAGAAATCTATACAGCATAAAATTTACTCAGATAGGCATGAAGTTAACTATTTGCTTCTATTTTCAATGATTTCCTCTCATTAAACGTAACAAGAGTAAAGCATCTTATTTTTCAAGAGCAACATAGTAAAATTTCCTGGAGTACAATTGAGTAACTTACCTTCCACATTTCTGATGAGACACGCTCAGATCTCACTTTTCTCATTTTCAAGAACAATATAAGCCCTGTAAAACAAAAGAGACATATTAGTTGGAGCGAACTTAAGATAATCATAGTGGAACTCCTATGCAAGCCTTAATAATAAATATATAGGTGTTCTAATTATTGCCAAGAAATGAGCAGTGCCTGCCCAAAATAATTTCAACCCAAAGGTCCTCCAATCATACTTTCCCTAGGTTCCGGATATGAAGCAGGAAAAATATTAAAACAGGATGATAAGAACGGAGATAAAATAAGGAGGAACAAGTAGTTCAGACAGTACTTACTTTGATGGGCTATCTAATCTGGTACCCTTGATTGTCGTTTCTGTAAGCATATTCTTAATTTTTTTCTTACTTCATTGATGACAATTTGGTGCCAGAAATGTCTGCCACAATGTACTTTTTGCTAAAATGTTACAAGGAACAATATATAATGTGCATCGGCAACAACCTTGTTGGCTTCGGCCTTCAGATTCATTATTTTCTGGAACATCACTTCCAGAATCTTCTTTCCCAGGTTTTATACGTGTCATGTTATTGTAAGCCAAATGGTATTAGCATAGATCACTGCCGGCTGGTCAATGTCAGATGAATCATATTCATGATAGATACATGCTTAAGATTCATTCTGAATTAGCTTCATTTTCTCAACCTAAAACATGAGACTAATCTAAATAGGTTTTCTGAAGCTAAAATTTCAAAAAATAGGAGTATAAAGAGTAGATGAAAAAACAAATAATAAATTAGAACTGAAAACACAAAAAGCAAAAAAAATTGGTTACTATCATAAGCGCTCACCATAGCATGCCAAGGCTCCTCCCAGCAAAAGAACTGCAATGGCAAATAAATCTACATATACCTGCAAGATTATTGCAAATTGCACCTTCATCAACCCTAACCACAGAGAGAGAGAGGGAGGGAGGGGAGGGGGGGGGGGGGGGGGGGGGGGGGGGGGGGGGGGGGGGGGGGGGGGGGGGGGGGGGGGGGGGGGGGGGAGAGGGAGAGAGAGAGAGTAATTTATTTCCATATGACAATTACAGGTTAGAAGTATTTTATTGTCACTTAAACCGGTTACCATTTAAAGACATGTCTACAGTTCAGCAACAACAAATGGACCAAATAAAAACAAAATGAATTGCTTTGAACATCTTACACCATGGGAACAGAAAGCATCCCACTTCTAAGACGATGCGCCAATTAAATTAACCAAACAAAATTCCACTAAGAACAGAAATAAATAACTATTGCTAGGTCAAGTCTTGTTAGAAACTCAACAGTAAGGACATTGCCAGGGTTCAGTTACTCATAACCCAATAGAACTCTCCTCGGTTTTTAAACCTTAATCAGCTAAAGAGCAAACTGTATTTCTTTCTATTTCATCTCCTGAAATGCTAAATCTTGATGGGAGAGCGAGGTAGCATACTGATAACTGAATTACAGAACTAGTCATATGACTGATTTTATATCACAGTACATGCATACCAAACAGTATTGAATAGTCACACAGAAGGGTACTTTTTACTCATAAGAAATTACATAACAAAGATGACGTGTCTTAGATCACCATAAAACATGTTGTACTATTAACTGTATACAAGTGTCATACTGCAAGACCAAAGAGTAGTTCAATTGCAAAGTTGCCTGCGTAGCCGGACCTATTATGTTCCAGCACATCCTGTGATAACATGGCAAGTATATTTTCCCATAATTGAAGCCATTAACTATAATACCATTCAAAAATTGTACACGTGTTAGCTTACAATATCACAATAAAGATTGATAGGCCACCTCATAGCATTTGTTTGAAAACATAGGACAATAAAAAGAAACCAGAGGTCCACGTGTACATAATAATCCCTCCTAGAATTATTTGCTCCCGCTTACCTGAGCAACGATTTCGGAATCAATCTGATTCTTTCCCATGCCAATCCAGATCAGCACAGCACATGCTATCATTATTGCAAAAACTATCACAGTAACCTGGTGAAAATTCATTATTAGATAAACTAAAATATGGATGTGAACACAAAACTATAGTGTTTCCAAGGAACGGAAAATGAATGTATACAAATGTTTATTGCTTCAATACCAAAATCACAATTTTTTGCCTGCTTCCTGTACGGATCACCCAAAAGGAGAAACATCTTCTGCAACCATTGGTATTAGAATCAGCTCTCCTCTTCTCCATCAGGGTTTCTCGGGGACTATATTCTTCATCCTCATCATCATCATTTGACTGATGGCAAAGGTCAACCCTAGAAACCATTCCCGTTGAAGGTTATCTTATAGTTTCAGAAATCAATAACTTTATTGAAATTTAGCATCAAATGAGTATTGAACATTGAATTAACTCTTCAGAGGTATCAGGTATGCATCCATAAAAAGACAGTTACCCTGTCATGTGATGAGACAGGAGTATACCCAGCACAACTTGCAATTTTAGTATATATCAAAGACCAATGATATTCTAGACATCCATGGTGAAGAAAGTGAACATTGTAACTTTCAAACTTTACCATCATAAATAAAAAAGTCAAGCATAGAGACCAACTTTCGAAAAACTTGAATTCATTACACAATCTAAATTTATACTGAAAATAAAGTTGCAAAACAAAAAAATTATATGGAAATCTATCTACTTTACCAGACTTTTAATTATGGTCCTAACATGATCTTCAGTAAAAGAACAGTGCCAGTGTAAGTGAATGATTACTGGCCACGTAACACTGTACATAATGATTGCAATACAGTGTCTGTCCTCAAAATCAGTCCTTTTCCATACAATATTGGATATAAAAATAAAAAATAAAAGAAAAAATTTGTATTTGACATTAACTTTGTCTTATATACTACATTATATTCTTAACAGCAACTATATTGCAATGAACATCACAATCACATCATTTAATATTCATTTATAATATTATTATTTAATTTGTATTTTTTTTATTCAAAACAGAAGCGAAATGTTGATGGGTAACAACAGATTTGACTATTACAGACACTCAAAATTTTTATCATGCAGTGAATTTAGATCCACAATGCTGTGTATTAAAACACGTTGAAAACAAAGCATTCGAATGCTCGAGTAACAAAAAGAGAATAACTTACCAGAATGACAAGAGTAGAAGAAATGCTGCAACAAACAGAATTTTGGGGAAAGCTGCAAAAATATATCTTCTGGTTTAAGCAACATTTAAATTGTCAATTGGAAGTTTTGTAACCACTCAAGAAGGTTGAATATTAGAATTTCGTCTACCCATGACAACGAAACCACAGGAGTTTGACCAGCAAAGCCAACCCTTGCAAGCAGCAACAAGACTTAACACAAAATAAAAGAAATACCCTGCCAGTAAGAAGTTATGTTTCATTAGCCATCATGCGAAGCCGATAAGGACTTTAACTATCTTCTGAGACAAATAATTGAGATCATTGGCAACAAACAGCTTCAAGACAAAAGGTGATGCAACATTGAAAGTATATTCTAGGTGTAGGAGAAATTGAATCAATAAGCCAAGCACTTAGAGCGAGACAACACTTGGGAGTTTGTGTCCATAACGACAGGCCTATTCATCTTGTTTCGACAAGTCCTAAAACCCGTGGAAACCAATGCCCATCTTGAAACCCATGGATGTTGCAGATACCCAGATTCAGTTTTTGTCCCTTAAGGACTTTGAGCGTGAGGGTCACAGAAATGGACTGATATTTGCTTTGGTAATCAAAGCTTGTTCACATCATCTCTTCTGAATCACACATTGACTTTCACTTGAGATCACTCATCTGCTAAGAGTTCAGCGATATCACCCTCGCCAACTTACCCATTGAGCTGCTCCCACGTGAGATTTTCAACATGTTATCAATCTACTCCATGTTCCTAGTTATCAAATCACCCACTATAAGATAAATCCGGCTCAGCGAGTTGAACTAAATAGGCAAATTGATACTTTACTAGATAGATGTAATCAAATTGTATTTGGATTACCTTTGACAAGTCTTTTCACTCTTTGTTCTACGAAGTTGAATGCTAATCTTAAAAAGTGTTCATTCCTATGGTAACAAGTTCTCTTCTTAGGGTTCATCATTTCACCCAGGATATTTTTGCTGATCCAACTAAAATCTTTGTTATTTGTGACTGGCCTAAATCTACAATTTTGATAGAAGCCCATAGCTTTCATAGGCCAATTTCCTTTTATAGGAGATTCGTTCAAGGATTTAGTTCTCTCACAGCCCCATCACCGAGTGTATGAAAAAATGGAATTTTCGTTAAAACACTTGGCCTAGAAAGCCTTCTTCACCGTTAAGCAAAAGTTGATTGAGGCTCAGTTTTTACACAACCCTGATCTTTTTACGTTATTTAGATTGTGTGCGATGCTTCTGGCGTCGGTATAGATGGTGGCTTGAGTTAATACGGTCTACCCGTCACTTTCTCTAGTGAGAAATTAAATGAGGCTTGGTAGATGTATTCTATTTATGTAAAGAGTTCTATGTTGTTGTCTAATTTCTCCGTTACTAATAGTATTATTTATCTCCTCAAGAGCGTTATCTATTTTGACCAGCACGCTCTTTATTACATTAATTCCCATCCTAATTTGAGTAAACAATATATTAAGTGGATCGAATTTTTTAAAAGTATGCTTTTGTTCACCACCAGGCCAGAGTCAAAAACTAAGCGGCAAATGCTCATAGTCGTATCACTATGGTGATTCATTCTATGAGCACTATTGTAGTGGGATTTGAGCACTTGAAAGACGATTATTTTAGTCGTCCCGACTTTAGCATTATCTTTTAGGAACTCTTAGCTACTTCCACAACCGTGATCTTTTTAAGTTATTTAGATTGTCCGCGATGCTTCTAGCGTCAGTATAAATGGTAGCTTGAGTCAATACGGTCTACCCGTCACTTTCTCTAGTGAGAAACTATATGAGGCTTGGTGAATGTATTCTACTTATGTAAAGAGTTCTATGCTATGGTCTAATTTCTCCGTTACTAATAGTATTATTTATCTCCTTAAGAGCGTTATCTATTTTGACCAACACACTCTTTATTACATTAATTCCCATCCTAATTTGAGTAAACAATATATTAAGTGGGTCGAATTTTTTAAGAGTATGCTTTTGTTCACCACCAGGCCAGAGTTGAAAACTAAGCAGCTAATGCTCTTAGTCGTATCACTATGGTGATTCATTCTATGAGCACTATTGTGGAGGGATTTGAGCACTTGAAAGACGATTATTTTAGTTGTACCGACTTTAGCATTATCTTTTAGGAACCCTTAGCTACTTCTACAACCATGTTACTTTCTTACTTAAAGATAGTTATCTTTTCAAAGAAACCAAATTTTATATCCCCGATATATTGCTTCTTGACTTTCTTATTGAAACTACATGCATGGGGTTTAGCTAGTCATTTTGGTCCAAATAAACTGTCACCTTAGTCAAGGATCGATATTATTGGCCTTTCCTTAAGAAGGACGTTGCTCGCATTATTTCTCAATGTCACAATGAATGTTGGGATGTATACTCATCTTCCTGTTCTACATTCTCCTTGACATGACCTTAACATCTAAAACTTTCAAGGTTTATGGTGCATTGGAAGGGTCATCCAACTAGCAATGCTACTAGGATTACTAAAGAAGTTTCTGTCAGTTGGATGCAAAGTTTTTGGACGCCCATCTGGATTATACCTCAGTTAGAGTCGAATTCATTTCAGTCGAGGAGAAATGATTCAACATGGAACGTATATTTTAGACCTATGAGAAATTAAATCAATTAGTATTAGTATTTTCATTATTTTCTTGTAAGACAATTTATTTGGTTTCCTTTTTATAGGAAACCCTACTTTCCTTATTGATCCTAGTTTAGACTATATATAAAGAGACTCTTTACTTGTAATGAGACACAACTTTTATCATTGAATATAATTAAAAGTCTCCCTCCAAAATCTCTCTTCTTCTCTTCCCTCTCTCTCTTCTTCTTTAATTGTTCGTGTTAAATAGCCTAATTTCGACGTCATAAGGCTAAATAGATTAAAATTAAACAGGCATGCATAGGTACTGCTGATGAGATTGTGAACGTAACAAGGCACAAAAATATGCACCAATAAATTAAAGTTTAGTGAAGAGCTGCTAAAGTCTGCTTTATTCTAATTATTTGTAGCATCAAATTAATCCAGGAAACCATTCTGCCTTGCTTAGGGCCTCACATCTTATAAACCACTAGCTGCAAATTTTTTATTTTGTTTCTAACCCAAATTCTTCGGGGCTATTACTCTGGCATTCGACATTCCAAACTTTTGGTTTTCAAGCATCATTTTGCACTTGCTTTGGAGCCACCACAGACATAAACACATATTATGTAAATTCAGGGCTTTAAAATTCATAATTAATAGAGGAACAGTATCAATTACGGTAGTCAGGTTACATGCTTCATTTGCCATTTAGTGATAGTATCAAAGGCTGCATCAATTGAAAGGTCTGAGAAAACAACAATTCTAAAACTATTAAATTCTCACCCAAATTAGAGGATCCAATCATTAGATGAAACACCTGCAATTTAAGACACGATTTTATCAGATTTACACATTGATAAAACAAAATAAACAGCCATATATAGATATATATCTTAATAACAATCACGAATAGGTCAGCATCTAAATGCGTCTTATCTATCAATTCGACTAGCACCATCATGAACCATATGCATATATTACAAGTTGCAAAATTGAGAGGTACGTGCAGTTCAAACTCAAGAAACCCACCGCAGAAAATGTTCTACCAGAAAATGGAAAACAAATATTCACAACAAAATACATGTCTAACACCCATCAATCCCGAGTCCAAGACCCATTCTGGACTAGGCTTTTAGTTTAATCATAGTTGTGTACTTTAACACTCTAACAAACTTCGTCTGAAATGAAAACGATATACAGAAAGGCAGAAACTACAGAGTACTGCAAAAAGAACATCAATCACAGAAAGATATTTTCAGAGTACTTTCAATAAAAAAACACAGTCGTTGAATAGTCATCATGCACCTCCAATAGCATATGTAAGTTTTTTTTCTTTTTTGTTGTTTGGGACAAGACTTGAGACAAAAACTAGAATATAACAACATGGATAAACATCACACGATTTCATTGCGGTCCATCTTATCCAGTAACTAAAAGAAACTCGCTTAAGATACTGTTCTGCAATTTACAGCTACTGTTGAAAATATATATAATGTACATACTGTTAACAGGCAAGCAAAGGGGAATGCGTTTTGTGAATGGAACAGCTGCTTACTTTTTGACGCGTCCAGCCAAGATGTGAGTTCCTTGAATGAATCCTTATCAACTAGATCAACACAAAAGAAAAAAACTAATATTCTCGAATCTCATCGAGTGGTATATCCTTAGAAACAGTAATGAAGGCAGCAACGTGCAAACATGTCAAAAGATCAAATGCAGAAACAAATATACCAGCGAATAAAATAGAGCGTGATTCCCAAATTTAAATGTGTACAGAGAATTTTTATAGCAGCCTAGGGCTCATCGATTCTTGAACATCAGAAACAAGTTATCACGTTTCTTTCCAGAATCATTGCTTAATATTCTTGCCACATTGCATCCATGACCATCATGGTCAATTAAACTCCAAGAAACCAGAAGTAAAAATCCTATTTTTTTTTCGAAAAAAAGGAAAGAATTCGATACTCTTCCCCTCACCAAAACTAAAGACTCGATATGTTTACACGATTTCCAATCCACGAACCCTCTACAAAATTAACTATTGTCCTAAAAAACCAACGAGTTTCATCATCAAATTAGCAATGCAACTCTCAATCTGTATCTCGAAAACTGTATATATGACAGTAAGAATTACCTGACAGAAAGCGATAGCTGCAATCACCCCATCAACGCAGGCAAGACTCACGTTCACTCCCACCAACGCCTTCGGATAGCAACTCCCCTCTCTCAATTCCAACATTTTCCCTTAATCCCTTTACACTATTCACAAAAACACTCACTACGACTGGGTTTGATGTCTGTATTTTTATACAAGAAAGCTGAATTTTGTAGTGTCTGTATATACCATAGTCTATGTATTGTATATATATTATGTATATTTTTGTATCGACTTCGTAGAGAACTAGGAAAGAAAAATGGTTGTACGGTAAGTATCGAAGAGAATATCTTTTCTTTCGTTACAATTTCTATGGTATCTTTCAATTTTTGTTCCAGATCTGCTTGTGTATTCCCCTCATTCCAACTCCTTCATTTATACCATGTTTGGCTGAAGTCAATAACGAAAAAAGTAATACTTATTTTTATAACGAGTAAGTATTGACATGAGAATACGAGTACTCAAAAGCAGTGTTCTAAAAAATATCCATCTAGACGACGTCTAGAGTAATCAAAAGTAGTGTTCTAAAAAACTCATCTAGACGACGTCTAGGCAGTAGTATTCTAAAAAACTCATCTAGACGATGTTTAGGCACCGCTTAGACTTGAAGCTCGGGCAAAACGCCTCGTTTCACGTCTAGGCACTTTTTTTTTTCTATTTCTAAACAATTGAATTTTTTCTTTCATTTTTTTCGTCTTTCGTAGATTCGTTTTATTAGTGTTTTTTAAAAAAAAAAAAAAAAAATATTATTTGACTCTAGCTTATTATTTAAAAAAAATAAAAAAAAATAAAAATTCATTTGACTTTAATTTCAAGTTTTTTAAAAGATTTTATATGTACAAAAGATAAAAATGACTTTATCTAAATAGTTAAATAAGATTTAAATTTTGGTATTATCTAATTAAGTAATTATGATCTTAGTGATTCATTTTATTACAAATTTCAAATGCATGTGTGAAATTTCTATAAATATATTAAGTGAGACTTGTCTAATTGAAAATTGAAATTACGAAAAATATTATTATTTTTGCATTTCAACAACTTGAAAATTGTATAATTGACTAATAATCGGAGTTATCAAGTAAATATTGTATTTTATAATTTCTAGATACTTAATATATATTATTTTAAATTTTAAATAATTTTTTAAACGATTAAAAATTAAAAATAATATTATAAATAAGAAAACCTTTTTTTACGTTTAAACCTCGCATAGGCTCGTTTAAGCTAGTAAAACTTGAAACTTTGGCTCTACGCCTAATCACGCTTTACGCTTTTTA
Source organism: Osmanthus fragrans (assembly GCA_019395295.1). Classification (NCBI taxonomy): domain Eukaryota; kingdom Viridiplantae; phylum Streptophyta; class Magnoliopsida; order Lamiales; family Oleaceae; genus Osmanthus; species Osmanthus fragrans. The sequence goes on from CM033350.1 coordinate 15,428,247, forward strand.
GAACATTGGTCAAAAGTACTGAAGTGGGTGGAAAGAAACTGTCAAATCCAATTGAAACATTGTTAGAGTCCGAGTAGATCTCTATCAAGTATTAGGGTCGCTTGATTGTAAATTTGGGTGAAAAGAAAATGAATTATAAGGAATTGAATTGTCTAAAATTTATTTTACTAAAAATTGTTGATTAATTGTATTTGAATGATATAATTTTCAACCTGATTTTTTTTTTTTTTTAAAATTTTGAATCAAAATATTCGTTTGACTTTGTTGTTTTTATATATAAAAATTGTCCATTAAAGTGATAAATTTTGTCACCATTGGATCTAGAATTTCTTTCAATCGTCAAAACAAAATTAACATACCGAATATCATTCGTTTGACTTTTTTTCATACAAATTGTCAAATGAAGGGATAAATTTTTTTACTGTTGGATCTAAAATTTGTTCTAATTGAAAAAATATATATATATATATATATATATTATCATACCGAATATCATTTGTTTAATTTTGTTTTTCATGCGAATTGTGAATTAAATTTGTAATTTTTTTTACCATTGGGTCTAGAATTTTTTTTATTGTAAAAAAAAAAAAAAAAAAAAAAAAGGCAACCTGAAAATCCATTTCCCACCAAAGTGGTGGGAAAATGTTTTTATTAATTAGAAGGAAAAGCAGCGTGTGTGGGTGGAGGGAATTGGTTTTGCTAAGAAAAAATGTGCAATCAAACACCTTGTTTGGGGGGAAATGGAAAACCTTTTTCCATTTTCCATGGAAAAGGGGATATATCAAACACAACATTAGTTGAATTCGAATTAAAATTTTAGGATTTATAAAAGTTTGAATTTAAATCAAAGCATCCATACAATTTTAAAAAGGAAAAATTACAAAAATGTCCAATTACATGTTTGTCAATTAAAAGGTATCTAATATCTAATTTTTTATATGGAAAATTATATTATCACTATAAATTTAATTATTACACAACATCATAATCGCACCACAATTAAAATATATTTTTAATAAATATATCACAATAAAATTGCAGTTATACTCCAAATTCAATAAAAAGAAAATTGAAAAGAAAGAATACAATATTATGGTGTACTTACCAATATTTATCCTCATTTTCTCAACCTTTCCCTCATTATTATACAGCCATTGTAAATCGAAGATTGGGGAAGAACACCAGACCATATTCATACAGGCAAAATCTATGGATCTCTGCTAAATCTCCGTCCCTTCATCCTATTGATATGTTGTTTTTCCAAAATAGGTTCTTGGTCCTTTCAAGTTTGCCTCCAATTGAGTTGCAGACATACTGTCATATTGCACGAAAGGTGGTGACAACCTCGAGGAAGCAGAGCAAATCCAATGAACTCAAAAGAATTTATGGGATACTCTTGCAAGCAATTCAATGAGGGGATTTTGCATATGAAAAAGTGAGGCATTGTTTTAATAAATTACTCTTAGAACCAATTCCCCTTGAATGCAATTAGAATGGGGCATTCACACTTATGTGTTCCAACAAACCTCTTTCGTTTCGATTCTTGTTCTGAATATTTTTATGTTTTTTTTTTTATATTTTTCACTACGCTCAAATCCAAAGCATATACGAGGCTTGCGTCCATAAGCACCACGATCAATTTTTATTATAATAATAACCAAACCAAGTTCCTTCCCAACCATATAAGCCCAATTACATAAATTTAATATTTGCTATATTTAGTTGGTCAGTATTAAAGTTTTGAGTATAATCATATATATTGAAGTCTTCATCACTTTCCTGACATTTAGAACAAGTAAAATTAAATTACAATAAGTTATAAAAAAATTAAATTTATTACGGTCATGCAAAAAATATAAGGAAAATTTTATTTGTACAAAACTATTCACTGTCAGAACTCTTACCGATACTCATATGGATGTGGGTCCCACCTGATTAAAATATTATTAAAAAAAGTAGGCCCCACGTGTTTATCTCTTTTTTGTATGGTTTCTGTATCTGTAACTATAGAATCTCTCAAAATACAATATAACAACAAAAACTTACTTCTTGTTGACTAAAAACAATTTTCGAAAATTCAGATGAAGCCGTAATGTCGATAGTTGCATCCATTCCCGTTAAACTAAATATCATAGTTTAGTGAGAAAATCAAGTCTACTCAACAATAATGTTCACAAAGACAATGCACGCATGAAAATTCATAGACCTACATGCATGCAAATTCATGGACCATTATGACTAGTCCAGTACATAAGATTGACTCCTGGGTGTGCTCTCACGTAATGAATGCACGCAAATTCATGGACATTATGATGAGTATATACACAGAATTTTATAAACTCATTTAACAATTAAAAATCATCATCTTACATGCAATCTGACAAACATGAAAAGAATTGTATATAAATATGTTCTCACTTAAAAACATGAAAAGAATCATACTTAAATACACGCAAAATTCATAATAAATTGATACAAAGCGTACTAAATAATAAATTAAAAATAATCATATTAAATTCATAATAAATTGAAGATAATAGACTTGCACGCTTTTGATTGTTTTAAATTCATAATAAATTAGCTCGAATAAAAAAAAAATCAGATTCTTAAACTTGACAAATAAACTGAAAAAAATTCATCAGTAAATCGTGGTCAAATAAAGTATAAATTCAATTACCGTGAGGAAAAGAAAAATATCTTAACTTAGTGGAAGCAAGCAAAAGCCGCCGAAAAAGTTACGAGCAATGAGTTGTTGAGAGAAAAAGAAAAGAAATTAGGTTTTCTATTTATGGTGTAACAATAATTTATTTAATTAAAAAGTATATTAAAACCCTAATTATGTAAAGTTCTTAAGGATATTTAAGTAAATAAGAAAATTATGGTGTGGTTATAAAATTTGTAGTGGTAATATAATTACTTTTTTGATAACTCTTGCAAAAATGGTAAAATTTGGTACCAAATTGTTTATTATACCTTTAATGAAAAATGAAGCAATTTTTTTCCTTTAAATTTGTCATGAATTTCAAGAACAGGAAGTTTCCATGAGAAGCTACAATAATACTTGTTATTACCTAAGAGCATTTTCAAGATACTTTTTAAATATGAGATACTTTCTATTTTAAAGAGTCAACTCTTGAAATCATGCTCTAAGAGACCTTTTACATTAACATTTTTAACTTAGAAAATGAGTTTAGCTCCCAAATTCGAAAACCCACTCTCTATAATTAAATGCATTCAAAGTGTTTCAATTTTCAATATAGAAAAACAATAAAATAATTTAGAGAAAAGTAGTTAAAATAAAAGATAGAAAATAATAATAAATATTTCTTGAAAGTAGTAAAATTAAGTGTTAAATATAAAGAGTTTGTTAGTGTACTTCAAAATTTTAACTTTCTAAATATATAGATTCTCTCCAAATAATAGAACATGCTCTTTAAAAATATACCGTCTCTTGGAAATACTCAAATAAGTTCATTTGCTTACATTATCTATTAGATATTGACCATTTAATTTGGGAAAAATGAAGAAGATGAAAATCCATTAACAATAAAAAAGAACTATATCCTTCAAACTCACAAGAAAATCATATAATTTCATTTCGAGGAATTTAATCCCATCTAAATTTGTGAGTTTATTAGACTCTCCACAATTCTCAATAGAATATAATTTTTCTTTGAAATTTTATTTTTGTTGATAAATTGTGTTTAATAGTTATTGTTATATATCTTATTTAAATGGATTAGATTATTCAAACAATTAATAGATATTTGTTGTAAGATTATTGGAACAAACATTCTGTCACAACCTTCTTAAATAACTTTTATAGATAAGAATTTAAGCTAGTTATGTATTGATAATGCCATTAATGGTGGAATAAATTCTCTGCAAAAATGGTGGTTGGAGTTGAAAAGATGATAAATGCATATGGTAAAATGTCTTCTCGACATATAATTCTTGGCATTTTATAAATATCAAGAATGACACTTTAACAGTAATTCTTGACACTATTTCAAATGTCGAGGATAATGTTAAAAACTTAACAAAGCTATGGAACATTTAATAAATTGCGTGTGGATATCATATTCATTTTAGGTATTTGTGTGTCAGTTAATGTTATTTGCGTTGATGACTACAAGTATTGGAAATGTTATGAAATTCGTTGTCTCGCACGGTGGTACATTCATCAACATAGACGATAAGTAGAAGTGGTTTGAAAATCGAACAAAATCAATTGTTATTCAAAATGACATTAGATATAAAGAGCTTGTCAATAAATTGTGCACCGAAGACACAACCCTAGTAGGGACAAGTTAATATCAAAATCAATATGAGTTTGTTGAGAAGACGAATACATAATGTAAGGAAGAAGTTCTTACTACTATTAATTTTTTGTAAGGAAGTATGAGTAAACATTGTCTTTGAAGCCATAGCCATACAAAACATGTGTAATTGCATTGAAAGGCTACATACCAACTCATATTCTATATAATTACAAGGGTTTGCTACAACTACACCAGCTTTGACAGTCCGGTGTACAATCCCCTCACAATAGGGAGACTCGCGATTTTTTTATTGGGCGTGGGCTCCCTATTGTGAGGGGGCTGGACATCGGGTTGTCAAACCCCAATGTACAAACAGCAAAACCCTAATTACAATTGATTGACATTTATTTGACAACATAGGTATGAGACCTTGTGCTTATCACCTCAGTACAATGTTGTAGTTATCATACCCTTGCTTCATTGACTTCTTGACATTGAAACCAATTCATATGTGTGAGAACTTGTGTTTGTCAACTCATGGCAAAGCTATATTCATCATCTCAATGCAATGCTATAGTTATTATACCTAATATCTAAATCATATCGAGGAGTTTGTGTATCCATTTGTTTTCATTTAACTTTACATTTAATCTCATTATCATTTTAACCTTCTGTTAATGAATTTGAATTTGTTCTTGACATTTCTTGACGTTCTCGACATTTGAAAAGTTGTTATCAATGATTGGACCTTATTTATCACGATGCATGACACTTTATTTGTCTAGAATGATATTTCGTTCCAAACATGAAAGTTCTTGACATTTGAAGTGCAATTCTCGATATTTAATACATGTTAATCTCAACAGATTTCGTTTGTTAGTAATGATAGTTCGACAATGGTAACAATACAATACAAGAACAACCACAATAATTTGACATCATATACCAACTCTTATCAATATTAACATGTCACGAATGAAACAACCATAAAGTCATATCGATTTGAAGTTTAAATCCAAATATCAAATTGTGCCATCAACCAAAAATATTAAGGATGGTACACAAAATGACATAGTACATATTTTCTCATTCTGTTTTCAACAACATTTTAAACTTACCAGACATCCTTCTTACCTTTTTTACGCTCGGAGCTTGTAGATGGTGTCTTCGTGCTTGGGCATCTTGAGTCTCAAGGATCGAGATCTGCGGGGAGGTGGAGCATCAATCTTTGGGGTATCTGCAATATTGGCATCATCATCCGGTGGATTATCAATGGAGACGACAATTGGTCCTTCAAGAATCATTGCAAGTATGTCTAGCCTTTTGTTTGGGCTGCAATGCGTATTTTTCCTCCTATAATTACTCGAATTAAAAGCCCAATCATGTTAAATGATGAGTAGCCATCTAATGTAATTCCTCATTTAAATTCTTTTCCACTTGGCTCACTGAAGTCCACTACTCAAATCGTTTTTCCTGTTTCAATTTCACCTTTCTCCTCCTTTCTTACCTTAATTCTCAGAAAGGAAAGATTCCACCATTTACCCAATTTGTAATTCTCTGTCCTAAATCTTATTTTTGCTTAAACACTGACTATCAAACTGCCAACTGAAAGAAAACAGTTAAAAACGAACCTTCGTTGAATGTTTATGCTAGTGGAAGAAAAGATAGATTAATCGACCATTAAAACCCACCTTCTTAGTCCTTAACTGAAGCATTTAAATACCTAATCCCATTTTCTTTACTGAAATCACAACCCAAATCATTCTTTTTCCTTCCTGAATTTGTCCTCTTCTGTATTCTCCTACGCCTGATTCCACCATTAAAAGTAAAATACACGCTCTCGTACATGTAATGCTAAATCCATTTCAATTTCAAGATCACTTATTTGTTTTCTTCTCAATTACTACAAAATTTGTCCACCAATGAAAATCTGGCCGAGACCATTTTAATTTCCAGTTATTTAATCATCTTGCAAATTCACTTAATTAAAAAAGTGAGTTCTGTATTCAGATTATATAAACCTATCCGCCTTAACAAAAATCAGTCCCCAGTTCAATAATTCCCTAATTATGCTCCAAATTCCAATTCTAATTCAAAATACTTATTCAGATTCTGTCAGCCCTTCATCCCTCTACTATCTGCTTCCTTAGTATGTATATGTGCATATACACACATATAAACATAATATATTCTTGTAAATAAAAATCCTCCTCCTTACCTGGTTGTAGTCAAAACAGGGGATTAATTCCAAGCAAGGAAATAAATTTAATTCAGCTTCTGATTGCTGCTTCATTGCTGAATTTTCCTCCCGTTTTTCGTTGCTGCCTATCGTTGTGTAATGGAAAGAATGAGATAATGTTTTGTTTTAATCGTAAAAAATGTCCACCGCCTGACAATTTTTCCCCAACTCTTCAAAAATTGCAATACAAGTTGATCGATTGATTACCATATTCACTGAGAGATCGTTTTAGCTCACCAGCAGATTGTTGCAAAGGTACTTGCCGACTATTCCAGTAGGCATCTCCAATTTATCTAAAATCACGGGAAAAAAAATGAAGAAAAACAATTTCAATTATCTATACGAATAGTTTGTACATCTAAAATATTACATTTCATGAAAAAATTATGTGGTATAAAGTAACATGAAGGAATGATAGCGAGTGTGTTTGTGTAGAAACCCAAGATTTGGTGCTCCAAAACCCTATAGAAATTGAAGGGAAAAATCATAAAGATCAAGTTTTGAAAGAGAAATGAACAGATAGAGCGAAACCATTTTTTCTATCCACAATAAAGCTTTAATTAGAAGAAAAAAAGAACAAACAAAAATCAGTCATGAGGTAGTCAGCTACAACAGGTTGCAGCAAAAAGGAAGAACAAGTTTGAGTTTGGAGCAGCAAAAAGGAAGAACAAGTTTGAGTTTGGACTGGCCATAGTAAAGATTTCAACCTTGATTCGTGAACAAAATCCCAGAGACTGACTAGAGTTTGGACAGGACTGGCCTGGTAGTTTGGGGGCGTCATGCCAACTTCAAATATAGGACACCTATATTTTGAGGCTTCTTACAAAGAATTTTAATATAATTATGAAGAATCTAAATGTAGACAATTAAGTCCAAAAATTTGAAGAGGAAAATAACAAAATATTAAATTTTAACATGCAATACAAATTATAAGTGAAGTTTGACAAACATAAATACAATGCAATGGCAAAGGGGTCTGTTCATTTTTTTGATCACTTTCTCACTAAAACTATTTTAAATAAAATTGAATGAGTTTTGCTATATATGTACATATCATTTAACATAGAGGTCGACATAATGTAAGTGGGGTGGGGCCCGCGATACTGTAGCATGGGTCGCACCCCACTCACATTATGTCAACCTCTATGTTAAATACTATGTACACATAGCATTTTCCAAATTAAATATGCATTTGAGTGATTTATGTAAAAAAGTGAAAAATGTTGACTGCGAGAGATAGTGTAACAAAATAATTAAAATGACGACCAAATACAAAATAGCTTCTAATTTTATATTAATTCATTAGAAATTAGCTTACGAATAAGAAGTATAAACAAAGACAAAAAATTACTAAATTCAAAGTATCTTCAACAAACATCTAAAAAGGCAATTATCATGACATTAAATCAAAACAATAATAATAGCATGTGTACTCTGTAGTATATGTTTTGAAAATAAGAAAGGAAGAAACCTGTAAGGCTGTAACAATGGCGGTGAGATCAAACCAATCTACTAAATTGAATCTAGTTCAAATGGAGATAATTATTTCTTGTCGGGGTGAAAATATTATGGTGGGTGACTGTTGGACATAAAATTTGAAGAGATAAAGAGACATTTTGTTTAGTTAAGAAAAGAAAAAAAAAAGATGTTTTGAAGATAAATGATCAAATTAGTTATCATTTCTTGCATTTTCCTCTTTTAAAAAAGAAATTTCTGTACATCTTTATAATAATAAAATATGTGATATATGATTAAAATTAATTGTTGATTTTAAATTAAATAGAAATTTAGATGTTAATTTCTACCAAACCAGGCTAAGTAAACTGCAAATCATTATAAGGCATTGATTCTATTAAATATAAAATATTTAATATATACTTCTAAAAATTTTTCGTAGAACTAAACAATTTGATTGTAATTAATATAGACTTTTCAAATTCTATTAAAGTCTTGATGTTGTAAAATTTTATGCCTATCTTTGGGCTCCATTTTTTTTTGCTAAAAAAACATTTTTATTTTTCTTATTTTTAACCACATATTTTTCAATAAAATAATATTACACGTACTCTTGAAATTGGCCTTCTTCTCTTATAATTCTTGTCAAATGCAAAACCAAAAAGCAACATCATATACGGTAGTCCTCAATTTGCAAAGCAATTTTATACAAAAATCATTTTTTAGATTATTGAACCAAATCAATGTGTGATATCCCAAGAATAACAAATCAAGAGGGGGTGAATTGGTTATTAAGAACATTTTTTCGAACATTATTCTAAATTTAATCAATTTTGATAACAGATATGCACAAATGTGAAAGCAATAAGTAAAAGGGAAGAGATTGTGCAAACGGTGAAATTGTGAAGGTTCGATCCAACCAGTGATCTAAGTCCTTTGTTACCAATCTCTCCGTCACGAGCAAGACTTTTTTTTACTATATTGATTGACTTATGGTACAATTCAACCATTTACAACGCTTTTCAATGTTTTATAAACAATAAGCACCAATCCTTATACAATATTGAGTTTTACGAGACCTCAATATGACCCACAATTTTAAAGACTAATGAGTTTACACTTTGAACTTCTCTCTTAATAAATGATATAATCAAAATTGAGTACCAAAAGAGAAATAGGCTAACACTTTAATATCTAACAATGAATAAAGCTTAAGCGTCACATAAGAACAACTTTGATGAGAAAAATGATTTCCAAAAGTTAATTCAATTAAAAGTTTTTCAAAAATATTTGATAAAGATAAATGAAAAATGTATTCAATGATTTTGCTCAAAAGTATCTTACTTTAATGTCTTGAAAGTATCTAAATGAATGCAAAGTGAGATGATATTTATAGCAGTAAAAATGCCAAAAGTTATGACCAACCGAACCACTCAACTGGACGTCTTCTGAACCTGATATTGAACAAGTTGTTGTGCTTCAAAATTATAGAACAGTTATAAAATTCGACCGTTGAAAGAACCGAACTCTGCTAGCTCAAACGGGACGTCCGCTTGGACAGTTTTTTTTTTCCGATTTTTTCCTTCTTTGATTGTTTTAAAGAATGTAGACCTTTGAAAGACATTTTCACTTACTTTTTCAAGGTAAGTGAAGTTTGAATATCAAGTTGAGATTCCTACAATTTGAAAAATAATTTTATGCAAGCAATTTTTAAGAATTAATTTGTCTCATGCATAAAAATTAATCTTTAGCTTTTGATGATTCATTGCTAAGGATTAAAGCATTTTACTTTCACACGTGAATCCAAAAAATCTAAATCTAATGTCTTCGATGTTTGGTCATTGAAGTACTTTTCTTTGATTGATTTGACGTGAATGACTGGCTTCCATCTCGATTTTCATTGAACATCAATTGCGATTCTTTCGATAGCAATCTCCTAATCTTCAATTGACCAATTTTGCAACAATGGCTATAACGACTCGAATTCAATTGTTAGAGATAAAAAAAATATGTTTGTTATAATTAAAAACCTTGAAATAACCGATATTTGAAGTTCTATTTTTCTAAAGTTCATAAGGGATTTTAGTTTTCTTTCGACTTACTAAAACTCTATTTACAATATAGCAAGCGGTGTTAACGGCTTCGGCTCAAAAATATTTTGGCATGCTATTTTCATTTAGCATGGTCCTAGCCATTTCTTGCAATGTGCGATTCTTCTTTTCTACTACACCATTTTATTGAGGAGTTCTAGGAGCTGAAAAATTATGTTCATATCCATTTTCATTGCAAAAAAATTCAAAAGTAATGTTGTCAAATTCTCCTCGATGATCACTTCTAATAGTTGTAATATAATATACATTTTCATTTTGGACCTTTTTGCAAAAGTGTTTGAGTGCATTTAAAGTTTCATCTTTAACATTTAGAAATAGAACACAAATGAATCTAGAGAAGTCATCAGCAATGACAAAAGCACAATATTTTCCACCCAAGCTAGTGGTTCTAGAATGTCCAAAAAGATCAATGTAGACTAGTTGAAGTGTTTTTGTAGTTGAAGAATATAGCTTGGGTTTGAATGAGATTTTTACTTGTTTTCCAAATTGATATGCATCACAAATTTTATCTTTATCAAACTTTAAATTTGACAATCCTTTAACGAAATGATTTTTGAAATTTTTTGAAAGAAGATCCATGCTAACATGGCCTAATCTCCTATGCCACAATCATGTATCATTTCTTAAGCTAGATAAACATTTCTCATCATTTTCAAATTCAATGTTTATAATATATATATAAACATCTTTGTATCGGCTTCCTACAAACATCACCTCTTTTGATGTAGCATCCTTAATAAGACATCTAGAATAATCGAATTTAATATGATAACCTTTATCACATAATTGACTAATACTAAGCAAATTATGTTTGAATTTATCCACCAATAGCACATTTTAATAGAAGGATGAGGATATTTACCAATGTTTCCAATGTCTATGATTTTTCCTCTTACATTGTCTCCAAATGTGAGATGAAATCCATAATTCTCTTTGAAATTTGATAGTAACATTTTATCTCCAACCATGTGTTTAGAGCATCCACTATTTAAGAACCATTTATTCCTTATCTTCTTTGGTACCTACAAAAAATAATTAATTTTTTTGATTTTTGGTACCCATATAAGTTTGGGTCCTTGGTAGTTAGTTTTGGTGGATTCACAAATCCACTTGTACTTTCTTTCAAAATGTAGCTTCTTTTTGGTTAGGAAATTATAAGCAATATGTCCATCTTTATTGCAAAAGCTACATGTAGTTTTTGAAGAAGGGGTATTTGAAGCTTTAAAAAATAAATTTTTGAAATATTTTTGTTTCAAAAATGGTTTATATCCAATTCCTCATTTATCAAAAAACACACTTTCGATCACCAAGCATGAAATCAAAATTCATTTTACCTTGAGTGAATTTGTGAAGAATTTTAGTTAAGTTTTCAACTTTTTCTTTCAAGAAAGAGTTTTCTCTAATCAGTATATCAAAATCAAAATTTTCTTTTTGAGTTTCTAAAACTTTATTCATTTCATTTTTCAACAAGTGATATTCATTTGTAAGATTTGAGTGATTTAGAGCAAGCTTCTCAAACTCCTCAAGCATTTCTTGCTTCTTTCTTCACTCCTTTTCTTTTTTCTTTTGGAATCTCCGATTGTTTTGAAAACCTCTCCATTTCTTGAGAAGAAGGACTAGATCAACGAGCTCTTCATCACGCATATTTTCACTTGTAGTTCCTTCTTCAATGGTCGATTTAAGAGTGATTTGGCGCTTAGAAGATTCCTTTGATTCTTCTTTGCTTTTCCTTGTTTTATCCTTGGTTTCGGCGTTGTTGAACTCTTATGTCATCAAGGTGTCCATATATTTTTCCAAATGATATGATTTGATATCTTTGGTATTTTTTATCAACATCCTTAATGAGCTCAATTCTTCCGATAGAGATCTAAGCATTTTACTTACAAGCTTACCGTTAGTAAATTTTCCATCAAAGCTTTTAAGTTCATTGACAATATCGATAAATCGAGTAATCATATCAACAATAGATTCACCTTGTTTCATGAAGAAGTTTCCAAATTATGTAACCAAGAGATTAATTTTGGTTTCCTTTACTTTACTAGTGCCAACATGACTAACTTCTAATGCATGCCCAATGTCACATGCGGAATCACATGTGCTAATACAATTAAATTTATTTCTATATAATGCACAACAAAGTAGGTTTTTGGCTCTAGCATTTAAGGATAATTTTCTTTTATCATCTTCATCATATTCCTCTCCAGATTTAGGAATAGTTTGATCAGGTTTGTCATCAACTCTACTAGTCTTAGTAGGCACATAAGGACCATATTAAATAACTTCCCAAATATTGTAATCTATCGACTGGATGTAAATCATCTTCATAGCTTTCCAATAATTATAATGTGTGCCATAAAAAATGGAGGATGATTTGTAGAATGCCCCTTAAGATTTTGAATGTTTGAGTTAGATATTACACAAGATTGTGAAATCTTTGATAATGAGCATCTAGCTCTGATACCAATTGATATCCCAAGAATAGTTAACCAAGAGGGGGTGAATTGGTTATTAAGATCTTTTTTCGAAAATTAATCTAAATTTAAACAAATTTGATAATAAATAAGTTAACAAAACAAATATGCACAAATGAGAAAGCAATATATAAAAGGGAAGAGAGTTTGCAAACTATGTAATTGTGAAGATTCAATCCCAACCAATGATCTATGTCATCCGTTACCAAACTATTCATCATGAGCAAGGTCTTTTGCACTATAATGATTGGCTTATCGTGTAATCCAACTCTTTACAATGCTTCAGGTGACTTACAAACAATGAGCACCGATTCTTATACAATATTGAATTTTACGGGATCTCAATATGACCCACAAGTTTCAAAGAGGAATGAATTTACAATTTGAACTTCTCTTTTAATAAATGATATAATCACATTTGAGTACTAAGAGAGAAATAGGCTAACACTTTAATATCTAGCAATGAATAAAGTTTAAGTATTAGGTAAGAAAAACTTTGATGAGAATAATGATTTCCAAAAGTTAATTCAATCAAAAGTTTTTCAAAAATATTTGATAAAGATAAATGAAAAGTGTATTCAATGATTTTGTTCAAAAGTATCTTACTTTAATGCTCTCAAAAGTATCTAAATGAATGCAAAGTGATATGATATTTATAGCAATAAAAAGGCCAAAAGTTCTGACCAACTGGACCATTCAACCAGACTTTCGCTTCTGAATCGGACATTGAACTAGTCATTGTGCATCAGAATTTCAAAACGGTTAAAAAATTCGACCTTTGGATGAACCAGACGTCTGCTAGGTCAAATCGGACGTCTACTTGGACAGTGTTTTTTCGGATTTTTCAGTCTTTGATTGTTTTGAGGAATTTAGAACTTTAAAGGACGTTTTCACTTAATTTTTCAAGGTAAGTGAAGTTTGAATATCAAGTTGAGATTCTTACCTTTTGAAAAATAATTTTATGCAAGCATTTTTTAAGAATTAATTTTTCTCATTCATAAAAAATCATCTTTAGCTTTTAATGATTCATTGATAAGGATTAACGCATTTTACCTTTACATGTGAATCCAAAAAATCTAAATCTAATGTCTTCGATAATTGGTTGTTGAAGTACTTGTCTTCGATGGATTTGACGTGAATGCTTGGCTTCCATCTCGATTTTGATTTAACATCAATTACAATTCTTTTGATAGCGATCTCGTTGTCTTCAATTGACCAATTTTACGCAATGGCTATAATGACTTGAATTCAATTGTTAGAGATAAAATCAATTTTTTGTTATAATTAGAACATAAAGTCAACCACATGTCAACAATGTGTAGACCTATTTGGCCTATTTCAAGAATATAGTTAATGTTGAAAACCCAATCAAGGAAGCAAATGATATGTCGATCAATTAAAAATCATAAGCAAATAAAAGCAAGTAGATCAATCAAATAACAAATATAAATAAATAAGATAATGATAAGTAAAAGGGTAGAGAGGATGCAAACGATATAATTGTAGAGGTTCGATCCAAAATAATTATTTACGTCCTCTGTTATCTAGCTCTTCGGCATGAGCAATGCCCTTTTAACTATATTGATTGACTTGTGATGCAATCCAATCCTTTACAACGATTTCGGTAACTTACAAACAAGAAGTACCGATCTCTATACAAAATTGAGCTTTATGAGACCTCAATATGACCAACATTATTGAGCTTTATAGGACCTCAATATGACCCACAAGGTGACTTATAACAATGAACACCGATCTTTATACTATTGAACTTTTACGGGACCTCAATACGGTCCACAAGTTTAGAGAAACGATTTTACAATAAAATTTCTCTCTTAATAAATGATACAAATGAATTAAGTACAAAGAGAGACAAGCACTTCAATTAATAGTAATAAACGATAGCTCAAGTGTTAGATGAAAAACTTCGATAAATATGATAATTAAATATTTGATCAATCAATTAAAGTTTTTCAATGAGAAAATAAAGAAAAAATAAATGCAATGTACATTCAAAAATCTTCTCAAAATATATTTCTTTTTAAAGAATGATTGTAATAAATTAAGCACCAAGAGAGAAATGAAAAACTTTGATGAACATGATGAATTTACAAGTTTGATTCAATAAATCAAAGTTTTCAATATGAAAAGGTAGAAGAAATATATACAATATAAGTTCGAAGATTTTCTTCAAAATATATCTCTTTTATGAATATTAGAAATAAGTTAAGTAGAAAAAGAGAGATGAAAAACTTTGATGATGATGATAATGATTAAGGAGTTTGAATCAATCAAATTTTTTGATATGAAGAAATAAATACAAAAGAATGATCAAAGAATTCTCTCAAAAAATATCTCACTTTATGCTCTTGAATCTTTTTGCAAAAAATGGAAAGAGTCAGGATATTTATGAAAAGTTAAAAAAATAAAAAAAAAAAAAATCTGTAAGTTCGAATGATATGATCGACCGATCGTCTCTTGTCCGAATGAGTAATGATAAGTGTATTTTTGTACACTTATTTAATATCTAATCTAAACTTATTATTGATAAAATGAGTAAATTTCTACTCACAATTGTGTAAGTTTTTGTTTTTGTAGGCAAAAATCACCTAAAGGAAAGAGAACAAGATAAAATGAGGAAAAAATGACTAAAAATGCACAAAATTTGTAAATTTGGGGCCAAGGTGCACAAGCCGGAAAGTTCAAGGATTTGGAGTACAATTTATGGAGGGCAATATTGATATAAAATTTAAAATTTGAGGACCAAATTGTACAAATCAAAGTTGAGGGACCTCGTGCGCTAATATTGGAGGACTTAGCTACAAATAGCACAAAAATTATTTTCTTGGCTGACCGACAGAGGCAGTTTCTGATTTTATAAAATCCGGGGCCCTTTTGTTCTTATTCTCATGTGTTTCTACTATTGTTATTAATGCATATTCATTTATGTGGCCAATATATGATTGTGTTTCGTGATTTGTGCATCGTTCGAGAGAATATTGTACATTTTAGACCAAATGGTAGAAACACTAGGTTTGTGTAGTGGATAGAGATATATCACTAACTCTAAGTGACCCAATGAGCTATTTTCACAAATATTAAATGCAGTTGTTTGGTTGTAATCGACATAAAGATATAGTAAGTTAAATCAATCAATTAGGGTTAGTTTCACTCGAGAGAGGTAATTAACTAAAATTGGAAGATCGGGCCTAACATCGAAATTGAGTAATTTGTTAATTGACTTGTAGAGAAATTAATTAGATGACGGTTAAGCAAAACCATGAATCCCAACCACGTTATTCTCCAAAATTTCCAACGGCTTATGTTTTCTTATTTTTTGGACTTTTAGTTAATTTTTCTTGTTTCAAATCATATGTTTAATTGTGTGCATTTCTTTTTGTTGTTAGAATTAAGTTAATTAGAGTCGTGTAATTTAAAGTAGATATTCCTCGAGGGATCGACAATCCGGACTTAACAGGTCCATTTTATTAGTTGAACGCGACTCGTGCGCTTGCAATTTAATATTTTAGCGATCAACCAATATAACTGTTTGTATAGTAAAAATCAGAGGTCAAAACGGACCGTTGGAAATTTTCGGTCGATGGCCACTTTTGGCCGATCGACCGCTTTGTCCAGCTAGTTTACCGCCTGATAGTTTCGGTCTTTTTACGTTTTGATCTTGTTTGATCAGATTTGAAGGTTTTGAAAGACAAGAACTTTTGAAAAGTATTTTTAACTAACTTGTCAAGATAAAATATATTTTTATAGTTCAAATATCATTTTAAAAGTTATTTTTATATTTGATCAAAACGTTGCATTAGAATGACTTTTAATGCACAAAAATTGTTTTTAATGCATATATGGATTTTTAGCTTAAGCATTCATTGTCAAATATCAATGTATAAGTATCTTTGCACTTTATCTACGAAATCAAAACTTTGATCTTGCTCCGAAGTTTGACTCTTAAGTTCTTGAATATGTGACTTTGATCTTGACTTCCTTCATGACTCTGGTTTGTGATGATAGTTTTTGATCTTTTGACGATCACCGATCAATTTTTCATAGTATGATTTGAAAAACTATAATCACTTAAATTCAATTTACTAGTAAACAAGATTAACTTGTTTGTTATAATCAAAACTTTAATGTTATAATCAATTATAGGTCAACAATTTTCACATTTTTTTAATTATGACAAACAAGATGATTTGCAAAGTAATATTGAACAATTGATAAGCAATATAAATCTTAAATTTTTCATGTAATCCAGATATTTCCCCTATCTTTTACAAACCAATAGTCATTCACTATAGATCATATGTTTATCAAGGCAAGCATTTTGATCATATATTTCAATTCAAGCATATCAATCTCAGTTTCAAAGCAATTATCATCACATTTTCCCAATTTTCAATGCTTTTTCAAATCTGTTTCAAATCTATCTTATTCAATTTCCCCCTTTTGTCATAAGAAAAAATGTGGCACATATGAGAGCAAGAGTTTGACATACAAGATCAAAACTTTAAATCAACAATAGAAAATAATAATATTCCCCCTCAATAAAATATAAAGAGTCAAATGTATGCAAGTCTAAATCAAAGGATAATCATCACATTTATATCAAAATACTAATTAAAGCACGAGTGATGAAATGTCAAAAGCATAAAAATTGGATAAGATTTATAAAATTTTTGACCAATGATGCATATAGAATGAATCATATGATATCATTTAGTATGAACTCAATTTAGCCATATACTCCAAATTCATCGATAATTAATTCCCAAGCCTCTTTGAATAATTGAAAATCTATCAAGTGTTAGAGGTTTAGTGAGAATGTCGGCCAATTGATTTTCCGTATTCACAAATTCTAATACAATATTCCCCATTTTGGGTGTCTTTAGGATACCATAGACATAATGTCTGATAAGTGCGAATTTTACACTTATTTATACCATTAAACTTATATTTTTGTGAGTTTTCTTTTGTGCATTATTGCTTAATATAGTTATATTCTATTTTGTAGGTGTTCCATTGCCATAATCCCAATTTGGAGAAGAAAACGGAAGAAGAAATGAAGAAAATATTAAAAGTGCAAAAAAAAAAAAGAGGACTTGGGTTTCGATTCTAAAAAAAAAAAAAAATTATTTTACTGTAGCGCCGCGGCGCCCAAGCTTCAGTCATAGGCGCCGCAGTGCCACGTGGACTAAGGGGGCCTGTTTGGCTATTTTTGCGATTTTGAACCCCTTTTTGGTCCTTTTATATGACTTTTGAATCCATTTATTCCTCATTCCTCATGTTAGAAAAACCCTAGGTTCTCCCCCTTTTCTCTCCTTTCTTTTCTTTTTCTTCTTCTTTTCTTTTTGTTTCCTTTGGGATTTTTGTGGGAAAGCTTGAAGCTCAACAATGGTGGAATAGCTTGGAGAAGAAGACCCATTTGATTTTGAAGACTTCTAACCATTTCTCTCATTATCAATAAGCTTTTCTTTCTTTAATTTATTTTCCATTAATGGGTTGTAAGTTTTTGTTGGCTATTTGTGAATATTTCATGGGTAACTAAACATTTGTGTGATTGGAGGTTATTTTGGAACCCTAGGTTGATCTTCTAATGATTTGTGCTTTATAATTCTTGAGATTGATGTGTTTAATCAATTGTGTAAAATGTTTATATTGCGCTTCTTCTTGATTATTTGGGATGACAACTAAACGATTAGGTGGATACAATGAATGATATTTTGGAATTTATAGTTCGTAATCCCTATTTTTACCAAAACCTAGTAGCAACTACATTTCAATAGATTATGTGGAATTTTCAATTGAATGTTTGTGGATTAACACTTAAGTTAGTAAACCGAGCTTGCGAGTTTTCACTTAATTCAATTCAACTCTTTTGTGTTAATGCTTTTGTTAAATTAAATCTAGCAAGCTTATCCTAGGTTGTTTAATGAATAAAGTTGGGTAAAGAGCTTGTTTTATTCAACTAAAATGTAAGGAGAGTTTGAGGTAATCGACCTTGTGATTATCCTCGAATTGTTGTTGATCTTGAGAACGAAAATCTTTTGTGAACATTGATAAGAAATTCATTCTAGCGGTGAAGGAGTATCACTCGATCACATATTCCCTCTTTTGTTTCCTTTTTATTCCCGTCTTTTCCATTTCCATTTTATGCTTTCCTTAGTTTAATCCATCCAATCCACCCCCCCCCCCAATTTAATTGCTTTCGCATTATATTTGTTATGTTGCAATTGACGTAATTGAAAATGACCCTTATTTACCAAATTACTACTTGAACGACAAATTTCATAAAAGTAAGGAATTATTTTTACGCCCCTTTGGGAGCTTGTCAATGTCTTAATGCACTAAGATATCTAAAAATTCATTTTATGGCACTGGGGCGTGATTCTTGAGTGTTGGGTTAAAATCTAGCACATAATCATATACTAAACATTATATCGAGTTTACTTGCGATTAAGTAAAGAAGAGCTCCGATCATAGCTCGATATTTTGTTATGTCTATGGAAGTACCGTGATCGTCTTTGTCTAACTTGATTGATTAGCTCGTTGGAGTCTTCATTGATTTCGCCTCTTGAGCATGTCCATGATGTATTTTGTTTGACTCCATTCCTTAAGTAGAGATTGATTTGTACTTCAGAAGATTTTTCTTCATCTTGTTGCACATTTGCTTCTTCCTCATGTTGATCTTCAACATCTTTAGGATCTTTCTTGTCTTGATTTTGAATGTTCATTTGCTCAAAAGGAATATCCAAACCAATGTTTCCAATGTCAATGATTTTTCCTTAGACATATTCCTAAAATGTAACATGACCTACACCTCTCTTTTTAAAGCTTGATCTCCGGTCACGTGTTTTGAGCATTCACTATCTAAAATTCATTTGTTCTTTATCTTCTTTGGTACCTACAAAAATAATTCAATTTTTGTTCTTTGGTACCCATATAATTTTGGGTCCTTGGTTGTTAATATTTGTGGACGTTTGAATCCACTTTTGTTTGCTTTCAAAGTGCAACCTCTTTTTTTATTGAACAATTAAAAAATACATGTCCATTTTTATTGCAAAAGCCACAAGTAACATTTGGAATAAGGGAAGTAGATGCTTTAACAAATAAATTTTTAAGAGACATTTGTTTTAAAAATGGTTTGTATCCAATTCTTCCTTTATGAAAAACATATTTTTGTTCACCAAGTATTAAATAAAAAAATTTCTCGCATTGAGTGAATTTGTGAACAATTTGAGTCAAATTTAAAATATTTTCTTGTAAAGAGGAATTCTCCTTAATTAAAGACGTATTTTTTTCTTTTTCAAAATCATTTTGAATTTTCAAATGTTTCTTCACCTCATTTTCCAATAAAGAATATTTCTTTTTGAGAATAGAATGGTTTAGAGCAAGTTTCTCAAATTCTTTACGAATTTCATCATAAAAGGTAGATAATTCATCATATGAACAATTTTCATTTGAATTTACCTTATTTTAAATAGCCATGAAGCACATGTTGGCAACTTTCTCTTGACTTTCATTTTCATCATGATTTTCATCATCACTCTCACCCTATGTCGCTTGGAGTGCCTTTTTTTTATAATTATTTTTTGTTTGGATACTCGATTTTTTTGTGACCAGGTTTGTCACAATCATAGCAAATAATCATATTACTTTTCTCTTCGCCCTTTCCTTATTTCTTTTGAAATAGCTAATTGTTGCGAAAACTCCTCCAATTTTTGACAATAAGAAATAGGTCATCAAGTTCTTTATCATTCATATTTTTGCTTGAAGTGATTTCATCCATTATCGACTTTAAAACAATTTGGCGTTTTTCGTCTTCCATGCTTTTCATTGTTTTCTCCTTTGTCTCGGAACGATTTAGCTCATATGTCATCAATGTTCCATAGAGCTCTTCTAATGGATATGTATTGATATCTTTGGTGTTTTGTATCAACATTTTCAACGAACTCCAATTATCTGAGAGAGACCTAAGCATTTTACTCACAAGTTTATCGGTAGTAAATTTCGATAAAAGCCTTTAAGGCCATTAACAAAATCGGTGAATCAAGTAATCATATCAACAATAGGTTTGTTTTTCTTCATAAAGAAATTTTCAAAGTCCTTAACCAAAAGATTTATATTGGTTTCTTTTACTTTGCTAGTGCCCAAGTGAGCAACTTCTAAGACATGTCAAATATCAAATGCTGAATCACATGTGCTAATATGATTAAATTCATTTCTATCAAAAGCATAGTAAAATATAATTTTTGCTCTAGCGTTTAACGATAATTTTCTTTTATC
Source organism: Osmanthus fragrans (assembly GCA_019395295.1). Lineage (NCBI taxonomy): Eukaryota > Viridiplantae > Streptophyta > Magnoliopsida > Lamiales > Oleaceae > Osmanthus > Osmanthus fragrans. The sequence continues at coordinate 15,449,083 of CM033350.1, forward strand.
TTCATCTTCATCATCATACTCATATCTAGATTTTGGAATGATTTGGTCCGATTTACCAACTATTTTAATAACTTTTTTAGGCACATAGGGACCAAATTCAATAACTTTCCAAATATTATAATCTATTGAGTGAACATAAATCATCATTCTAGCATTCTAATAATTATAATTTGTACCATCAAAGAATGGAGGACAATTTGTAGAATGCCCCTCAAGATTTTGAAAATTGTGGTTAGCCATTGCTCAAATTGTTAAATCTTTAAATTCAAAATGAGAACCTCACTCTGATACCAATTAAAAGCCGAAGAATAACTAACCAAGAGAAATGTGAATTGATTTTTAAAACTTTTTTTTTTTCAAAATAAACTTAAATCAATGAAGTAAATGATATGTTGATCAATTAATAATCATAAGAAAATAAAAGCAAGTAGATCAATCATTTATAAATATGATAACGATGGATAAAAGGGTAGAGAGGATGCACATGATATAATTGTGAAGGTTTGATTCAAAGCAATGATCTACGTCTTCTGTTACCAAGCTATCCGGTACGATCAATGTCTTTTCATTATATTGATTGACTTATGGTACAATCTAACCATTTACAATGCTTCTGGTGATTTACAAACAAGGAGCACCTATCCTTATACTATTGAGCTTTTACGAGACCTCAATACAAACCACAAGTTTAGCGAAATGATTTTACAATGAATTCCCTCTTAATAAATGATACAAATGAATTAAGTACTAAGAGAGATTAACACTTCAATGAATAACAATAAATGATAGTTCAAGTGTTAGATAAAAACTTTGATGAACATGATGAGTTTACAAGTTTGATTCAATAAATCAAAATTTTTAATATGAAGAAGTAGAAGAAATATATACAATATAAGTTCAAAGATCTTCTTCGAAATATATCTCTTTTATGAATAGTATAAATAAGTTAAAGTACAAAAGAGAGATGAAAAACTATGATGATGATGATGATGATGATGATTAAGGAGTTTGAATCAATTAAAGTTTTTAACATAAAGAAATAAATGAAATGAATGCAAAGGAAAGCTCAAATAATTCTCTGAAAAAATATCACTTTATGCTCTTGAATCTCTTGTCAAGAATAGAGATCAAAATGTCAAATTTTTTTTTTAATCCAATCGACCGTCTCTTGTCTGGATGACCGATATATCCATTTGTATAATAAAAATCAAATGTTAGAACGGACAAATTTTGGACGGTCGGAAATTTTCGGTCGATCGCCACTTGCCGGTCGATTGCCTTGTTTGGCCAGTTGACCGCCCTGTAGATTCGGTATTTTTATGTTTTGGTCCCGTTTGATCCAATTTGAAGGTTTTGAAAGACATGGACTTTGTAAAATATTTTTAACTAACTTTTCAAGACAAATGATATTTTTCAAGTTCAAATATCATTTTAAAAGTCATTTTTATATTTGATCAAAATGTTGCATTAGAATGACTTTTAATGCACAAAATTTGTTTTTAATGCATAGATAGATTTTGAGTTTAAGCATTCATTGTCAAATATGAAAGTGTTATTATCTTTACACTTTATCTAAGAAATCAAGTCTTTGATCTTACTCCGAAGTTTGGCTCTTAAGTTCTTGAATATGTGACTTCTATCTTGACCTCTTTCTTGAGTCCAATTTGTGATGATAGTTTTTTTTATCTTTTGACGATCATCAATCAATTTTCATAGTATGGTTTGAACAACTGTAATCATTTAAATTCAACTTGTTAGTAAACAAGATTAACTTACTTGTTATAATTAAAATTTTAAAGTTGTAATCAACCACAGGTCAACAAATGTGAATAGATCTTATTAAATCGGTTTTGTGTGTGTGGGGGTGGGGAACTAGATGACAGTGGTGTATTCCAGGGTGGGAAACAGGGAAAACAAAACTCGCACCAATGTATAAGTATTCTTTCTCAAACCACAATAGATATTCGTGAAGAATTTCAAGTAGAGCCGGAAAGCAAAGTAACTCCAACGTGGTATGTTGAATCTTGACAACTTCGTTTGTTGTTGTTCTTTGTTCCTTGTCATATCAATCATAATTTGCTTTAGTTGAATTATACTTTTTGCTGAAAAGTTAATATCCAATGACTTATATAAAAGTCTTAAAAGTCAATTGAAATTTTGAATATCCATGAGTTGCAGAGACTTCTGAAAAGTTTTAATTAATTATATTGTAGATTTTTAAATACTTTTTAAAAGTCTATAAAATTCTTTATTGAATACACAAATACTTTTACAGAGTTTTAAAAGTTTAAATTGAATATCCCTAAACTTTTTAAAGCCTTGAATGTTTAAAAGTCTCAATTGAATACATAGTTTGATAGCTCGTAATCCCATGGTATTCAAGTAGTGAATGTTAGCCAACAAACTTACAAAATAGAGAGTCCAGTCAACTTGAATGTGGCATGCAAGAGACTCACGAAATAATTTTTATTTACTAATAATGGAACAATTGGCATGTTATCAAATTAAAGTTTCGCCTTGTACTTAAAGATTTAACTAGATTAGTTATTCTTTTAGCACAACAGATATCAATTGTGTCTTTCTTTATTAGAGTGATTCTAGAGTTTCTTGAGATGTCTGTAACATGAAGAAATCTTTGCAGATTGAGTTCATGGCCAAGGTGGGAGTCTCAAGAAAATATTACCGAAATGACCAAGTTGCAATTCTTTTATTGTTTATCAATTTGAGTAATTTGTAAAAGTTGTTGAAGCTTAGCTCAATAAATTTCTTTCAATACAATGTCGATACAAATTTTTTCATAAACTAAGTTGACACTTCACATTGTTTATAAATTATCAGTGCATGGCTATAACAAGATTAATACAAAGGAAATATAATAAAATGGAAAGTCTTTTGCTTCAAATTCTTCTCATTACCACCTCTGTCGACTCAAATAGTAAGCTAAGAAGAAAAGGAAAACCGAAACCACGAGATTTGCATCAGATTAAAAGAGGATATACTCTATTTTTTAAAACTAACAATTGCAAATTCAATATAAACATGATTGCATGGCATTTTTGGTTGTATCTTAAAGAATACATGACCCTATTCTAGGAAATAACCCTTAGCTATAAAACCGAGCACCGTCAATGGAAAACTTAGCAGGAAATCAGTCCTTCCATGGCAACTCTATTCTATGTCCTCATAATTCTGCTATTATTTCTTGCTCATTCAGTCACTTGTTTTTTAACAAAGTGTGGCTGGAATAATGCACTGATCAACTGCAAAAGTTTGCCCAAGGGATTTTTCTTTGGTGCAGCCTCTTCTGGTTACCAGGTGAGAGTGTGCGAGCGCGAAATGAAATCATTCAGAATTAAGTCATAAACTTATATGCGTGCATGATTCAATGAAATTCTTTTACTTGCCTAAATGCCAAATTGTGATAAATCTGAGTAGAAGCAAAGCTAAGCAAACATAAGAATCCAATCACTTATCATTCATCGGATGCCTACCATTCTACCACCAAGATGTATGAGACTAGATAAGAGAGACGAGATTTATTTCGATTTTTTATTATTGCGCATTTATTTTACACTTAAATTATTTCATAAATCAGAGTAGTAGCAAAGTCGAGCTATTCATATATTTTGTTTTCCCTTCTATTCTAATTGCATTGTGTTGGCACTTCTATTATCTAATAGGTTTTAACTCTTGTTATATCTAAACGTAATGGCCCGGCTAATACAGGCTAATTTGATCAGGGACTTGTTGAGAGCAGAATAGGACATGGCTATATAGAGTTAGACACCGCCATCCCTGCCAATACCTGTGTTGTTGATACTCATGCTGCGATGATCGAGCAGTTCTGTAGCAATAAACTCCATAAGTTTGATGCCACATCTGGACCACTGGTGCTAGAAGAATGGATGTGTAAGTCGGAGAGAATCTTTCGGCTATAGCATGTGCTGATGCGCAGAAGGAGTACGTGTTTGCTGGAGATGCTAGTCACTGGTGGGGGTTCATGCCCAGACCAGGACTCAGGAGGAACAACTTACTCTGACATGAGCTGATGGATAAGTATTTCTCCAGGCATTGAGGGACTACAAGGAGATGGAGTTCCTATTACTTAAGCAGGGCACATGTCGCTCGCTAATTATAAGCTGAAGTTTGAGTAGTTGTCAGAAAATATTGAGGCTAAGAAGTCCAAGAGATTTGAGTTGTACTGAATACTAATATCAACTTGATAATTATGTCAAATAATTTTATAACATTTATTGCCTCATAATACCTACGAAGCCGAAATTCAGTTATTAGTTACAGCTAGAGGCTCCTTCAGGTATAAACGCCTCTGTCTCAGTAGAAATTCACTCATTCACTTCAGCCTCGGTCCAAAGTAATACCTCGAAAAAATAGATGAAGCATTTCCATGATCAGATCCGAACATCTGTACTAGCAGCAACAAACATTGAAATCCTTATTTCACAAGAATATGTAACTGCGACTTGGGGGATTAATGTTACATGTTGAAATAGTTATTGTCCACCTAGGCTCCATGTCATTCAGAAAGGGGCCCATTGCATGCCTACTTTACCCTAGCATTTTCAACTCGGCATCCGAACCAAATCATACCGAACACATACTTCGACCATCCAAGGCCTTCCCTAGCAAGGAAATTGACCCGCAATTACTTGGCCAATGTGCATCCGGAAGCCTCATCCTAACTATGGCATTTAAGGACAAATTGGAAGCGTTGGACAGATGCCATTTTAGTAACAAATCCTGACCCTATCAGTATGGACGTCATTGCTTTAAAAACAAATCACAAACCTAGCGAGAATTTTTGTGCTTGAACTTAATTATGACTTCCAACATAAAGATGAAAAAATGTCAAAACTCATAAATATGACAAAAAGACTCCATAGCTTGTATATAAATAGGGTTGTTTCACAACTAAAAGAAGGTCAGACGTTGAGAGAAAAGTCTCTAAAAGAGAAAGGAAGTCTTTTGAAAAGAATCAGGTAAAAAGGAGAGGTTTAAGATCCATTCTTTCACTTTAAAAAAAGGGTACACTAAGGCATTCTTCAATTGAAGTGCATCTTCCGGCCAAACTAAAGCTGGAAAACCCATCCCATTTCTTATCTACAAAAACTTTACCCAAACAAACACCCAAAACCCCCTAAAAAAGATGCAATAGCCAGTAAAATTCCGGTAGAAAATTCTACTATTGTCTTTAAGAATAATTTTCACTTTTTGAGATCAACGTACATATACGAACAAAAGCAATAATGTAATGTGCAACTCTCACTCACAATTCAAGAGAAATATTTTTAACAAATTAAATAAAATATTGAGTAAATTTAATCAATGCTCACCCAACTTTACTTTACATTACTACTTCCTCACCGAACAATAAAATATAACTCATTGCTCACCCATCTATCCAATTGCTTTCGCATCCATCACCCGTCTCATGTCCGTCACCCCAACGAACGGAATGTGCCACCGTGGCGGACAAAAGTTTGAGGTGGTACATTACATACATGAAATCTGGCCACATGGGCAATTTTTCAGAAACTAACGTCACAACCACCACTCCTCTCCACCGCCGTCAGCTCCTCCCTTTCTCATCCTCCCACCACCAATGTCATTGTCATCTCCTTCCACCCATTCCACCTCTACCCCAAAAAAAGAAACCGACTTTCAATCCATCAAAGCAGTGAAGAACCCTAAAAATTGTCCCAAAAATTCGCCCCCCCCCCCCCCCCCCTCCAAAATGAAAATCCAAGCTGAAATCTTGAATTTCATCCTGGAAGTTCGAATTAAAATATGAGGCATCTCGAAATTCACCATGGTCGAGAGTTTATCAAGGTGGGAGAACTTGTACTTGTCGAAAGCACCTTTCTTTCGACTAGAAATTTCATGAAAATACAGCCGCATTCATGAAAATTTCATGAGCTACATTATTTGAGAAAAAATAGTAGGTGACTTATTATCATTGTTTTTTTGTTGATTTGTATTGCCGTGTGATAGACTCAATCTTGCAAGAGTTGAATGATCGTTTTTTAGAGATAACTATTGAACTCCTTACTTACATTTCATGTTTAAATCCAAGAGATTCATTTGCAGCTTTTGATAGGGCTAAATTGCTATCCTTTAGACTTTTACTCAGACCTCAACTTGACAAATTTCTTAATTCTTGTGAGAAGGGACGAAACTTTCTTTAACCTCAATAGCATATCTTGTGTAGCTTAAAAGTTGGTTGAAAGAAGTTCTTGTTATTTTTCATTGGTTTATGGACTGATCACCTTGATTTTGATATTATCAGTGGCAACTGTAAGTGTTGAAAGGGAGTGACTTGCACAACAAAATGGGAGATGACTGTTGAATGACAATTTAGTGTTACATGGAGAAAGAAATTTTTGAAAGAATTAAGAATAAGGCATCCTTGCAATGTTTTCAAAATATGAGACCTCGTACAATGTAGTTGTCTAAGTTTACAATTGCAGAGTAATGTTGTATCAGGTCTATTTTTATTATTTTGGGTTGTATTGAATTATATTTTCATATGTATTAGTGTATTTACAAATAGATTGAAGGATTTTTAATATTATTTAATTAAATATTAATAAAAGACAATGACATTACGGATGTTGATTATTGACGATTAACGTCCGCCCTAACTGACCTCTAATCCTAGATTCACCATTGAACATCAGTTTAGATAGCAATTGCATGACATTAAATGATAAATCACTTAAATACATTATCACATAATTCATTTAATTGAACATATTAAGCCCCTGTTAGATCCACATTCTAATTTTCATTTTTATTATTCTACTCATTTTCAATCACATATTATTCGATGAAATAATATTTTTTATCACATTAATAATTTTTCTTTATTTTTTAACTACATATTCATCATCACATCACCCAAAAAAATAATTTATTTTCATTTTAATGTGTATCAAACAGGAGTTAAGTGTATCCACCTAAACTGGCGCTATAACAGCAGTACTAATAAATAACATTATTCATTTTATTTATACCCGGCGCTAAAAGCAATTCTTTAGTTGGTATCAAAAAGAGACTATAATATGCCTCCATCAATCAATTCTTTAGTTGGTATGAAAAAGAGACTATAATATGCCTCCATCAATCAACACCCACATACGTGATTGCAAGCAGAGTACTGATTGAGTGAATTAGGTTTTGAAATTGAGACAAAATTACATGTTACTTTACTTTTTGGAAAAAATTATTGGTACACCAACGTGTCAAAATTGAGACAAAATAACATATTACTTTACTTTTTGGGAAAAGTCATTGGTATCCGATTCCACCTTCCTCACTCACAAATGAGATCGGACCCCACGCTTAATTAATGCCCGAGCTCATCCTCATGTGAGAGACAGGTAACTCAGAGTGTAAAACTCCGGGTACCTATAGCTCAATTCTTACATTTTTCAACCCCCTAATATTTTTTATTAATATAATAAATCGGCAACCAATGGAGAAATGGGTTAAATTCACTTATGACCACTGTATTTTATACTTAGGGGCCGTTTAATTGTAAATGTGGAATTCGGGTGGAAAGAAAATGAATTACAGGAAATTGAATTGCCTAAAATTTGGTTTATTGTGAATTGTAATTAATTGTGTTTGATTGATATATTTTTTCATCTGAAAAATGATAAAAGTTTGGTGTCCGCTTGACTTTGTTTTGCATTAAAATTGACAATAAAAGTGATAATTTTTTTACAATTTGGTCTAGAATTTGTTCCAATTGTCAAAAAAAAAATATATCATATTGAATATCATTTGTTTGACTTTGTTTTGCATGAAAATTGTCAATAAAAATGATAATTATTTTTACCATTGGGTCTAGAATTTGTTCCTATTGCTTAAAAAAAAACTTGAAATTATTTTTCAACAAAAGTGGTGTGAAAAAATTTTCCTCAAAAAGTGAGAAAATGCACGTGTGAGCAAAAACAAGAAAATCAATTTCATGAAAAAATATATACTATCAAACACCAAAAAACAAGAAAATGGAATTTGAATTCCTAGTTCTAAGGAAAAAAAAAAAAGTAATCAAACATACCCTTAGTGTCACTCACCATGATTATTCAAATTAATTTTGATTCACCATACTCACTGTACTTTATATTTGGTGTCACCAAAGCTATTCAAATTGCTTTTAATTCACCATGGCCCCTAACTTTATATAACGATTCAATCAAATTACCCTATTATTACTACAAAAAAAAAAAAAAAAAAAAAACACACACACACACACACACTAAAAAAATTCACATATTTATTACCCACAAAAAAAGATGAAAAAAAAAAAAAAACACACACACACAACAGGTAATCATTACAAAAACTTTAAACAAAAGGTCATATAAAAGTAGATATATATATATATATTTCTTTTTGTTTCTGCTAACACAAAAAATACACACACACACACTTTCATATACATAAAAAATTAAAAATAAAATCTACTAACCCAAATTTGGAAAAATTATATAATATAAATCAAACCCAAATTATGAAAAAAAAAAAAAAAAAAACTCTGTAAAAAAAATCATAACAAAAAAGAAAAATCCACTAACCAAAAATAAAAATTATATCATTTAAATTAAACCCAAATCAAGAAAAAAAAATTGTTTATGCTTTCATATAATTTTTTTATTTTTTTAAATTTTTGTAATAATTATCATGTTCTGTGTGTTTTTTTCTATTTATGTTTCAAATTCTCATTTTCCATTTTTTTGTAATTATAATTGTGTGTGAATTTTGTGTGTGCGTGCGTGCGCGTGTATTTTTTTTTTTTTTTTTGGTTATTGTAATAATCAAGTAGTTTGACTGAAATGTTATATAAAATTGGGTAATTATAGTGAATCAAAATCAATTTTAGTGGCTATGGTAATATTAAATATAAAATACAGTGATCTTGTTGAATCAAAATTAATTTGGATGACCATGATAACACTAAATATAAAGTATAGTAGCGATGGGTGGATTTAACCCATGGGGAAATACTACCTCAGTAATGTAATAACACATAATTATTCAAAAAGTGGGCCAATAATTATTACTTTGTTTATCATTTTATTTTTAACAATGTGCCTATACAAGATCCTGCTTCATAGAGCATGTACAGGCCTCTCACATGAGGGGGTGCGTGGATAGGATTTTTGACAATTTTTTGAGGGTTATTCTGTTTGTACAGAAAAACCCATTACACAAGCCCTACAGAATACTCTAAATGTGTGTGGCTCATTTTTTTGATCATATGAGATGGGCTCATGCTGGTGTGAGAGGCCTGTATAGGGCCCTACTTCTCATCATATCAGTTTCATCTTTGGGAGATGCTCTAGCGAATTAAATAGGATTTTCTTTAACTGAATATTGTAACGTTTTCATTATTAGTGTTTAAACAATCCAAGTAGATAGATTAAAGAAGACTGTCATGATAAAATTGAAAATTTACTGTGCTTAATCACAATTAATACAATAATTGATCTCAATTATTGGTTTGAAAATGACTAAACAGTTTTTGCGTCGGTTTAATTTAGATATTTATATGATCGTATTCCTATATATAACTCAATGGTAAATGCATATAACATGACAAGTACTTCTAATAATTTCGAGCTCTAGAAATGGCATTCCGTATTGGAGAGCAGTCGGTTGAGCTTCTACAAGCTCAAGCTAGATTTTGGAACACCGAAAACAACATCATATACATCTCGTCTCTCAAATGTGTAACTCAACTAGGCATACCGGATATCATCCACAAACATGGTAAACCAATGACACTCCAACAGCTAGCCGATGCACTCCCCATCAACAAAGCAAAAGTTCATGGTGTGTACCGTCTCATGCGGGCTCTAGTTCATTCAGGGTTCTTCATCGAGGAAAAAGTTTCAGAGGATGACGCAACTATGGGGTATTGGCTTACACCGGCTTCTCGTCTCCTCATCAAAGACCAGGCCTTGAGTATGATTCCATTTTTACAGGCCTGTTTAAATCCTATTTACCAAAAGCCATGGCATTATATTACTGAATGGTTTCAAAATGACGACCCCTCTGCATTTGAGACAGCCCATGGAAGCACCTTGTGGGACTATGCTAGTGACGACCCGAAGTTCAAACAGTTTTTCAATGAAACCATGGTTAACTATTCGGCGTTGTTAAGTAGGATACTTATTAAAGATTGCCGAAACGTTTTCGATAAGATGAAGTCTATGGTGGATGTTGGAGGAAACACAGGATCTATGGCCAAAGCTATTGCAGATGCTTTCCCGCACTTGCAGTGTGCTGTGTTTGATCTTCCACACGTCGTTGAAGGCTTGGAAAGTAGTTATAAGAACTTGACCTATATCAAGGGAAACATGTTTGAATCCATTCCTCAAGCAGATGCGATTATGCTCAAGGTATGGATATCTTTTCTTACACCTACCTTGTGGTGTGGTAGTTTTCTTAAATAGCATCTATATATTTTAACTCTTTCATGTTGGATTCATGCTAACAACAACTTTTTCACACTAACAAAAAAAAAAAAAAAAAAAAAAAAAAAAACAGTGGATGTTGCACGACTGGAGTGACGAAGAGTGTGTGAAAATATTGAAGAAATGCAAAGAAGCAATCCCGAGCAAGGAGAATGGAGGAAAAGTGATCATTATTGATATGATCGTACGCAACAATAAAGAAGACCATCAGCAGACTGAAACTCAGCTCTTTTCCGATCTAACGGTGATGGTTTTGCTCAATGGAAAAGAAAGAACTGAGAAAGAGTGGGAAAAACTTTTCTTTGATGCTGGCTATAGTGGCTACAAGGTTGCGTATGAATTGGGATTGTGGTCTTTCATTGAGGCTTATCCTTGATTATTAAGTCTATGATAATTAATCAAAGACTTCTGTTATCTTAAAATAAACATTTGAGTTATGTAATTCACTTACTTTGCTTGGTGTGAAAACGTGCTGTCTTGGCAAGATTTTCATTTTTACTTGTGTTGTACTTCTGTTTGATGACATGAACTATCACTTTACTGCTTAATATGGATCAATTGCAACAATCTATAATTTACAGTGTTTGAAAGGATATGCTTTGTGCAGTAAATGCTTTGATCGCAACTTTAATTTTATCACATTTTAAGTTAGTACTTCGTCTACGTCCATCATTAATTGACTGTCACACCATAATCGCAAAAATAATTATGTTTTGTCAAAACTATTCATCTACAGAAGAAAAATAGAAAAGAGACATAGGGTGGGGGCCCCATGTGTTTTTTATATTCAAAAAATAAAACCACCCACGCCGTGCATGTGTGCCTGTACGCGCGTGCTATGTATGCCAAAAATTATGGAAAGAACAAAAATTATGCCAAAAGTTTGTAGGAAAGAACAAAATCTCACATTAAAACTCAAAATTGTGGATTTGTTCACGAATGTCAAGAAAGAGATAATATTGAGAGAAACTTCTGAAGACCTTTTATTATAATCAAATTCAACTAATTTTTGTTAAGGCTTACGACTCATATTTAAACAATAATACAAATTTGGATAATGATGAAAATTAAAGATAATGATAAAATTAAATTCCCTAGTACTCATATTTAATCCGAAATAAACGAAATTAAATTCTAAAGTTATTAAATATAACAAAATTATCAAGAAAAATGAAAAACAAGTTTTCAAAATCCTAAACGATGAAATTTGGCCTGAAAGTTCAAACCGGCAAAGCCAGATTTGAATTGAAGAAAGAAAAAAAATTCTTGAATTCTTGAATCTCTTCGATCCTTATTGAACAATCACCTTGCATCTTCTCTGTTTTGCCCAAAATCCAAGCAATTATCTTCAATTGCATGTATGAATGTGTATTCTTGTATGTTGTCTCTTGTTCTCTATCTCAAGGTTGGTATCCCAAAATTTGGCCTCCCAAGTAGATTAAAAACGAGTCTGAATTATACTCCAAAAAGAGATTTTGGGTCCGTTTGATTGCAAATGTGGAATTTGGATGAAAATAAAATGAATTATAAGGAATTGAATTGTCAAGAATTTGTTTTATTGGGAATTATAATTAATCGTGTTTGATTGATATAATTTTTCACCTGAAAAAATTAAAAGTTTGGTCATGAAAATTGTCAATAAAAGTGATAAATTTTTTTATCTTGGGTCTGGAATTTGTTTCAATTGTAAAAAAAAAAATTAAAAAAATTAAAAAAATTTATCATACTGAATAACATTCGTTTGACTTTGTTTTGTATGAAAATTGTCAAAAAAAAAAGTGATAATTTCTTTTTTACAATTGGGTCTAGAATTTGTTCCTATTGCCAAAAAAAATGAAATTTATTTTCCCACCAAAGTGGTGAGAAAATATTTTCATCAAAACCCAAGAAAATGCACATGTGTGAGAAAGTGGGAAAATAAATTTCATGAAAAATTTGTACTATCAAACATCATAAAGTTGGAACTTGGAATTTAAATTCCTAATTCTAAGGAAATAAATGGTTTATCTAACATACCCTTAGTCAAAAGAGGAAATAGAATTTTCTCTATTAGTATGTATCATGCGATTGCATGGTTATAGCTATTGCAATCGTGTGACTTTGCTATTTGACCTGCAGGAACTCTTAAGAGTTACATTGTGATTGCAAGGTTCATTGCGATCGTAAGGCCTTCTTATTTGGTTTCTTCCATTTTAGTCTTTGAATTCCTTCCTCTGTTAAGCTGGAGTCCTTCCTTGTTCGAAGTAGAGATACTTCATCTTTCAATTTTTCATCTTTGATCCTAGATTTGCAACTAAGTCCTCCATTTTTCACAATGGTTCTTCTTTAGTCCTCTGGCATTTTTAAATAACATAGTGAAATAGCTTGTCATTTTGCATCACGTTTTGAAATCTCTTAAACAATTCATAAAAGACTTCCGAGATATGCTACCAAAATTAATTCATCCACTTATCCATTGCTAGATCAATGTATATGCATAGTCAATTCAATCACCATATAACTTCTAAAGTTGATTATTTCCCAATCCTCAATGACCAAATATTTCCTTTGTCTCTTGATAGATGCACACCCCAAATTTATACTTCATTCTCGCACAGATGATGTTTCTTTTAATAGTTGAATTCACAAAACTCGTTCATTTCCTACTCAAGTCCAGTTGAGTTTAATCTATGAAAGTCACTACCTCGATTTTTTATGACTCTCTAGATTTGAATTTCTCTACTTTCAAGTTTCAACAAGGCTAATTAACCTCACTTGAAATCTAGATCTACAAATGAAGTGTCCAAGTCTTAGCCATGAAGTAATAAAGCTTTCACTATTGCCACTACTTACATACTCACATAGACAATATGAAGACAAACTAATTCTTTTTTTTACGCGACTCTTTTTTACACTATTTTTCCCGTTTTCTATTTTTTGCCTCACTTATAGGTAGTTATTTTGCTAAAACATTGATAAAATCACGTCGAACCATTTATTCGTACTATTTTTTCCTCTCTACTCTAGGATATGTAGCATCGCTAAATGATAAGTGTAACTAGACCAAGAAATATAGACATTTAATAGTTCTTTTGATCAATTGCAGCCTAGTTTATTGTATATTTTGTTTATTAAGTAAAAATAAAATTTTGAAAGCTAAATTGAAAGAAAGAATCAAAATTTAGCGAAAAGGGCAAAGTTCGGGGACCAAATTGCAAATTTCAATGGTTGATTCGGATTACAAAACGATAATTGGAGAGTATTAGGAGTTAATTGGATGTAATTAAAAGTAAAAAAAAATGAGTGATACATGATCTAAATATTTTTTCAAATCAATTTCTAGCCACACAAGTTATGTTCCATATTTTTATCCGGAGATTAAGACCCATTTTGACATAGTAAACTTTTGAATTGAAAAATGCTATTCTGAGAGTAGCGCGGAGACAAAACCATGCGTGACGCGAAGACAACTTCCTTATTCAATTGGAACTCTTTTGGAACCCAATTTTGATGTGATTCTTAACCTCATTTCACCCTCTATGTATATAAAACATGGCAGTCATTGAAGGACACCTCTCATACACCATCATTCATCAATTAAATCGATTAAAGAGTGGTAAATTCATTGATCTTCATGAGAACATTAAAGGTAATTTCAAGATTTTATCAAATTGAAGATTCAAATTAATATTTAGGCAAAGAAGAGAAGGTGCAACTGAAGTTTCATAAAGAAATCATTGAAAAGATTCCAGATTTCAAGATTCATATTCTTCTTCTCAATTCATTAATAATCCGGGTTATGTTCTTCCCATTAAACATGATTTCTTGTGATTTTGTAATGCTAGGCTTGGGTTTTCAATTAATAGGACATAGATGAACCATTGTTTTGATGTTTTAATATAAATTCAATAATTTGACGTTCAATACATTCTTGGATGATTGTTATATTGCTCTTGAGAGGAAAACTAGGATAGATAACACGTTATAATAATCATTGTAAAGTTCGATAGGGGATATATATATATTGCTACACTTTGCATGATTTTTATAGATGTTCAAAAAAATTTAATGTATGCTTTCATGTTCTTTCATAGAGATATAGAATGTCACATGAGATGATAGATTTAATTGACATCAAGAGATACTTTTAATTAATTTAAGAACATTGATCAATAAGAACGTGCACATATTGTCATGTATTGAATTACATTGAAACTGATTAATAAGGGGAATTCAATGTTTTATGAATATCTCATCTTAATTTGCAGATACTCCATAATTTGCTCACTAGAATAATTTGTTTAATTAATGCATTAGTATAATTTCTTCAAACAAATTTGGTGATTCTACTAGAGTTAATATTCATTGATACTAGGTTAAGTATGTGTCCTCATGACTACGATATCCTATTCACTACTTTATTACTTGTTCGCGATACCGTACACTTGCGAAAAATCAAACGATAATTAGACATTTGTTTGAATTATGATATAGGCTATTTATTTTTACGCTTTTACCTCTCCCTGGACTAGTGCAATACCTTTTGTTGGTACGAATAGTTGAGATTAGACTCCTAACTATGGTTACTACCTAAGTTCCATCTTGTTAGGTCCAATGTTGTAATTGATATATTTGTAAACAAAAATGACTAAAATGAACATTTATAAATGTTAAGGACTTGGTTGCAATTATATGTATAGTTGAGTTAGGGTTTGAATTCAAGTTTGGAACAAGGTTGAAGATTCGTCGAATTTTTGCTAGTTTCTCACTAATCTCTCGCTCGAGCAGCATATGTAAAACTAACTTCGCTCGAGTGACAACACTATTGCTCAAGTGACATATTTATGCTGCCGAATCTAAGTCGCGATTTTGAAGAGTTCTATACAGCCCATGACACATGTTTAACCCTACAAATAAATAGAGATGTCTTCCACGAAAATAGATGGGGCTTCTTTATTGTGCTATCATTGTTCATCATATTCGTAACATCTATTAAGAGATCCAAGATGCAATTAATTGACTGATTCATCCATATCAATCTTGTGATCCGGCAACCTGGTTTTAAAGAAAACATCGAGGAAACTTAATCCAAAACCTCTAGCTTCATTAACACTTTAAGGAAGGGATTCAAGCTCAGGAAGAAGAACATAAATATGTGATTCCTGGTTATCCACTTGTAAGAGACGTGTGCAGAAGATTGTAGGACTGATACAACAGATCTTGATAGAAGATTGTGAGTCTGTATTTGATAGCGGATCTTGGAAGCTACACGAGGTAGATCAGGAGATCTAGCAAGTTGGCTAGATAGTATCTACGATGGTAGATCGTGAGTTTGGAAGGAACGTCAGATCTTGAAGTTGCAACATTTACAATAGCTAGTAGAGCTAGTCTGAATTGAACTGATTAGGTATTTCTGATGCAGGTATGTGCTTAAATATTATATGATGCTAACTTATGCATGCATTTCACTTATTTATTTACTTTTTAGGATGTAGTTTCATGCATATGCATTTTCTGTATGTTTGTATTGGCACATGCACATGCACATTTGATTTTTTTTATTTTTTTTTTTGTGTGTGCTTGAGGTTTATTTTTATTTGTGTGGTGCATTCATACTTTGAAAAATTGAAAAAAAAAAAAATTGGAATAGAGATGTTGACTACTACAAGACATATAACATTCTTAAATTTATTTGTTGGGATCATGAAAGAACATAATTGATAAGTTGTAGTATAGTTTCCATTACTTGCTTAGATTGATAGGAGTAATTAGTATAGGTGTTTTCATGTACCATCTGCACTACACACACTATGATATTGTAAGTGAGACTTAACCGCGTGTGTGAGATTTGGAATGACAGTCACTTATTGGTAAGTTGACTTTGAACATAAATTGACCATTTTTAGTTGACCTAAGCTTAAGTATATCCCCTAATAAGCTCAATATTTTAATATTCTTTTTTAAGGCTATTTGACTAGAACAATTAAGCATACGGGGTGTCTCAAGACCTAGTGCTTATAGTCAACTAACTTGGGTTAACTGGTCTAAAACTCAATACATTGGTCATCTGTTTGCCTTGAATTAGTGACACTTTACACACATGAGTCACTTACACAATTTACTCCATTCCGACTTACACTGAGTATGTTGGGAGGTTTACTACTTGTTAATTATGCTTGTGCATGTTATCAACTGTACGCATTTTTTGAACTGTTGTATATTCATGTTTAAATTTAAGTTTGGAATTGCATCCTTAGTCATTTATGACAAATTGGGGGAGATTAGAGAGAATAAAGAGAATATACACAATGGGAGCATTGAAATTTTGATTTGCATTCTATGTCAAGCGATCGTTGGAGAGAGACAGAGATACATTTGCCTACAACATAAAATTATTGAAAGTTTGTAGTAAGGGGAAAAAAATGTGCACTGCATCTACATAGCATATCATATGTATAGTTGTTTGAGTTTTAATGTTTTGTGATGTTAATGTTTCGATTGGTGTTTTGATTGACATTAATGTCATGTCTCAAACTAGTATGCTTATTTGTGTGTATAAGTTTTTTACTTCAGGAAACAGGTATACCAAGGAATGTTAGAAGCAGAAGAAGAACTTGGGTAGATTTGTTTATTTGTTTCGTGCCTTGACATGTTTGTATAGTTTTGTCACAAAATGTCAAAGATGAAGATTGTTAGGTCCAATGTTGTAAGTGGCATGTTTGTGAATAAAAAGGACTAAAATGAACATTTATAAAAGTCAATGACTAGGTTAAGATTATGTATAGTCGAGTTAGGGTTCGAATTCAAGTTTGGAACAAGGTTGAAGACTCGTTAAATTTTCGCTAACTGCTCGCCATTCAAGGACGAATCTTCGTCAATCGAAGGAGAATGATAAAAAAATTGAGTTTTTAATTCTTTTTTAGCTAGTATTTTCTTTATTAGATAATTCGAAATTCAATGTTAATTACAACTTTTAACTTTTATTATTATCAAGGTGTTAGTTATTAATTAGAATTAGTCATTGATTAGAGTTCATCAATTATTAGGATTAGTAGTAATTAAGTTTTTTTTTAGTTGTTATAAATAATGGTTGTAGCCTTGATAGCAAAGTGGTTATTTTTTGAATTTAAATAAAATATTAGTTATTGAAAATTTCTTCAATTTATCGGTCTTAAATCGATAATCATTAGAATCGATGATTTTGTAGTCAAGATCAAGATTACGATATTCTTTGTGAAGAATCAACGAACATTTGATTCCAAAATTCACGGTATTCTTTTTTAATTGTTCTTTTTGTTATTTTTCGTCACATGTGAATAGTTGTTCCTTTGTAATTATATGTGACTGAGCTATAGTTTAAGGAAAGGATGGTTCCATATTTTTATTCACATAATATTTGTTTCAACAACTGTTTACAAAATCATTGATTCTAATGAATATTGATTTAAGACCGATAAATTGAAGAAAATTTCAATAACTAATATTTTATTTAAATTTTATTACTATGAAGGGACACAAATTTGGTACAAGTAAAGTTGCAAACTAAAGTGAGATTTTTTTAATAAGAAAAGGAAAATAAATTTTGTTACGAATTCAATTATGTAAAAGATTTATGCTTGTTGGTGGTTGGTACAACTAACAAGTTGCTCAAAAGTCAAAAACATGTTTTACAAGTACAGAAAAATTTCACAAAAAAGTTACAGAAATAACACTTGACTAAATTTCATTGGAGAAAGAAAAAAAAAAAAAAGGAAAACAGGGTACCGCCACGACATCACCCTGTATGATCGTTAGTAATAAAAAGATACGGATATCGTTATTATGAATGAATCATAACATGTGACATTTTTTATTTGTGAAATAAATAGCTGATCTCACAAATTAAAGTGTGATGACACTTAAATGAATACGTGTATATTTTATTATAAAATAAAATATTAGAGATCCGCTAAGAATATTTCATATAAATAAATATTGTGAGCTACTATATGTACATCCTGTACATTTGGCCTTTCCCATAAATATTTGAGTGTCGGTGGTTAATTAGATAAGGAAAATAAATTTTGTTACGAATTCAATTATGTAAAAGATTTATGCTTGTTGGTGGTAGGTAACAACTAACAAGTTGCTGAAAAGTCAAAAACACGTTTTACACCGCACATGTGTACTAATCGCGTGATGCCAGCACAAGTTGATGGATAGCTCTAGGAAATCCACATCATAAAAGCTACCATTCCCATCCTGCTTTCTATGAATACAAAGCCACGTGGATGATTTTCATTCGTGTTGGTACAGATATGTTCCTATATAAAGTGCAACGATATATGCATGTTTAATTACCGAATTATGCTATGTGTACATAATTCTTTACACAATACATTACACTTCCCTCACATGAAGGAGGGTTCACACATAATAAAATATTTGTGAACCCCCTCTATATGAGGAGGTGTAATGCATATGAGGTGTACACATAACATAATTCTTAATTACCAACATGCTACAAGCACAAAAAAATTTCACAAAAATGTTACGGAAACAACACTTGATTGAATTTCATTTGAAAGAAAAAAAAAAAAAAGGAAAATCAGGAAAATAGGGTACTGTCACAACATCACCCTATATGGGGTCGTTAATAATAAAGAGATACGAATATCGTTATTATAAATGGATCATAATGTGTGATATTTTTTATTTGTGAAATAAAGTAGTTGATCTCACAAGTTAAAATGTGACAATACTTAAATAAATACGTAAATATTTTGTTTAGAACAAAATATTAAAAACGCACTGAAAATATTTCATATGGATTTGAGTGTCGGTGGTTAATTAGAAAAGGAAAATAAATTTTGTTACGAATTCAATTATGTAAAAGATTTATCCTTGCTGGTGGTTGGTAACAACTAACAAGTTGCTCAAAAGTTTTTTAAAAAAAAACACACACACACACACATTTTACACCGAACATGTACTAATCGCGTGATGTCAGCACAAGTTGACGGATGCGTTAGGAAACCATGATGAAAGCTACCACTCCCATTCTGCTTTCTATGAATACAAAGCCACGTGGATGATTTTCATTCGTGTTGGTACAAATATTTTCTCCTGTAAAATGCTACAAATATGCATGTTCAATTACAAACAAACATGATACAAGAAAAAAAAATCTCACAAAAAAATTATAGAAATAACACTTGACTGAATTTTATTGGAGAAAGAAAAAAAAAAAATAAGAAGGGAAAAGCAGGAGACAGGGTGCTGCCACGACAACATCCTGTATGAAATCTGTTGAAATTTTTCTATACTTGAAACTTAAGTCGTACAGTTATGCTACATTGTCATTAAGTTTTGTCCATTTTCTTGACATAATGTCATGACATTTTTATCATTGAACCGTTAAAAAAAAGTCAATTTTTTATTTACTGCCAACATTGCATCTATCAAGTAGGTGGACAATTTTTCTGTTAAAGTGGTTTAATGCTATAATGTTATAGAGGTTTAGTCTTTATTCGGTAAATATTTTAGTCTAAATTTTTATTAAAGTCGAAGTCAACAATTAATTTTAATCACATATTTCATGAGATCTATAACTTTTCAATCATACATTGTATCAACTTTTATCTGAATTTGTTAAAAATCTGATTTTAATCCCTATAAAAAAAAGCTTATTCTTGCTGAATAAATTAGTTCTGATTTTTTGTGTTTTCTCACTATGCACTTATTAAAGTTTTAATGTATTATTTTATCAATTACAATCACTAAAAGAATTGAGCCACGCTAGTTGTACAATCGAAATTGACAACCATTTACATGTGAGGGGGCCCACGATGAATAAAAAATTGTGAGCCCCCTTTTTGTGAGATGGTTGTGAATTGAGGTTGTCAATTTCGATTGTACAACTAATAATATTCAAAAGAACTCCCTTCCCAAATTTACAACCATCACTTCAAATTTACAACGGTGAGTATTTTTTTTTTTTTTTTTTTTTTAAACCAAGTAAAAACACATTTAATCACTCAACTTATATTGAAGTTCTATGTTGGTTTTGGAATTTTATTTTTTTCAAAATAGTTACCATATTTACTTTTTATTTCCATTTGGTCATTCATTTAAAATTTAATATTTTTCTCAAAAAAAAAAAAAATGTTGTGAGGCATCAACATTTTATCCAAGAGTTTCTTTTTTTCTTTCTTGCTCTACGTATAAATCCTACAGAACACCTATTGCAGTTTGAGGAAGAATACCTGTACGCTGGTATGAATTCTGTTTTCCCTTTTTTCAACCCTGGAATACACCACTATCACCTAGTTCCTTTCACATAATAACGATTTAGGCCCGTATGATTCTCATTCTTTATAGAATAAGAATGAAAAATATAGTCGTTATGAGCCCTACACAAGATATGTAAAGTAAAAAATGGTGGCTGGATGTGATGGATAACGGTCATATTTTTCATTTTTACGGATGAGTAATGGGAAACAAACGAGATGTTAATAAGGGTCCGTTTGATTGCAAGGGTGAAATTTGGGTGGAAAGAAAACGAATTGCAAAGAATTAAAATACCTAGAATTTGTTTTAAAGTGAATTGTAATTAATGGTGTTTGATTGGTATAATTTTTCATCTAATCCGTTTGACTTTGTTTTTCATGCAAATTGTTACGTTTTGGGATAATTTTATTTACAATCTGTATTAAAATTTGTTTGGATTGTCAAAAAAAAAAAAAAAAAAAAAAAAAAAAAAAAAAATCGAAATTTTGTTGTCTTCATTTGGCTTCATTTTTCATACAATTTGTCAATTAAAGGAATAATTTTTTTTTACCATTGGAAATAAAAATTGTTTTCATTGGCAAAAAAAAAAAAAAAAAATTGGAAATGACTTTTCCACCTATATGGTGGGAAATCATTTTCACGAAGTGCTGAGAATAGGCGTGCATTGTGGGGGGGACCTTTTTGCCTATCAAACAATGATTTTGACATAAAATAGAAATTTATTTTCTTTTCCATACTATTTTCTAGCAATCAAACGGTGCCTAAGATCAATTCACAATAACCATATTTGTAGAATACACCAAATAGGTGAACACATTGATTTGGTTCAATGATCTAAAAAAATGATTTTTGTGTAAAATTGTATTGCAAAGTGAGGTGTACCATATACGATTCTACTTCTGCTTATGCATTCGACAAGAATTATAAAAGAATAAGGCCAATTCCAACGAAAGGGCAAATCAAAATGAGAAGAGCAACAAAGGAATTTCAATCACCGCTCATTTTTGTGAAACTATTGAAGAACCAGTTACATAGCCCCGAAAGCCTACTCTAAAATCATCATCTTATAGAAACCTAAATTGATGCAAAAATGGATCAGGCCAAAAACAAAAAACAAAATCATTTTGAATTTGTTTTCCATGATTTTTATCCCTATATGAGGTTGGAACGTCTAATTTAAGACCAAAAATAGGCCAAGAGCAGCCATTTTTTTGGGTGAAGGAGAAAAAATAATAGAAAAAGAAAGGAAATAAAGAAAAGGGAAGAATGAGGAAACAATATCAAGAATGTTGCTACTTATTAACGGAAGTCGGGGAAAAAAAAAATTACTGTTAAAAAAATAATAAAAACAAGAAAAATCCACTAACCAAAAATAAAAATTATATAATATAAATTAAGCCCAAATAAAAAAGAAAATTGTTTCTGCTTTCATATATATTTTTTTATTTTTAAATTTTTAAATTTTTGTAATAATTACCATGTGTGTGTGTGGGTTTTTTTTTTTTTTTTTGGTTTCTAATTCTAATTCTCATTTTCCATTTTTTTTTTTTGTAATTATAATCATGTGTGATTTTTTTTTTTTTTTTTTTTTTTTTGGGTTAACATTAAAAATAAAGTACAGTAATCACGGTGAATCAAAATCAATTTGGATAACTATGATGACAATAAGCTCTTGTTTAATACATAATTTTTTTTCATTCTCATTTTTCAACTCATTTTCAACCACACATTTTTTAATAAAATAATATTTTTCATTATATCAATAACTTTTCCTTCTTTTTCAACCACATATTCACCATCCATCACATTAAAAAAAATTATTTTTCTCCAAAAATGACTATCAAACAGGGGCTAAATATAAAGTATAGTAACGATGGATGGTTTTGATCCCATGGTGAAATCAATTGTGCTACATTTACAGAAGGGAGACTCATAGAATTTTTATAGACATCACACAAATAGGTAGGCCCCTACTTTTTTGACAATATTTAATTCATATGGGTCCCACATCCAATATGAATATTTTGTATTTCTTCTGTAAAATTTCATCTGTACATCTGTTTTTTTCCTGGAGAAATACTACCTCAATAATGTAATCATGTATAATTATTCAAAAAGTGGGCCAGTAATTATTGCTTTGTTATCATTTATTTTTTTCTTGATAATGCTACTAAGGCCTTTTCTCTTCATATCAGTTTCATCTTTGGGAGATGCTATAGCAAATTAAATAGGATTTTCTTTAACTGAATATTGTAACGTTTTCATTATTAGTGTTTAAACAATCCAAGTAGATAGATGTTGGAGAAGAGAGATAATTGATGATATTTGGAGGAATGTCCCCCCAAACAACTCTCAAACTTCTCAAACTTCAAAATCGACAAATTTCAAAAAAGCAATTGAAGCAAGATTTGGAAAATTGCTTGTTATCAATCAATCTCAAAAAAACTAAAAAATTTCAATACCATATACAACCAAAATGTTTACTAGTAATCGAAATGGACTGATCTTGGTCCAAAAAATATTCTTCTCACCCAACTTGTTTGTTGACACGTGAGGGGAAATAGGAGTCTGAGGTGACAGGATTTACCACTATACAGAGACGGATGTAGGGGGCTGGCTAGGGCTGTAGCCCAGTTCCCCCCCACAGTCCATTAATGCAAAAAAAAAATTATGTAAATTTTTTTTTTTCATGTATTAGTCCGGTCATAAATTTTGTAGTCCGATTTCCAATCCAATCCTAAATACGTCCCTGCCACTATAGCCCCCCCCCAAGGTGGCGAATTTTTTTGAAATGAGGTCACCCCCCTTGAATATTCCGCTGGCATGAAAAGTCTAAAAGAATGCCTTTCAAAAACCTTACCTGAAGGATTCTGGTATATGCTAGAAGAAATCAAGGGCTTTTTATGAGTTTATTTTCAAATGTACAAACTCGATAGAAATGACTTATAACCCAAGCCCTCAAGAAATAAATTTTTTTTTTCTAAATTCTATATTTTCAAAGTTTTATTTTATGATAAGTGGGGACAATATCCATGGAAATACAAAAAGTTTGACATTTAAGAAAAAGTTTCACCTTCAAAATTTAATTATTTCGATTATATAAACGCATGGTGCGGAGTATTTTATATTAGACCAATTTCCTACTCATGGTTTATTATTTTTGGCCATAAATGGTTACTTTTTCAATTTTCAATAACTTTCAAATCATCATGGATTTTCTGTCGGGATTTCCAAATCACAAAAGATGTTGAGTCTAACTATGTCTCCAAGAAAATAGTAAGATGTCTTAAGATCAAGTGATGGAAAAATTGTCACAAACTAATGCCTACTCAAAAGCAGTTCTAGCATGGCTCGCCAATTGGGAAAATCAACAAAAGAGAGAAAACAAGCTTTCTCCAAGGTTGAAGAAAAGCAAGCTGAATTCTTAACAGAAAAAAGAAAGCTTATGTCAATGCTAGCTGAATGAAAAAACCTAGAAAAATTTGCTCATCTGGCACAACAACTTCGGGGACGTTCTCTTTGCTATTTGCGGGCCGTTTTCTGTTTTCGATTTTTCAAAACATTGAAAACGCGTTTTCTTTCCTATTTTCGAAAATAAGTTTTTGATAACGACTGAAAATTTTGTGAAGAAAACAAAAAACAATTTTTTTACGTTTTGGCTGTTTTCTCCAGAAATCTGCTAAAACTAAAAAAACACGGGTTGAGAAATATTTTTTCAAAACGATAAAAAGAACGAGTTTCAACAATCTCAAAATGGACACGCAAAACACAAAATACAAAACGAATTAAAAACTCAAAACACAAAACTGAAACACGAAGAGCACGCTCCTGTTTTAGCATATTCAACTTCAAATGCCTTTAAAGCCTCCTAGTCAAGCTCGGGGTTCAGAAACTGAATATTATGCCTAATTAGAAAATGAAGATGATTATTATGGAATAAACATAGATGATTTTAGTGGCCAATTAAAAATGTTGAAATTTTCTATCTTTTGATGTCCGTTTGACTTTATTTTTCATTAAAATTGTCAATTAAATAGATAATTTTTTATACAATTGATGATAGAATTTGTTTGGATTGCCAAAAATAAATAAATAAATAAATAGAAAAATCGAAAATCATTCGTTTGACTTTATTTTTCATGTAAATTGTCATTTAAATGGATAAATTTTTGTACAATTGGAGATAGAATTTGTTTGGATTGCCAAAAAAAATGTGGAAAACTAAAAATCACCAAAACCAAAGGAAAAGCTGGAAAATGCAGTCACCCGGGGGGGGGGGGGGGGGGGGGGGAGGGAGGTATCAAACACCATTAAAGATGGAAAATGGAAAATTGTTCCATCTTCCATGGAAAAGAAATAAATCAAACAGGCCCTAATTTCTTATAACTACAGCTAAAATTATTGGAAGAATGATAATAGAAATGATAGGGGTGAAAATTGTTCTAATTTTGTGGACTACATGTTGATTACGAAATATGGCACTGGCTGTATAACATGTTACATTATTGTTATTTTAACTCTGATATGAATATGTAATAGTTAGGCTAAATATAGATCAATAACTTTTGAAGTTGAAATGAGGTAGAAAAATTCTTGTTTATAGTTTTAGGCTCAATAGACAACTAATCTTATAATTATTTAGTATGGCCATTTAAATATAATATATGGTAACACTTAGCTTCGCAGATCGATCTCTCATTTTCGCAAATCTAGAGTTTTGATCCTACAGACCTATAGATGAAATACAAGAGTTGAATGGATACAGCTACTTAAAAATGTTACTAAAGGCAATCTTTGGAATTTTCATGTGTTATCTTATTATACTCAAATTTGTGATACGGATATTTGGGAAAGTTTATAAGACTTCGCAGATTTGCAGATGTGTAGGCATATCAAATAGTGATGAGAGGCCAAGGAGAAGAATGAACACAAGCCCCATTGTTTCAGAAAGAAACTAGACATAATGAAGCAAAAGAACAATAATGTTGGTCACATTAACTCGAACTATGGTCGATATGGCCACAAACATGCAATGTTTTGATGAAGATAATGCAGTCTTAAGACAGCTAATGATGCAACAAGGTCAAGCAAGAAAAGGTAATGAGAAAATCCACCGACTTGTTTTGGTGGTGCTGTAGGTATTATATATATATATATATATATATATATAATATTATGTACAAAGGCAATAGCTAATTAATTTATAGAAAAGTCAAACATTCTTATCTACAATTAAGGGATTGCCTAGAATCATGTAATTATAATATGATTGCTGAATTGTTGGGGACGTGATTCTCGGATATCTTTCACAGCTGTAATACCCCCCGCAAGCCTAGCGACTGAGAATCTTAGACGCGTAGGTTGGATCGCAGAAAAATGTAGGTAGATTTGCCGAGGCTTTTTGTGAACACGTCTGCAACTTGAAGTTTGGTAGGAACATAACGAATTTGTAGTTCTCTGGAAGCCACCAGCTCTCTCACAAAATGATAATCCAAATCAATATGCTTAGAGCGTTTGTGAGAAACCGGATTAACAGCAAGAAAAATGGAACTTTGATTATCACAAAGTATGACCGGAGAGGAGCCAGAGGGCACAAGAAGATCACGAAGGAGATGACGGAGCCATTTAACCTCAGCGGCAGTAAGAGCCAATGCCCGATATTCTGATTCACAACTAGAGCGAGACACTATCGGTTGCTTTTTAGAGCTCCAAGACACAAAATTAGCACCAAGGTAAATTGCATAACCAGAGATTGATCGACGTGTGTCGGGACACCCAGCCCAATCGGCGTCAGAATAAGCAAGGATCTCCTGAGATGGAGATGGAGTGAAAACCAGGCCAAACTGAAGAGTTCCTTTAACATAGCGAAGAATTCGCTTAATTGCTTGAAAATGAGAGATAGATGGCTTATGCATATATTGACTGACAGCAGTGACGGCATGAGCGATGTCCGGACGAGTGATGGTAAGATATTGAAGAGCTCCAACAAGTGATCGGTAGAGAGAAGGATCATCAAAATCGAGACCAATTGCCGAGAGATGATGAGCGACCACCATGGGAGTGCTGACCGGTTTGGAATCGAGGAGCTGGGCACGCTGGAGTATTTCATGGGCGTACTTGGCTTGACTGAGAAAGAGACCAGCAGAGGTCCGATGTGCTTCCAAGCCCAGAAAGTAGTTCAAGGACCCGAGATCCTTGGTAGCAAATTCACGGGTTAATTTTCCAATAAAACCATCAAGAAGAGACAAGTTGTTGTTAGTCACCACAATATCATCAACATAGAGTAATAAATAAATCAAATCAGCACCTCTGGAGAGGACAAATAAAGATGAGTCGGCACGACTACAAGTGAAGCCCATGTCCAAGAGAAAGGAGCTGAACCGATGAAACCAAGCACGTGGGGCTTGCTTGAGTCCATAGAGAGCACGGCGAAGCCGAAAGACATGTGTAGGATGTTTGGAATCAACATAACCAGGGGATTGGTCCATATAGACTTCTTCCTGCAAAAAACCATTGAGGAAGGCATTCTTGACGTCAAGTTGACGAAGAGGCCAATTGTTGGAAACGGCCAGGGAGAGGACAACCTGAACAGTAGAGGCCTTTACAACAGCACTGAAGGTGTCATGAAAATTAAGACCCGGTTGCTGAGTATACTCCTTTGCAACAAGGCGAGCTTTGAGACGGTCCACAGTGCCATTTGATAAATATTTAATGCGAAAGACCCATTTGGAGCCAACAACATTTTTATTTGGTGGCCTTGGGACTAGATCCCATGTATGATTCTTTTGAAGAGCCCGAATCTCTTCATCCATGGCAGCAATCCAGCCTGTATGTTTTGCAGCAGAATTAAAACCTTTAGGTTCGCGCATGGTGAGCAAAGAATAGCAAGCCAGAGTTGGGAACTTGACTTAAATAAGAACTGTGGTTGGGCATGAAGATTCTTGATTTGGCCCGAGTTTGCATAGGATGAGTGTTAAGAAGCGATGGTTGGCCCATTTATTGTGTGGAGGGGACTTCTGCAGTGGGAGCAAGAGTAGTAGGCAAGATGGGAGAGTCAGAAAAAGACCCATGCTTGGAAGTTGGAGGCGACTCGGCAGAAGTATCCTGCAAAATAGAAGATGGCACAAGACTAACAGAGTTGTCAGTTAAACAAGGTCCACACGGAAGCGGTAACGGACTGAGTTGTGGTGACAATGGAGCCTCTGAACTAGTAGGGGGCTCAAGAAATGCATTAATGGGCAAATTAGGCAGGGGTCCAGAGCATGAATTGCCCTTGAAGGGATAATTAAGTTCATAAAAAATGGCATGTCTAGATATGAAGACTTGATTAGTGGATCGGTCTAGACAACGGAAACCATGGTGAGACATACTATAACCCATAAAAGCACATGGACGACTGCGAGGAGCAAGTTTGTGAGGAGTATAATCACGTAAATAGGGAAATACAAGACAACCAAAGGGATGAAAATTGGAGTAAATTGGATTCTTACCATACAAAATCTCATATGGAGATAGTCCATCAAGGGTGGGCGTGGGTAACCGGTTAATCGTGAAAACGACAGTGCTGAAAGCATCAACCCAAAATTTTAGAGGAACATGTGAGTGAAAAAGCATTGCTAAACCAGTTTCAGTTATGTGATGATGTTTACGCTCAGCACGGCCATTTTGAGAAGGTGTGTAAGGACATGACATTTGATGACGAATCCCGGAATTAATTAAGTGATCTCGAAAGGTGTGATTTGTAAACTCAGTGCCTCCATCACTTTGAAATATCTTGATTTTAACAGAAAATTGATTTTCTACAAGCTTTTGATATTGAATAATTGTTTTGAAAAAAATCAGATTTTAATTTCAAAGGATAGAGCCACGTAAAATGGAAATGATCATCAATAAATATCACATAATATTTAAAGCCTAAGTTGGAATTTACAGGGGATGGACCCCATAAATCACAGTGAATAAGATCCAACACATGAGAAGCGCGTTTTTCATTTTGTTTAAAGGGAAGTCGATGACTTTTTGCAAGTTGACAGCTTGAACAAATAGAAGGATTGGGAAGCAAAGAAGTCACACATAAATGACGATTTTTATTCAAAAGAGATATAATTGAATGAGATACATGGCCCAACCGAGCATGCCAAACATCAAAAGAGGCCCAAGGGCAATTATTAGAAGAAACAGAAAATAAAGAACAATGTCCACGCTCAAGCACATAGAGCCCATTCTCATGTCTTCCGGTTGCCACTATCCTTCCTGTGATTAGATTCTGTATGATAAAACGATCATTAGTAAAGGTAATAGAGAAAGGGAAATCTGAAGTAAGTTTACTAATGGAAATCAGATTTTTGGTGAGGCCAGGCACAACTAAAACATCTTTTAAAGTAAGAGAAGAGGTGGGAGAGGTGGTACCGGTGTGGGATATAGGAAGAGAGGCCCTATTACCGACAATAACACAGTCCTTACCAGAGTACGTGTCAGCCTGGTCCAATTGAGCAACGTCGTGAGTCATGTGTGCTGTGGCACCGGTGTCCGTATACCAGTCGGAGTTCGGAGTGTTATTCAAAGAGCAGAACGTGAAAGCTTCCACCAGGTTGGCAGTATTCGAAGCATTGGAAGAGCGAGAGTAGCGCTCTTGGCAGAAGGTAGTGTCCTTCCTCGCGACAGATTTGGCAACGGATAGGACGGTTACGTTGAGAGCGACCGCCTCCTCGTCCACGTCCACTACGGAAGTAGCGGCCATTACCACGGCTAGATGCGGATTTGTCACTGCGGGAGGCAGTAAATGCAACAGTAGTGGATCCCGTGGTGGAGGATGAGTCCAATGATTTGACAAAAAATTCATAACTTTCTGCTTGGGGAACGATATTAGCAAATGAAGGAAGAGGGGTCATAGATAATTGAGTAGTAGAAAAGACAGAGAAAGCAGAACCAAGCCCACGCAAATACCAGTGAATTTTGTCAAGA
The DNA here is from genome assembly GCA_019395295.1 of Osmanthus fragrans. Lineage (NCBI taxonomy): Eukaryota > Viridiplantae > Streptophyta > Magnoliopsida > Lamiales > Oleaceae > Osmanthus > Osmanthus fragrans. The sequence continues at coordinate 15,478,797 of CM033350.1, forward strand.
TCATCAACTGGACGACCCATGGCAGCAAGCTGGTCACAAACAGACTTAAATTTACGAGAGAATTCAGCGACACTTTTATCAACTTTCTTTAGGTGCTGTAGTTCATCTTTCAAGCGGAGTTCTCGGGATTTTGAATGGTTGCTGAAAGTATTTTCCAAGGTGGACCAGACAGCATGGGAGGAAGACAAACCAACAACGATAGATATAGCCTCTTCCGTCAGCGAAGCAAGAAGAAGGCTCATGATCAATTGATCTGTTTGCTACCATTCAGTAAATTTTGGATTTGCAGTAGTAGTGGAACTCGAGCCAATGGTAGCAAGTGGAGGTTGGAGAGAGCCATCCACATATCCAAGAATGTGTTGACATTGTAGTAGAGGTAGAACTTGGCTACGCCAAAGAAGGTAGTTTAAGGAGGACAATTTGATGGTCAAGAGATGGACCATAGTGTTGAAAGACAGAGTGGAGGAAGAGGGGTTGGAAGCCACTGGATCGAAGGAGGTAAATCCAAAAAAAAAAATGCTCTGATACCAAGAAAAGGTAATGAGAAAATCCACTGACTTGTTTTGGTGGTGCTGAAGGTATTATATATATATATATATATAATATTCTGTACAAAGGCAACAGTTAATTAATTTATAGAGAAGTCAAACATTCTTATCTACAATTAAAGGATTGCCTAGAATCATGTAATTATAATATGATTGTTGAATTGTTGGGAACGTGATTCTCGGATATCTTTCACAGTTGTAATAAAGCACCTCTGCCTCTCCAAAAGGATAAAAACGATTGTACAATAAAAGGATGTACCAGAGAGAAAACGTATCAATTTTTTTCTCATATGGCAGCTACCTATCTATCAACCCATCATGCTTGGGGAGACAAGCATCCCATCCTGAATGTAAGTAGAGATAATAATTGAGGTTCGCCAGTGTCTTCAATAGGCTAGGAGATGGTGAGGCTGTCTAAGACGAGGCACCTAGAGAATCTAGTGGAAGACTTGGGCAAGGAGCCGGCTAATCCATCAAGTGGGAGGACTAGGCTTCTCTATGCGTTCCAGTAAAAGAAGTGGGGAGCATGTAGCTTTGGCTAGAAGAAATGAATGACAACAAAAAATATGTCCCTTTCTCCGAGGCGATCAATGCATTGGCATAGTTGTTCATCTTTTTAACGAATGATTTGCAGAATTGAAATAGTTTGATATTCAATGTAAAACAAAACTGGAATCTCTAGGGGCCCTTTTTTGTTTGATTTTTGTACTTTCTAAGTGATTTCGGGACTAAACTATGGCACTCTTCTGGATAATATAGATTATTTCTACTTCTTAACTGCCAAGAGAAAATGAAACCTATATTAATTTTGGTAATGTAAGTTTTTTATTTGTCTTGATTTGAGCAATTATCATTTTCATGTTGCTGCATTTTTTTTATACAAATCATGGGTTTCTTTGGTTAATGAAGTCATTGCTATGCACCCTTGTTTGTCCGTTTAACTAAAATAAAATTTAGGGGTTTACTGATTTTGAAGTTCTCTTGGCACCCTTCTCGAAATTTTGAAGTTCGGCATTTCATTCTAGGAAAAAGGTGGTTCTGGATGGTAAATCCATTTTGTTTGTATACAACTCAACCAGAATCAATCATTTTGTCTGACATATATGTATGAAAACTGAATTATGCACTTGGAACAGGTTTTAGGAAAATCACTGCATAAGATTAGGCCTGCTATGCCGAGAGTGTGCTGTTCTCTGCCAGAAGAGGTAAAATGGCTCCTTCTTTCTTTCTTTTGAAGACATATTTGTGACCATAGTTACAAATGGTCATTGCTGAACATTAATAACCATAACTGGGTTAAAGACTTAAATATTAAAATATTTTGTTTCACATTCTTAAATATGTTTCAGATTACTGGAACTAATTACTACTGAACAACTTTCAAGTTTAGACCTTGAAATGTTCTCTTAGAGTCCTGACAAACTATTTAAAGCTTTAAGAATGGGTATGATACTCTAGAAAGATAAAAAAAAAAAAATTGAAAGTTGAAAACTTGATTTATATGTAGTTGATAATTTGAGTTGCTAAACATTATCATCATCATCGTGTCAATATTTATTTGAGTGGGGTCAGCCACGAAAACGTCATAGTTGCCTAGTCCCTCTAAGGGTCCATTTGATTGTAAGGGTGAAAAATGGGTGGAAAGAAAATGAATGGCAGGGAATTGAATTGCCTAAAATTTTTTTAGAGGGAATTGTAATTAATGGTGTTTGATTGATATAAGTTTTCACCTAATCCGTTTGACTTTATTTTTCATGCAAATTGTTACGTTTTAGGATAATTATTTTTTTTACCATTGAATTTAGAATATGTTTCCATTGCCAAAAAGTAATTAAAAAAAAAGAAAGATGGAAAACACTTTCCCACCAAACCCATGGAAAAATAAAAGGTGAAAAATGTGTTTTAAATTGTTGTACCTAGAAAATGGGTGAAAATGAATTTCATATAAAAGTTATGCAATCAAACACCAAAATTAAGCTTTTCCACCATTTTCCTTGCCAATCAAATTGAGCATAATAGATTATAAATATAATTACACTGTCCCAATAACTTGTTAATATTTTCTTCTACTAAAAGCTATGGAGGTTGTTTCATCTATTTTTAGAAAATTATGCATGTCTTGCCAAAATTTACTGTCATAATGCTGGGTTTGGATACAACTATAGTATTTCATCAAGAATTATCCAACAAATCATTTGCAGATCCTAGCTTAGGTGGATGCACTAACAGTCAACACAATTGTTCCTAACTCACTTACATCATCATAGCTTATATTTTGAGTATGTGAAGAGATTATACATCATCCACGCAGATTTGGTCATGCTCGAAGTTTCTGTCACCTTCCTTTGGTTGGTATGGTTTTTTTGTTGTGGACATGATTAAAACTAATCTATGCACGTGCTTGCATTAATATTGAGAATCTGAGATTGATCTTCAAATTTTTCATTGTGTTCCAGGTTGCTCAATGAATTTGAGTCCAACAAGGTTAGTTATTCAATACTCACCTTGTAAGATTTTGCAGCCGAATGGAAGTTATAAAGGGAAATAATGCAACCGAGTGAAGATGATGATGGAAACTAATTGATTACAATTGAATCAGTGAATTCATCTTAACATTATCATCAATACAAGTGCAAATATATACAATGAAAGAGAGGGTAAAAGAGTAAAAAATGATCCTAACAAACTACAACAGAGAGAATTTTGTGCACCTAACCATGTGCAATGAAAAAATGATCTTAACAAACTACAACAGAGAGAATTTTGTGCACCTAACCATGTGCAATGAAACGAGCTGGCAGCTCAATATCCGGTATTTCCAACTTGCCGGATATTGAGATGCCAATATCCGAAATTTCCTACTTACTAGATATTCGGTATTTAAACTATTTCAGTATCCGGTATTTCCAACTTACCAGATATTGAGATGCCAATATCCGGTATTTCCTACTTATCGTATATCCGATATTTCAACTATTTCAATATTCGGTATGTATTTATAGAAATATCCGGTAAGCACTATCAATTGCATTAACTACATTATATATTCTAACATCCCCCCTCAAGATGGAGAATATATATTTTCTATTCCCATCTTGGACAAATGAGATCTCAAAGTGATAGAGGATAATGCCTTGGTGAACATGTCTACAAGTTGTGATTGAGTATGAATGTAAGATGTAGAAATGTGTCAGCCTCAATCTAATCTCTGATTAAGTGACAATCCAACTCGATGTGCTTAGTTCTTTCATGGAATACTGGGTTGGAGGCAATATGCAATGCAGCCTGGTTGTCACAATACAAGGTGTCTGGTTGAAAGTTATGAACTTGAAGATCCTTCAGAATATACTTTAACCATGTAATTTCACAACAAGTACTAGCCATTGACATGTATTCTGCTTCAGCGGATGAACGTGATACCACAGTTTGTTTCTTGGACTTCCATGAGATTAAGGAATCCCTAAGGAAAATACAATAACCAGCTACTGATCTTCGAAAATTAGGGCATGCTGCCCAATCAGAGTCATAAAATGCTCGAAGGACCAATGAGGATGAAGAGAGAAATAGGATACCTTGTCCTGGTGCAAGTTTAAGATATTTGATTACTTTGTGAATGCAGCGAAGTGTGTGTAAGAGGATGCATCCATGTACTGACTGAGGTTTTGAATAACATAACATATATTAGGCCTAGTCAAGAGTAAATACATCAATTTTCCAATCAGTTTTCTGTAAATTGTGGCATTAGGCAGAGCATTTCTTGTGTCCTTTCCCAACTTCAAGTTTTGGTCCATGGGTAACTTTACTGGTTTAGCCCCAAGCAATCCTGCATCAACCAATAAATCTAAGGTATATTTGCGTTGGGATATTACAATTCTCTTATTTGATCTTCCAACTTCCAAACTAAGAAAATACTTTAAGTCACCTAATGCCTTAATTTTAAATCTGTTGCTGAGGAACTTCTGAACTGTGTCTATTTGTTCCAAATTGGATCCAGCCACTACAATGTTATCTACATAAACGAGTAAGGCTGTAAAGGAGTGTTTGGTGGCCATAGTGAAAAGGCTGTAGTCAGCCTTCGACTGAGAGAAGCCAAACTCTATAAGTGTTGCAGAAAATGTAGAATACATTGTCTCGAAGCTTGCTTCGGGCTATAAATGCTTTTCAACAGCTTGCAAACTTGGTTGGTGGTTCCTTTTGTATAACCTGGAGGTTTTTGCATATAAACCTCTTTGTGTAGAACTCCATATAAGCAAGCATTGCTTACATCAAATTGCTTCAAGTGCCAATTTTGAATTACTGCTATTGGCAACAAACATCGAATTGTTACAAGCTTTGCAACGGGTGAAAACGTTTCATTGTAATCTATTCATTCCCTTTGGTTATTTCCCTTAGCCACAAGCCTCGCTTTGTGCCTTTCAATGCTTCCATATGAGTTGTACTTTAGCTTGTACACCCATTTGCATCCAATTGCTGTCTTTCCTGGTGGTAGATCAGTTGGAGTCCAGGTTCTATTTAACTTAAGGGCCTCTATCTCCGAATTCATTACCTTGCACCAATTAGGATTATTCACGACTTGATGATAAGTGTTAGGTTCAAAATGAGTGCAAATGGAGGTTGAAAAAGCCTTGAACTGAAGTGATAACTTATGGTAAGAAATAGTGTTAGAGAGTGGAAAAGCCTTACCTACAGAGGCTGGAGACCTTGTCTTGAGGGAAGATTGGGATTGTTGACTTGATGTAGCCTGATGACAGTGGAAATCTTGCAAATATTGGGGTGCTTTCTTGACTTTTGTAGATTTTTGAATGATAGGTGATGTGGTAGGTGGTGTTTGAAGATCATCATTAAGTGTAGGACTGTTGAGAATGGTCTGATCAGGAGTATTAGGACTAGATAAATCAGGTATTTCATCTAATGTTGATTCATGAGTATAATTGGCAATGTCGGGGAGTGGCTTGGTGAAGACAAACTCAGCCTCATCAATGAGCTTCTCAGACCATTTGTAAGGAAAATGAGCTTCAGGAAATGTTATATCCCTAGATATAAATGTAGTTTTTGTCTATAAATCCATCACTTTGTATCCTTTCACTCCAAAAGGGTAATCCAAGAATGCACATTGGCGCCCTCTATGGTCAAATTTTCTTCTCCCATGGGTTAATGTGGAAGCAAAGCACATGCATCCAAAAATTCTAAGATGAGAATATGTTTGTGTATACTTGAACAACATTTCAAAAGGTTATTTTTTTTGCAGCAATGGTGTGGGGACTCTATTTATCAGGTATGCTGCAGTGAAAATGAATTTACTCTAGTAAAATAGAGGTAAGACTGATTAATATTTCAAGGCTCTTGCAACATTCATTAAATGCTGATATTTTCTTTCAACTATACCGTTTTATTGAGGTGTCTCAACACAAATTCTTTGATGAACAATCCCCTTTAGGTTGTAAAATTCAGTTAGTTTAAATTCAGGCCCATTGTCACTTCTCAAGATTTTTACTGAAATTTGGAAATGATTTTCTACCATTTGGACAAATACCTTAATTGAATGGCCAACATTAGATTTTCTTTTAAGCAAATACACCCAAGTGGCTCGTGAGAAGTCATCCACCACTGAAAGAAAATATTTGGATCCATCGTGAGCTGCAAGGACCCCAGATGTTACAATGGATGATATCAAAGATTTGCTTAGTATTATGTAAACTTATGGGGAAAGGGCTCTTGTGTTGTTTTGCCAATAGACAGATAAAACATGGAACTTTATTGTCATTCTTGAAATGAGAGATAACAGAACTATTAGGAATGAGTTTCACTCTGGAATCAGATATGTGTCCTAATCGATAATGCCATAAGTGAGGTTTAACATCAGAATTAATAACAGAAGCTGCTGTAAAATGTTGCCTAAAGTTATGAGCTAATAGGGTGGTTATTAAGGCTGTGGATGGAACTTTGTGTAGCGTGAGCCGATATAGGCCATTCCAAACTTCACACTTCCCAATCATCCTTCGAGACAAAAGGACCTGCACAAAGCAAGCATCAGACAACAAGAAATCTATTGTGTTAACCTTTTGATAGACAGTAAATTGAAGTGGAAATTAGGAACATATAACACATCCTTGAGGAGTAAAGAATTTGTGACTTGTACTTCACCAGAGTATGTAGCTGGAACCATCTCCCCAGTAGGTAATTTTACTGAGAGGGAGGTTCTTGCTTTGATGGAGGTGAAATATTTGGGGTTACAGATCATATGATCTGTTGCACTATTGTCAATGATCCATGGAATACTAGCAGAATTCTGAGAGGGTGTGGGTGCAACAAATAAACAAGTGGCTTTACCAGATAAATCAGTTTGAGGATTAGTTTTTGAGTAATCAATAGTCTGTACATGATTGACAGAATGGTTGATCTGTAAGTTATCATTAGATCGAAGCAAGGCAAGGAACTCTTGATATCTCCCTCAGTTAGAGAGACTGGCCTCTCTCTTTCTTCCTGCATCACACTTGATTAATTTGCAAAACTCCCATCTCTTCTCTGGCCTTTGTATAACTTATGATTTGGAGGATAACCGTGCAACTTAAAACATTTCTCCATAGTATGTCCTATCATGTTGCAGTGTGTGCAGACAGGAGGCTCAGTATTTTCTGCCTTAAAACATTTATCCAAATTGTGTCCTGGGATTTTCAATGTGTGCAATATGGTCTGTCCTTTTTGCCAGTGAAACTTGATTTTCCATAGCTGATGGTTCCGTTGTTTCCATAGGATTTCCTAGTTGCCAGTGCAATAGCTTCATTGTTCACAGCAATAGAGGTAATTTGCTTCTGTCTCTCCTGCTGCTGTATGTAGGAAAACACATTGTTTACTAGTGGAAGAGGATCAAGCATCATCACTTGAGCTCTTGTGTTATCATAAATTTCATTTAGCCCCATTAGGAATTTAATTACACAATAACGCTGGTGTCTATCCACCTGCACCTTCAATTGTCCACAATTACATTTAGGAATGGGATCATAGACTGACAATTCATCCCAAATGGTTTTCAACTTACCATAGTAAATGCTCACAGAATCACCTTCTTGCTCCAGATCAGCCAATGCCTTCTTTAACGCATATATTCTGGGTCCATTTTGTTGGGTAAATCGATCCTTAAGCTCTGCCCATATCTCACTTGCCTCATCCATGAACGCAACATTGGATCTAAGAGAGGGGGATATGACATTTTGGATCCATGACACCATCATGCCATTACATCTTTCCCATAGATCAAAGGAGACACTGCTTCGTTCAGGTTTAGGCAATGCTCCGCTGATGAAACTGAGCTTGTTTTTAGCTTGGAGTGCTTGTCGTAGTGCCCTTGACTAGGTAGAATAGTTTTCTGTGGTTAGTAATTCCGTCACTAGAACAGCTCATGGGTTATCTGTGTTCTCCAACTTGTAATGGTCGGAAAAGGTCAGGAGTTTGAATAGGGGTTGCGTTTTCATTGCTAGCAGAGTTCATTTCGGCTATGGTGGTCATGGCTCTGATACCATGTAAGATTTTGCAGATGACTGGAAGTTATAAAGGGGAAATAATGTAGCCGAGTAAAGATGATGATGGAAACTAATTGAATTAATGAATTCATCTTAACATTATCATCAATACAAGTGCAAATATATCAAGGAAAGAGAGGGTAAAAGAGTAAAAAGTGATCCTAACAAACTACAACAGAGAGAATATTTGTGCACCTAACCATGTGCAATGAAACGAGCTGGCAGCTCAATATACAGTATTTCCAACTTACCAGATATTGAGATGCCAATATCTGGTATTTCCTACTTACCGGATATCCGGTATTTCAACTATTTCAGTATTCGGTATTTCCAACTTATCGGATTCCGGTATTTCAACTATTTCAATATCGGGTATGTATATATAGAAATATCCGGTAAGCACTATCAATTGCATTAACTACATTATATATTCTAACACACCTATTATTGTTTTGCATGTAAGTATTGCATTGTTGACATAGTCTTCAACGTGAATATGTCAGCCATTGTTCTTGAGTGCTTATCTAATGATCATATATCCACATAAAAGCAAAAATATGAATGTACAACGACCTATAGAACTTTATTATGCTGCCTAATTTATAAAGAGAATGATTTGTGAAAGAACTTTGACTTTCACTATAAGAATTATTTAGAAGGAATGTTATTTGGGGATGCAAAATGTGTTCCCAATATTTAAACATGTTTAGTTGGGTATCGAGACTTAAGCCTCTAAAAGAATATAAAAAGTGTATACATAAAAAGACTCCAGCCTTTAAAAATGTTTACATTGATATATTGTATTAAATCGTACTCAACATTTATGTTTATCGAAACTATGAAAAACCTGATTATATATAGAGAATTTTGTTTTGTAATTATAATAGGAATGCTGGTAATCAAATAAATAAATTAAAATTAAAATTTTTGTTGACATTTACGGCGTGCGCATGTAAAAAATGACTTTTTACGGCCTACGCTTGCAAGTCGTAAAATGTAAAAATGACTTTTTGCGACGTGTACGAAATATCAACATGTTCTATGAACGGAACAAGATAAAATTGTAAATAGAAGTGTAGCTTATTTTATCTTAATTGGTACTTTCCATTATGTCCATAATGAACGGAATCTTGGAACATGTCAAGACCAAAATTACATAAAGAACTTATCCCATTAGAGAGTAACATTGTCTAGAACCTATCCCAAGCTCCATTAAAAGCCGTGCCTAAACTCAGTGTTTTATGTGAATTAATGAATTAAGTTTTAATTAATGTTTTGATGTTCTTTTCTAATCATCAAGAAATTATAAAATTGATTGTGTTTGTTCATCACACGCTATTCTACTTCACAAATAAGTCGTATTAGAATAGTATGAGATCACAAAATTAATCATTTATATATATATATATATATATATATATATATATATATATATATATATATATATATATATATACATACAGGGGCGGAGCCAGGAATTAGTGATACGATGGGCTAAATTTGTTAAAAATTTAATGTACGAATAAAATTTATATATAACAAGATACCTATTATAGTTGCACCCGACGATATTTTACAGCATAAAATTCATCTATAATAGAATCTAAATCTAAATTCAAACTAAATTCTCGTTCAATGTTTAGTGTTAAACAATCAGCAAGAAAACTATCATCCATCTTGTTACGAATTTTCATTTTCACATGTTTCATTGCTGAAAATGCTCGCTCCACATTCGCCGTTGAAACAGGTAATGTCAGTACTAAACAAATCAATTTAGTCAAAATGACGTAACTCTCCGACCACGAGAACGACTAACCATGTACGAACCATCAAAGTCAGGTACATGTATATCATTTTTTGAGCAAAAAAACTTCACCTCGTTAATAAATTCTTCCCAGCCATCTTCTCTCAATGCTTGAAGGATAGTTTTTGTAGTATGCACAAATCTCATAGCAGTTAAGATGTCTTGAGTTTTCTTCTGAAGGGCCTGACAAAGCACATCTGTAATTGCCAATATTCTACGCATTAAATGAAAGATAAATACAAATTCAAATGTAGTCATGTTTTTGTATACATCACCAGCTTCGGACCGAGATCTTATATTTGGAGAATGATCACTAAGATACTCAAGCACCTTGCAAGTTGCAGCATACATATCAATCAAACTCTTTACAGAGCTGTAATGCGAAGACCAACGAGTACCTCCAGCTTGTTGCAAATTACCAATCTGATTAGCACCACTTCCTGACTCTCGTTATCCAATTTTCAACAAATTTTCAATTTCTTTTCTTTGGGCACTTTTCAACTCATTGATGCGCTTAGGAGATGATGTAATTATATTAATAACATTGTCCAATTGAGAAAAAAATGAATTAATATCTGAGACATCCCTAGCTGCAAAAACCAATGTGAGTTGTAAACGATGAGCAAAACAATGGACATAGTATGCATATGGACAATCTTTAAGAAATAATGCCTGTAGTCCATTCCAAGAACCACGCATATTATTAGCACCATCATACCCTTGGCCTCTCATATTTTGCACTTGAAGGTTGAAACGGACAAGAACATTAGAAATTTGGTTCTTAAGATTTAATGAGGTAGTGTCACTAACACTTTTAATTGCAAAAAAACGTTCTGTCAAAATTCCATTATTGGTTACAAACCTCAAGATAATGGTCATTTGTTCTTGTGAAGATTCATCTCGTGCTTCATCAACAAGAATACTAAACTTTGCATCCCCAACTTCTCCACGAATTCTTTGTCGTACTCTATTTGCCATAATGTTCAAAATTTCTTTTTGAATGTCCGGAGATGTGTATATAGCATTTTTGGGAGCATTACCCAACACAACTTTTCCTACTTCAATATTCATTTTTCCAAATACATCCACCATTTCAATAAAATTCCCACGATTTAGTGAAGATGGAGATTCGTCATGACCTCTAAAAGAACAACCTGGAAGTGCTAACCACTTAACACTCATAATAGTGGTCTTTAGACGCAAACGATTTTTTTTTTTTGTTTTTCCTCACTTGATACAGAATGCATTACCTTGTCAATATGTTGAGTTGGTTTCATTAGATCTTTAGCTCTTCTCTTACAGCTATTATAATACGATGAAGATATTGTACCAATATGAATAAGAAATGCACATTGACTTCCTTGGTTAACTCTCTTCCAACTATCAAATCCAACAGTAACCAACGATGAAATATTAGGGGGAGTGCTATCATTGAGAAAAAGAAAGCAGTAAAAACAATATGCCTTATGTGTTGAAGGCGAATATTCCAACCAAGGAAATTGATTGTACCAACGTTCCTGAAATCGACGGTTCTGCTTTCCACATTCTTTGCTCCGATAATTCAAAAGTTTTGGCTAATAAGGTCCAACATTTAGATAGGCCCGCCTAATCTGATCGCGTTCATTAAATTGATGTTAACATATTTGCTTTTTTTTTCCTGGGTCCCGTTCAATAGAATCAGATGGTTCCAAATTAATATTAGAAGATGAAGGTCGTTCCCGTTCAACTTCAGGAGATGAAATTGGAGGAATGAGCGCCGTAGTAATTGAAGTACTCTGGGATTTGTTACTCCTTGAAAAGAAAGATAATAAGGTTCTTCCTTTTTTGGAAGAAGGTCGATCTTCTTCCATATTAAATCTAAAAGCATAAAAATCAAAATACTTCAATATCCATTATTCCATAATTTTAAAGACATAATTGCATAAACATAAATGATAAATGCTAAATTGATAAAACCATAAACTAATGAACTCATGAACATCATTAAAAATAAGCAACTTATACCTTTTATATGCCAATTACACAAACTTGAACTTATTCAAGCAAACACAAATTAACTCTACATTAGATAGGCAAAGGCAACTATATAAAAAATTAAAAACCTTAACCAATAACCACAGTATTGTCAGTACATTAACTTAGCAATTCAATTATTCAAACAAACACACAAATTAACTAGTCTACATAGATAGACAACTATATAAAAATTAAAAATCCTAACCAATAGGCAATAACCACAGTACATTAACTCAGGCTCAACATTTTTTAATAACAAGTCAACAAATAACAAGTCAAAACCTATGTCATAAAAATAAAATATGAAATATTCAAGTAAATCAAATAATAAATTTTCGCTGTGCGCAGGCTGTGCTTGTTCTCTATGCAATTGAGGAATATATAGTCTATACTATATTATATACATACACAACTGAAAAACATGATGCCATGAAACCAGGGGTGGATTTGGCAGTGGGCTGCACTTGGCATTAGAACTCTTTTCTCTCAGTACGGCTTTGGATCCAAAAAAATTCTTTTGAATCATTTAACATGGATGATATCTGCAAGCTTGCAGAGAAGTTTTATCCTGGAGATTTTACACAGCAAGATATTTATTGTTTGAAAGTTGAGCTGCAACATTATCAGAATGATGTGATTTCTGAACCTCGAATTTCAAGTAGCTACACTTTCTGATTTATGTCGGGAGTTGGTTGCAAGCAGAAGGTCAGAGAGTTACGTCATTTTGACTAAATTGATTTGTTTAGTACTGACATTACCTGTTTCAACGGCGAATGTGGAGCGAGCATTTTCAGCAATGAAACATGTGACAATGGAAATTCGTAACAAGATGGATGACGATTTTCTTGTTGATTGTTTAACACTAAACATTGAACGAGAATTTAGTTTGAATTTAGATTTAGATTCTATTATAGATGAATTTTATGCTGTAAAACATCGCCGGGTGCAACTATAATAGGTATCTTGTATATATAAATTTTATTCGTACATTAAATTTTTAACAAATTTAGCCCATCGTATCACTAATTCCTGGCTCCACCCCTGCATGAAACGTATCTCCAAATTCCAATAAATTAATAATCCAATTTGTATTTATTTACCAAATTACCAGAAGAATTAGTTCATTTTTGGCCTTTGCTTTCTGAGACGGCGAGAATGAACAAGATGAGGTCTGCCGACTCCAAATAACAACTATAACCAGGGGCGGCAGTCGGCGATTGGCGGATCCCGGTGAAAGATTTAGGATTCAAAGATTTTGGGAATTTTTCAATTTTGGCTTTTCAATTTGCAAATGACGTGAATGAATGAATTTAGAAGAAATGGGTATTGATTAATGGTTCTAAAAATTGGGCCTAAAGTTAAATAAATAATTGAGCCAAAGATTAAATCAAAAAAATTTGAGGAAATGAGGTAGGCTAGCCCTTTGAAATTATTTGTTAGTGGGCTAATATATTACAACTAATTTTTTTTTTTTAGTGTATCTGGGCTTGGTTGGCAGTGGGCTGCAGCCAAGTGCAGCCCACTGCCAAATCCGTCCCTGTATATATATATATATATATATATATATATATTTTAAAAACATTTTGGACAATTTACTTCATCACAGAAATTCAAAATACTTTTCAAAAGCAATCAAACTAGTATACTCTCAATCTAGTCATTAACCTGGCTAAAGTATTTAGATGGACAGGTCATTATTGGTTCAAAATTTCTAAAAATAAATATTTTCCCAAAAAAATGTATAAATACAATCATAATTGTAAAAGTAAAACGGATTCTAATTTAGAAATTTAGAAATTCTTAAATTTTCTCTCTTTTCTAAAACAAATTCTAAGATTGATATAAGTTTTTCGTATTTTCTTAATATTTATAAAGTTGTATACACCAACACCATTTTAATTTCGAAATATTTGATTATTGTGTTTTTTATTCTACAAATAAATAATTAAAATGTTTCAAAAATTATAATATCAATAAAGTGAATATATAAAAATTATACGTGCTTTGTATAATAAGAAGTAGGAGCAATGCTTTAAAAATCATATTGGACATTGACCCCCAAAAAGCGAAATGATCAAGGGTCAAAAGGTCGAATCGAATATTTAAAAAATAAAAATAAATAAAAATATTATTAAATAGTAAACGTGATCAGATAATAGTATAATATTACTAATTTAAACATTTGGAGAGTTTTAAAATTTTTATTAATTAAGGAAACATAGAATAATGATTAATTCGCTCAATAAAATAATTTACTATTACTATACGTAAGAGCATCTCTAAAAAAAAAAAAAAACTATATTTTTAGAGCATATTCCACCATTTGGAGAACATTTATAAATTTAGAAAGTTAAAATTTTGAAATACTCCAACAAACTCTTTATATTTATCACTTAATTTTACTATTCCCAAAAAAAAATTTATTATTTTTCTCTATATTTTACTTCAACTAACTTTTTTTTAAGATTATTTTATTATTTTTCTACATTGAAAATTAAAATACTTTGAATGTGTTTAATTATAGAGAGTGAGTTTGGCATGGAGAGTCAAATTAACTCTCTAAATTAAAATGTTAATTTAAAGAGTTTTTTGGAGTATGATTTTTAAAATTAACTCTTTAAATTAAACAACATTTGATATTTAAATAGTTTCTTGAAAATACTATAAGAGTGTAATATATAGCCGAAGGATACTGTTTACTTATCCCACATCGAAATCTACTTACTAAATCACTAAAAAATGGAGCCTATAAACAGATGGGTCAACAATTATATCACGACCTTTCTAGGCCTATCAATTCAGTAGGCTGAAAGTTGAAAATCTCAACAATTTTTAAACAACTAAAAAGTCGATAGAATTGGATAAACAGATTTTCGGGTAACCGATTGATGGCAGGGGTGGTAATAAAGTTCGAAAATTCGGACGATTCGAACTCGGTTGCACCAAGCCAAGGCTCGGGCCGGCCCGGACCCATATTTAGCTCGTATTAAAAAAAATCCGTTATATATTTATGATTTTGAAATTTCTAGAATTTACTTTGAATAACTGTTGGAATGTCTAATTTCGTTATAATGATTAAATTAAAATAAAAAGGAGTTTAATTGCATGATTAATCAACTAACTGTTTTTGCAATCAATTGTTAATTTTAAAAAGCACATGTGATATTAGCATTATTCAATTTTGCATTATCATTACTCCTGTAAAAAAAAAAAAAAAAAAGGTGGAAGGATGAAAGCTATTTTTGACTTATTTGATAACCCAATTCATCATTTAATCAAGTTCAATTAGTATATCTATCATTATCATATAAACCTGAATTTTAAAGAAACTTCAAGTTTTGGTAGTATTCTGCCCAAATTTCGTGTAGTAACTCTATGATCTATTTTATTCATTGACGTTGATTATTTATGCAGCCCGTGATTTATTTTATTGACGTAAATTTTACAAAAAAAAAAAAAAACAAAACCCCAGCGGGCTCGACTCGACCTGCTAAGGCCCGGGCTGAGCCTTTTTTTTGGCCGAACTTTGCCGGCTCGGCTTGGGCCCAAAAAAGCCCGATCCGAGCCCATTGCCATAACTAATTGGTGGTTAATCCCTACAATACAAATCCACCATAAAATATTTATTTAACCAATATAATTTATCACAAACAGAAACTTAAAACCAAATAAAACGTGTTCCCCATCATAAATCACAGATTCACATAATAATAAAACACAGATCCACCTAATAATAAAAATTACGTTAATTTAGCAATTTACCTAACCTTGAAAATATAAATAGAAATCACTTCTAACTTTTCAGCATGCCATGCCAAATACGTGACAAAAGACAAAGTTGGGATTCAACCTACGAACATAGCATATCAATATACATATTAATACTCCTTCCATCCCAAATATATAGGTATTCATCTTATGTTAATACCAGTGACATAATCTATCAATAAATTTATATGATATGTCACAAATGTTTAATATAAGATCAATATCGGTGCTGAATATATCATTCTTGATGTTTTGAATAAAAGCAATTAAAAAGGTAACGAGATAGGATGTATACTTCTTATTTTAAAAAGAAAAAAAATAAAATACTATGTCAATAAATTGATTCACAAAATAAAGAATAGTGATGACTACCGTTAGTTGTTCTATGTGATATACATGTGGCAAATCGTTATTTATTATATTAATGTGATAATTTTTTATTATCTCCGTGGATTAAATATCAAATCATTACATATATGCTACGTAAAACAATTATCGATAATATGTAAATGAAATTACTTCAAAAGAAACCATTTAAATAATCAGCCTCGCGAAATCGCACATCCTGTCCACGAGAGACACGTGAATTTCTATGATGGGTACAGGTCAATGTGAGGCAGGTGAGTGTTGGGCCAAAGGTTTGGTGCGTAGGTGTGCATTTTCAGTAATAAATAATTTTGTGGATTTATTAATCTAAGTACAACTGTACATGAAGACAATTAATTACTGGCAAACTCGAACAAAAGCATCTTAATTAAACGATATCTAGATAGCTAAATTTTATAGGTTTAATTAAATGAATAATATGATTTTACTCTTTTCCTACTCGTGAGTACAACTCAGAAAAAGACAAAATTAGAGTGTATTAAATGGAACTGAATCGAATCAAATAGAATCGAACCCGAGTGGTTCCATAATTAAATTTAGACCCGAAAGTTTCATTTACTAAATACCTGAAAATTTCGAATCAAGTTCGATTTTCGTTAAAATCAAACTGAATCAGACCGTGCTCAACCCTACTATTCACAATAACCATATTCGTGGAATACATCAAATAGGTGAACACTTTGATTTGGTTCAATAATCTAAAAAATGATTTTTGTGTAAAATTGTTTTAGTGTGAATGTAGATTTTAAAAGATGATTATAATAAATAAATTACTAATTTTTTAAAATTTGAAGGACTTTTATTTTCTTTTATAATTTAGATTTTTAAGTAAGATGATTCAAAATTCTTTATTTTAAAATATAAATTTAAAAATATGTGATTGCTCATTTATAGCTGGTAGCACAACCATAGCAAAGGTTAAAGTACATGTTTGGATTTTATTCAATTTGTCTATATATGAGAAATAGAACATAACTCGGAGATCCAGTGGAAGCATGGTCTAAGTTAATTTTCACTTCAACTTCATTACAGGGAATCATCTTTAAATTACAACGTTCAAATACAAGAATGCAAAATTTAGAACACAACTTGGCGAGCCTTGGTGAAGGTTAATTTTCACTTCAATTTCATTACATGGGACTATATTTAAATTACAACGACGTTCAAATTACTGCTACAAGAATACAATATTTTTTTTTATCTCAAAGTGGAATGGAAACGAATTTTATCTATTTATAATTTAAACCATTTATAAACAAATCCCATGACATGTTTGGCTAAGCTTAAAAAGTTTTCTTATAGGTAAGTAGTAAAACAAATTATTTTTTAGAATTATTTTTGTACATTTTGCACCCCAACCATTTTGCCATTAAGGCTACAGCGCTTATTTATAAAAACTATAAAACCTAATTACGACTAATCCTAATAAATGACTAACTCTAATCAATAACTAGTTCTAATTAACAGCTAACACCTAGATGATAACACAAATTAAAAGTCCTAATAAAAAAATAATGGTCTATTTATATGATTGTTTCAGCCCCATTTTTTTGGATTAATAGATTTTGGAATACTAATTTTTTGGAGAATGTGTGGTTAAAAAGTACAGAATTTTTTTATTTTACGTATAAAATTATTTTATTGAGAGAATGTATGATTGAATATGAATTTTAGAAAAAAATGTATTTTGGGAAATGGGGCCCAAACAAGGGGCTTAATATATTCATTTATATGATTTGTTTCTTATATATAACTCAATGCCATTGCACATCACATAACTAGTACATACATGTAAAAATTTCAAGTTCTAGAAATGGCATTCCCTATTGGAGAACAATCGGTTGAGCTTCTACAAGCTCAAGCTAAATTTTGGAAACACGAATTCAACTTGTTATACATGGCCTCTCTCAAATGTGTAACTGAACTGGGCGTACCAGATATCATCCACAAACATGGTCAACCAATGACACTCCAACAGCTAGGCGATGCACTCCCCATCAATAAAACAAAAATTCATGGTGTGTATCGTCTAATGCGGGTTCTAGTTCATTCTGGGTTCTTCATCGAGAAAAAAGTTTCCGAGGATGACACAAATATGGGGTATTGGCTTACACCTGCTTCTCATCTCCTCGTCAAAGATCATGTCTTGAGTATGATACCATTTTTACTGGCCTCTTTCAATCCTATTTATGAAAAGCCATGGCATCATATTGCTGAATGGTTTCAAAATGATGAACCCTCTGCATTCAAGATAGCCCATGGAAGCACATTTTGGGACAGTGCTTGTCACGACCCAAAGTTCAATCAGTCTTTCAATGAAGATATGTGTAACGACACAGCGTTGTTGAGTAGAATACTTATTGGAGATTGCACAAATGTCTTTGATAAGATGAAGTCTATGGTGGATGTTGGAGGAAACACAGGATTTATGGCCAAAGCTATTGCAGATGCTTTCCCGCACTTGCAGTGTGCTGTGTTTGATCTTCCACACGTCGTTGAAGGCTTGAAAGATAGTAAGAACTTGACCTACATCAAGGGAAACATGTTTGAATCCATTCCTCAAGCAGATGCAATTATGCTCAAGGTATGGATTTTTTTTTTCCTTACACCTACCTTTTGGTGTATAAGTTTTCTTAAATAACAACTACATATTTCAGCTCTTTCTCATTGAATTTGTTGGGTATTGATACTTAGTTGTCAAACAAACTAAGTTGTAATAGTTGTGGTTTCTAGTTTAAGTCTAGTTTGGTAGAAAATCAACTAAGACATGTGATGAAATGTATTAAAATATTGGGCAACTAGTATATAAGTTAAGGGGAATGACATGTTGATTAGGTAGTGGTAGGTTGCCAATCTTTTTATATATACATGTTTCATTGTGGAGCTCGAGAAGTATAAGACACAACCAAGAAAATCAATACAAAAAATATATTCAAAATGTAGTCCCTTGGCATCTCATCTGCTGGTTCAATAACTAGTAGATGAAGCTGCGTTTATTTTTATGTTTATGTTTATATGTTTATTTTTATGTTGTTTTATGTTTACACTTGATCACTGTCATTAACTCTCCCACATGAAACCACTATTTTGTTGAGCTAAAGTTGTGCTCCAACTCCCTCGATTTCCGTTGTTTCTTCACTATGAAGATGGTGGTCGTGCAGAAGGATGAACCATCATTTCTTCACACTATTAAAACTGAAATTCCACACAAATGGAAGAGCTTCGACTCTTCCAGACTTTACAGGATTCATGCTAACAACTTTTTCACATAACAAAAAACAGTGGATATTGCACGACTGGAGTGACGAAGAGTGTGTGAAAATATTGAAGAAATGCAAAGAGGCAATCCCAAGCAAGGAGAATGGAGGAAAAGTGATCATTATTGATATGATTGTAGGAAACAATAAAGAAGACCATCAACAAACTGAAACGCAGCTCTTCAATGATCTAGCGATGATGGTTTACCTCAACGGAAAAGAAAGAACTGAGAAAGAGTGGGAGACACTTTTCCTTGATGCTGGCTATAGTGGCTACAAGATTGTATATGAATTAGGATTGAGGTCTCTCATTGAGCTATATCCTTGATTTTCAAGTCTTTGAGAATAAACCAAGACCGGTTTTGGATGATTTTATGTCTATTTATGTGTTGTACTATTGTTTCATGTCAAAAATATCATTTTGAAGTGTTTGAGAATAAACCAAGATTGGCTTGGGATGACTTTCAAGTCTATTTATGTGTTGTCCTATTGTTTCATGTCAAAACTATCACTTCACTGCTTCATATAGATAACCTATTCCATGATAACCTACTCTGGCTCAAGGTCTAAATTCTGTGGCTAATAACATACATTCCTTATTTTTATCAACCATAATGGACAATATAGATACTATAAAATATTTATTTCACCAATATAATGTATCACAAACTGGAACTTATAATCAAATAAAATGTGTTCCCCATCATAAATCACATATCTACATAATAATAAAAATTAAACCAATTGCTGGAAATAAAAGTCTTTAATCACGTTACATCGAATTAATTTATTGAGTTCCATAAATCCTGGCATTACGACTGCACCTCATCGTCCGCCAATCAACGATCCGTTCTAATCTGTGAAAAGTGGGGAAAATGGTGAGTATATGGGAATACTCAGTAGGACATATCTTTCATAAGTATAAAAATTTATCAGCATGAATAAAAATAATTTAAACGGAGTAGATCAATTACACCTCTTTTCCTACCTTGTTAAATTAAATAAATTCTTGAACAACGAAAATCTCAAATCAACTTTTTCTCTTCTTTTCGTACTATGTAATACCCCTTTTTTGTGTTATTTTTATCATAATATATCATGCATGGAGATAAACAATGACGATTTGTACAAAGTGAGAAGACGTGTGAGAGTGGGAAAACGTGAGAGCGGATATCATTTAAAATACAATATTTAACCAAAATCTTCAACTAAGTTTTCAACAATTCCTTTATCTTTATATAAAAGTGTAAAAATTAAATATAATAGTCAAGTTAATTTGCAACTAACTCACAAACGTGACCACAGTACTTTAAATCCATTAAATATATAATTTAATTTAATAAACAAACTAACTAACTTCATCAACACACAAACACGTGAAAAGACCGAACAACTTAAATTTATTAAGAGGTAATTGCAGAAAATGTCAATTTTTTGGTTTGCATTTACAAAAATGTCAATTTTTTGTAGTCATTGCAAGATTGTCAAAATTCTTAATTTTTGTACGTTTTTGCCCCTATTAAATAATTGCAATGTCTAATATGTCCATCAATAAGAATTCGATTTGATTGAAAGAGAAATAGTACAATAATAGTACATATATCAGTATAATAATAGTTTATTATGTCAGAAAGACTGACTTGGATTTGAAAATGAGGGAAAAAAAAACCAAAACAAAAGAAGAAATCACGTGAACTCTTCCTAAACCCTAAAAGCACAAATCACTCCCCTTTGTCTCTCTCAGTCGCACCGGCCGCTTTATCGCGAACCCTCCACCGTGAACGCGAACCCTCCACCATGGACGCGAACCCTCCACCACCGACGAAGACCACAGGAGAAACAAACCCCCTCCCCATTCCAACACCCTAGGACGGAAAACAGTATTTGTATTTCTCCTCTGCCTCCCTCAATTTAGTCGCCTGTCGAGCCGTCGAAAAACACAGGTAACATCTCCACCGCCGACATCTTCCACAGAAACAACAAACCCACTCCCCGCTCAAACACGCATTGACGAAATTATCATAATATTCATTCTTTCGAACTTCAACAGGTGGTGCGAAATCGGCTTTTTGGATTTCAGTCGTCGGGAAAACGTCTACCGCCAACGAAGACCAAGCAGAATACAAACTTACTCCCCATTAACGAACAAACATACTGGTAAGCTATATTTGTACATTCCACAAATATTTAATTCAAAGTTTTGGATTAGTTTTTGTCGTTGCATATGTAGTTATGAGGCTTTGGGTATTGAAAATATTCTTCTATTAATGAATTTGTAAATTTATGTAATTGTTTCATGATTTTGATTTGGGGTTTTACGTTTGAAATAAGCAGTTGTAGGAATATTGCCCCCCTCCCCTTTTGGTTTTCGGCATGTCCCATCTGAAACTCTTATAACATGTGTTACGCATCTCTTAAGTAAGCATTTTAAATTTTCTCTTTTAAATTTGGGGTATTCCTCTTTTAAATTTTGCGTCAATAATATCATAAAGTCCGGAATGTTACAATACACAAATTAGTGCTTTTGACATCGGAGAAGAGCTTATTTATAAAATGAAGTTTTAGGCTGTTGCATCCTTACGATAGTGATGTACATATTTTAGGGTCCACAGATTATTTTGTGCCATTGTAAGCTTCCTATTGGTCTATTGTAATTATGAAATGGTGAGTATAGGTGTCATTATTCCAAAAATTCCATTTGCCTTAAAATATTTGAGAGTCGATGGATTCCGACAAGTCTCGGATCCGGTAAATACAGACTAAATAAATATGCGTATATATATTCAAAAAAGCCAAATGTAAATAAAATTGATGGACATTTAAATCTCATATGCTTGTATGGGCAATGTTTTAAAATTGTTTGATGGAATTTTCGGTTAATTGCTGTGGTTATGTTCTGATATTTGTTGGGCTTGTTTAAATATTTAGCTGCACCTGTTTCACCGGCAATTATAAATAGCGCTTTGAGTTTAATGAATTTTATATTTTGTTCATTTGACTGTCTAGTTGCAATTGTTTTCCTGCATTTTAGGTTTCATTATATGTTTAAAGATTTTGTGTATTTTTTTTTTTGATGTACACATTTGCAAGTATTCACTAGAGAATTTGGACATATAGCTGATAAATTAGGCATCTCCATCAATACTGTAAGAAATAAACTATTTCCTTTTGCCGATGAAAAAAGTGTCAACTAAATGGAAAAGATCTTTGAGAGCGAGGTCCACCATTAACATTTCAAGGTCAATTACGACTTTTAACCAAGTAAGTTATCCAAGCTAGATGGCAACTAACGTGTAGATATTAGTGTACAAATAAAATTTAAGTAATGAAAAAAATTGCTGTTTGTGGGACTTATTTGAGAAGGCTACTGGAATGAACTGCGAGAATTTACTATCTGTGTGGGGATGAAGTGGTGAAATGTATTTTTTCCCCCTAAATGAAATGTGTGCTTGATTTTCGTGCTGTGAATGGAGGATTGATATGATTGATGGCTATTGGAGGAATAATCTCCATTGGTACTTGCGTATTTTATTCAGTTCTCAGTAGTGTTTTACATATCCATTCATTCATCACTTCTATGTGTATGCAATATGGTTTTATGTAAAAAAATGTAACTGCAAATCATGTATACCTAAGGACCGACCACTACAAATATTGATCATTGTCTTCAACTTGGGTACATTTCTGAAACAAAATCAATCAAGAAACGTAAAATAATGCGTATGAAACTCATATAGTGAGTTCTTGGAACAAAACATTGGGGGGGAATTTTCATTTATAATTATTTCGTTGTTGGTATCTGACACTAAAAAGGGTTCCGACACAAGTGAAAGTCCTTTGGTCAGCCAACTTTCTAAACGTAGAGGCCTGTAAGTGTTTTTGTGTTGTATTGTGATTGCTTCATGCATTTTCTCTGTTATGATTTATTTCTTATTTGATCGGTGGTGGTGTTATGATTTCTTTCACGTACCTCAGTCTTAAGGTTCGTGGATTGTAGTTTAATGTTCTTTCCCCAAACCTCCTTGCTTCTAGGGCTGATGAAGGTGAAATATATATATGGGATGTCGCTAAACCATCATAACCAAGTTGTGTAAATCGAGAAAAAAATGGCAGAAAAAAATTCCCCAGTATAAAGTTCACAGTAGTTGATTTGCAGCAGAAATTACAAGTAATGTTCCTTACTTTCTCTCCCATCTCAGATAGTATTTTGCATATTTTATTTCTCTCCATTGTTCATTCAGTAGAAAATGACTGTAATGTGCAAAAAAATGTGGATATCTTTAAAATGCGAATGAATGGAAGTCGTTTTCATAGGCTTATCCATCCCTTGAATTATATAGTTTACTATGATGTATTCACTAGGGATATTGAATTTCACATTGCATTTTCTCCATCTGTTTGTCTGTTCACATTACATTAACGGTTCAATAGTTGTGCTTTTATGTATTTTGTAAAATGTTAATGGCTAAATTATAACCTGGGATGAGAAGGTCAAAACCAAATGAATAGGAGAGTACTTGGTGCTAGTAGTTGTGTTCCTGGAGCTTCTGTTGGACTTCAAAAAATTATGGAAAGGATTAAGAGAATTTGTGTGATAAAGTGATGAATTGGATTTATAATGAATTGTTTTCGTTTAGTAATGATCACAATGTGTATTTATCGATCATTCATGCTCTCTATAGATGTTCAATGTACTCTTATCATATGATTGTCAACATGTAGGAATACCGATAAAATCTGGTTGAATACCCTGAGTTGTCTTCTTCATGTATGTGATATGGTGTCTCACTGCTTCTTCCTATAGCTTCATCTAGTTGCAATTCTCGTGTTTTTATCTACGATTGCATATATATTCATGCTACTAATTAGTACTGATTGAGGGTATTATTTGATGGTTACTTCTTCATCCAACATTGCATACTAAGCTTCGGTTTTAGTGGGATGCATATTTACTCTTTTGATGCATAACTCCAATTGTTCACACACTGTTGAACAATCTGACTTAGATAAATTTAATGTGTAGTAAACATTTATCCCTAAAGCCTACACAATTTACTTTCTCCATCCTACAAAGACAGACTTGCTTTCTTTTTCATTTGTCCCAAATTGATTCGATTTCCAGGAGTACTAATGTATGAAGAAATTTCTAGCAACATCCATATCTTCAAACTACTTTATTATGTGTTGATATTAAATGACCCATTAATTGCTTGATTACGTCCCTTAAAAAGTAAACCCATGTTGCATTGCAGCATTATGTTCACATTATAACTAGGATGTATTTGTGATTTCATGATGGGAGATTCCATAAAACTGAAAGGCATAAATTGTTTCCAGTAATGTTCTCTTTTCAGTGCATGATTTAATCATATGAGTACAACTCCTAATAATTTCTGTGTATTCCAGTTTAAGGACCTTGCTCATGAGGTTCCAATTGCATTCCGGTGTTTGAGTTTTGGAGTATTATATTTCTTTTGGTGGGAGCGTTTCAGGTATGTTGAACTTTTTGTCTTGAATAGTAAGGTTCCAATTGCTTGAGTTTTACACCTTGTGTCGCTTGGAAGTTTTGGTGATGAACATGTACCATGTAGGACCAATTGATGCCATCTTCCTAGCTTTTGTTTATGCTACTGCATCTACGTCCTTTGTCTGTTTCATGTAAATTTGGAGTTTGAGTTTGTGCAGGTAGTTGGAGCCTTTGTTTGTGATTAACCCCATTACATAGTTCGAAATAAATTGGTTTGTGTGACGTGTTGCCTATTCCTAGAAATCCTGCCATGCTTTGAGATCTTTCATAATGTGTCTCATGCATTTTTGGGAGACACGTAATTAATATTTTGGTTCCTGAATTTTTTTCCGGTTTGATACCTTTAAATAAGCAGTTTGCGATAAGCAAGCGGAAGAACTATAACTTCATGAAGAAAAGGCTGAATCTTCTATTATTGCAAAATTCATGGTATAATAGGACGATAACCTGATGGGAGAGTGGATGAAATAAAACATGGAAAATATGAAGTATCCTAAGTAGGAACCTCAGTTGACTGACCTCCAGTTAACTAAACTCGATGAGCATCTAACATGTACACAAGTGTACTCGTAGTTTCTTCTAGAGAAAGTTGACAACATGACAATGACTTTTTTCCCTTCTGTAACTCCTTTATGTTGTGGTGAAAATGGATGGTAATAATATTTATGCTAACACTTGGTGTTTTGTGTCGTATAGTTCCAGATTCTTTAAACACACTACTGTTGTGCTTATTCTTCCCTTCAGATTCTTGTCTTGCTTGAAGGGGAAATACACTGTTAACACTATTTCTCACTAAAATGTAGCCTTTTCAGTATTTGATTTGTCTTAAATGTTGGTTTGCTGTTTAAAGTGACATTAGTTTTGCTTCTTGGCAGAGCCGAATTTGGCCACGGCGAACTACGCAGCCGCCTTGGTCCTCCGCGTTACACGGGCTTATCTACGAAAATACAACTGCGTATTTTCTTCTAGGTAGAGTTCCTTAATTTATCTGTCTACTTATATAATATTTTGATTAATGTATTGGGCTCCATTATTGTACTGAAAACGTGCTCTATGTGCATAGAAAATTTGGCAGTCTATAATTTGAGAAGGAATGACAGTTGTGTTCATATTCGTATCGATCTCTTGAAGCCTTTAGTTTCTTATTCTGTAAACTGTAATGGGATATTGCATTCTACATTGGACAACGTCAATCTGTTTGACTGCTCACATGAAGATCCTGGTTCAATAGCTTCGGTAACATATGTATTTTGTAAAATCTGAATGGCTGCCTTTTCGACTAGGATGTGCATGAAAAAACCAAACGAATAAGAAAATAGTTGTCCTTGTGATTTGTGTTCCTTCATCTTCTGTTGGGGTGCCAATAAATTTCGCAAGTAGTAAGGTAATTTCCTGCTTGAGTTATTAAATGGGTTTATGATTAATTAGATATGGTTAGCAATGATCCCATGGTGTATTTATTGGGTTCTGACACTAAAAAGGGTTCTGAGACAAGTGAAACTGCTTTGGTGGGCCACATTTGTAAACATACAGGGTCTGTAATGAGTTTTTTTGTTGTATTGTGAGTGCTTCATGCATTTTCTATGAATTTATTCATTTCCTATGTTATCCGTGCTGGTAGAATTAATTTTTTCCTGGTCCTTCCCTCTATCTTCATGTGCGTGTATTGGAGTATAATGTTCTTTCCCCAAACCTCCTTGATTTTGGGGCTGATGAAGGTGAAATATATATGTGTGTGAATCGTTTTCTTCGTATTCTTCTCTTCGTTCTGACAATAAAAAGGGTTCCGAGAGAAGTGAAAGTGCCTTGGTTGTCCAAGTTCGTAAATATAGAGGGTCTGTAAGTGTTTGTTTGTTGTATTGTGATTGATTCAGGCATTTTCTACGTTTTTTGTCATTTTCTATTTGATCTGTGTGGGTAGAAATAATTTTTTCACTTAGCTCTGTCTCCATGTTCGTGGATTGCTGTATACTTGTTCTTCCCCCTACCCTCATGGACATCATCTGCTGATGAAGGTGAAATATATATATATGTGAATCCTTTAATTTGTATGCTTATCGTAGTTCTGACACAAAAAATGGTTCCGAGACAAAATTAAATTGCATGTGTTGGCCGCCTTTGTAAACATCGAGGGCCTGTAAAGATGTGTTTGTTTGCTGTATTGTGCTAGCTCCATGAATTTTCTATGTTTTGTTTTTTTCCTATTTCATCTGTGTTGGTAGAAATATTTTATTTCACTGACCTCTGTCTTCATGTTCGTGTTTTGCTGTTTACTGTGCTTTCCCCAAACCTCCTTGTTTCTGGGGCTGATGAAGGTGAAATATATATATGGGATGTCGCAAAACCATCATAACCACGTAATTTTCCTCCTCTGATCGGTATGACATAATGATAACAAGTGTCCCGTTTAAACTTTATATTTTAAACGGTGGATTTAAGAGTTTCATGTCTTTTTGATTGTTCCTCCATGGTCTTGGTGTTGTGGGTGTGATCACACGTGTACTGTTAGTTAACACCTCCTTTCTTGTTAGTCATTGCATAATACTGATTAACGTCGAAGGCATGCATACAATTGCCGGTGTTAACTGGATAATTAGGACATATAGCTGATAAATGTTTCGGGAATTGCATTACATTGTTTCGAACTTACTGCATATTACCGATCTAAGTAGCATTCATGTGTATAGTTGTCAAAGTTCACTTCACAAGCAGACTCCATACATAACTGTCGTTCCCGTCAGTTAGCCTCTGTTTTTCTCGACAGTTTGGTTGATCTTGACAGATGAACTGTCGTTCCCGACAGTTCCCTGCAGTCATTCTCGACAGATGTGCGCCTCCCTCTAAACAGTGGAGTTCTGACCTATAAGACACCTGAAAACAATGTCTACCGAGTTATCGTCCCTTATTAATACATTGTAAGGAACTCGCGTGCAGCAGGTGCTTCGATTGCAAGTTTGTTCATTAAGTTGAATTTGTACTCTAATTTTTCCGTTATGTTATTCTTTTCATCTGTACTTGAATTTTATGAACTAACTATTTCACTTATCGCAATGTACCTTGCAGAATATATGGAATTTGATTTCGAGGTTCCAGAAAATGCTCGGTTGCGGGCGCGCATTTCACAGCGCAGCAACTTGAATTACATAAAACGGGTGTTGGATAGTTTTGACGAGCGGCAGCTCCAAGACTTTCGGAATTCCACTCTCGGGTTCCTTGCCGACATACAAGACATCCAGTTCTCGGCCCAACTTATACAACAGCTCGTTTTTCGATGCATTAGGACGGGAAAGGTGAACGAATTGTGGTTCAATGTAAATGGCCACTTCACTCGTTTCGGGATGCAAGAGTATGCAATGGTCACCGGCCTAAGATGCGGTTTACTGCCTGAGGGCGAACAGATTGATCGCCTGTTGGAGAAGCACAGGCTGAAGGATAAATACTTCAGATCGCTGGACAAGATTTCATGTGGGCAATTGGAGAAGGTAATCCTCCGCCCGTCCATGGCCAGGTGATCGATACAAGCTAGGGCTAGCCCTAATTGTAGAAGGAGTTTTGATGGCGCCGGATAATAACGTAGGCATAGATCCAACTACTCTGTCAGTTGTTGATGACCTAGACGTATGTTACTCCTATCCTTGGGGTCGCCTTGGATACAGACGTATCTTACGTGGGTTTGGGGGACGTTGGGCGAGTAAATTTAGCTAGGCGAAGCGGAAGAAAGAGAAGGAGATCACGTACACCGTTCATGGTTTTCCCATCGCCGTCCAGGTAATAACCCTTATTTTATTCGACGCTTGCTTAATAACCAAATATATGTACCTATTTTCATGTGCAAATGTATTCAAGTGACATTTTTTGTGAACCGCTTTGTAGATTTGGGCCTTCGAGGCACTCCCGGAAGTTGGAGCACGGTTTGGTGAGCGGATAGGAGACCAATTGCCACAGATTCTCCGATGGACGGCTCGCAAACAACCGCAGCAGCGTACTTACGAGTCGTTCTTTCAAAACACACAGGTATCATTGTAAATTTTCTACTTTAACCCCTTAACAATGAGTTTCTTACATTCCATACATAGTTACGGTAACATTTTCCTATCTGTTTTTGTATATTCATGTGTACGCTACCCTGGCCCCAACTGATGCCAAGCGTGAAGCGGCTTACCTCACCACTCTTGTACCGTTCCAGGATCATTCTGTGCCCATATTGGACACCATAGCTAAGGACGTGGTCGATATTGCTAGCTGAATTTCAGGTTCCTAGAATCTATGGTAGATATAAACTGTAAAATTTTGGACTGATTATAATTTTCTTTTGTTATTAGACGTGGTAATGGAAGAAATGTAACGTTTATATTTTGTACTCATTGCTTGGATAGTAATTCAGAATCTCAAATAAAGTATGGCTGTAAGATTGTGTTGTTGAGGTAGATTTACACTGCAATTACGAAATCTGATTATTTGTACCGCTCATTTCAGGGTCGATGACGAGACAGGATGTAACGAGCTTGTGAAGGGAAGATGGTGGGGAGAAAGTACTCACAAACGATTTTTGTATAACATGTTGGGATGCACGAATATTTGTAGTACATTTGTTGAAGTGAAACATTT
This sequence comes from Osmanthus fragrans, assembly GCA_019395295.1. Lineage (NCBI taxonomy): Eukaryota > Viridiplantae > Streptophyta > Magnoliopsida > Lamiales > Oleaceae > Osmanthus > Osmanthus fragrans. The sequence continues at coordinate 15,508,232 of CM033350.1, forward strand.
CCACAGTTCACATATCATTTCGAGGAAATTGATTTGTTTTTGGGGTAGACTAAGTATGCCGACATTGATGTTCATATTGGTACTGTATTTTGGAACAATTAACTTTGTATTCTAACTTATGCACGATGTTATAAACGAAGTTGCTTCATGAACAGTTTACAGCCTTCTAATATCTTGCAACATGTGTAATGGCAGTAAGTTGTGACTTTAACGAAGTTATACATGTATTGTTGTTCAAACTGCGTACATGGTCGAAATTCTTCATTCAATATGCAATTGCCGTTGCATATTGAATTGGAACGGGGTGGATGTTCCCATTGCAATATTGTTGATGGAGGGACCGACGGTAATAACGTAAACAACAAACACGTTTATTACCCAAGTGGTATTCTGTATGCAAAAAAAAAAAATGTGGCACACAATATATATTAAAAAAGTTGGAAAATGGTACAAATATTTCCCATCATGTTTCCAGTGATAAATGGGTACAGTCAAAGAGGCCAAAACGTGGTGAAGAAGTTTAACCCACCACCTTAATTGTATGTGACACTTAAAAGATTTTTTAAGTACTACTGGTGGTTGGATAGTAAGTACGCAAGAACAGGCCTTTTATGGCTATTTCATTATAAATAGCCTTCAAGTAACATGTGCTTGAGTAGAAGGTATTCATTTCTGAAGGTGTTACTAAACATAATATATAGTAGCGTTGTAATGAGTTCTTCGATAGATAGCAACGATCCCTTCAACGTGAATGAGCCTATTCCTGAACAAGGGTCATCACCATTGTTCCCCATCGTCATTTCATCTGACGATGAGGACGACCATGCTCCAAATGGTAGGATGGCCTTGGTCCCTATTCCATTCCCCAACCTCGATGACGTTGCGAGTGAGTCATCGCTCTCCCCCAACACCGTGCTTGATGACGGGTTCCGGTTAGAAGATTTTTATGATGACGACTCCGAGGAAGATGACGTGATGCCCAACGTTGCACCTGCGATGGAGATCATCATCATCAGCTCCGATGATTCTGATTCCGATGAAAGTGGGGGGGGGGGAAGTTCGGTGTATGATGCCGAATGAATTTGTGGGTAATGAAAAAATGTTGCGTATTGAATAAGAGGTCTAGCTTTTGTGATGTGTTGGCAATGCGGGATGATTTTGGTTAGTGTCTTCAACAGAAAGTACGCTATTCCCCGTAATTGTAAATTTTTTTGTAAATTCCGCGGCAACTGTCGAGAACGACAGAGATAATCTGTCGAGAATGATAGATGAAATGTCGGGAAATTCTGCCATGTAATGTGCAATGGACCTATAGTTTCGTTTTTCATTTAAAGACCAAATTTACGTTCTGCAAACAACACAGGAATGTCATTCATAATGTCAGTGTGTACTAGTAACGCAAGTGATGTATGAATACGAGGAGCACAATACTGGTTTTCGGAATGGAACTACTTAAATACGCAAGAATCGATAATGCTTTCTCTAAAATTGAGTTGAGATTATTGTTCACAACACATGGATAAGAAATCCGTAATAGTAGATGACAAACATATAGTTACGATAGTTGTGTTCCAACGAGAACCGAAAGTGGTGTCCGATTATGACCTGTTTGTCTAACGTGCACGCATATACTTGGGGAGCACTTCCGACAAGTCTATACCGCACGCGTCTACATTTTTGTCATTTACGCGGCAACTTTCGAGACGACAGAGATATTATGTCGGGAACGACAGATTAAATGTCATGAAGTTCTGAATTGTTGTGCAATGGACCTGAAATTTCGATCTCCAATTTCATAAACATTACTAAAACGTTAACAACACAGGAATGACTTTGATAATGTCAGCATATACAAGTAATAATAGTTCTACATGAATACGTGGTGCACAATACAGTTTCAGTTCGCAACGAAGTTCGTAATCAAGAATCGATAATGATTTCATAAAAAAATGAGTAGAGATTATTGTTCATCACATGGATTAGAAATCCGTAATAGTAGATGACAAACATATAGTTACGGTAGTTGTGTTTCAACGAGAACCGAAAGTGGTGTCCGATTATGACTGGTTCGTCCACATCGCGTGCATTTCCTGACTTGGGTAGCATATTCGTGTCTATACGGCACACGTGTAATTTTATGTTTCGTACGCGGCAACTGTCGAGAACGACAGAGATATTCTGTCGGGAACGACAGATTAAATGTCGAGAAATTCTGTAGTGTTGTGCAATGGACCTGTAATTTCGATCACCAATTATGTAAATGTTACTACAACGTTAACAACACAGGAATGACTTTCATAATGTCAGTATATACAAATAACGCACGGTCCGTATGAATACGTGGTGCACCATACAGTTTCAGAATGCAACGAAGTTCGTAATCAAGATTCGATAATGATTTCCAAACTATTGACAAGATTTATGTTCACATCACAAGGATTAGAATTCCTTAATAGTAGATGACAAAAATATGTCTGTTTCCGATAAACGAAGTTCATATTGTTGCAAAATTCCGTAAAGGACATGAAGTACGGGGGAACATTAATAATAAAACTAAAACCAACAATAATAGAAATTTTTTTTGTTACGGTACTTGTGTTCCGACGAGACCCGAACATGTTGTCCGATTATGACCGGTTCGTCCACATCGCGTGCATTTCCTGACTTGGGTAGCATATTTGTGTCTAGAGCGCTTGCGTCGTGTAGATGGTCTACCTGGAGGACGACGAACAACGGGAGGTAGAATAGGAGTATCTGTAATTTCGCTTGGAACAACCCAGTCCACTTCCCGTGCAACGGGGTATATAGCTTCGCTGTAGGCACCCCTCCAGTATTCAGAAGTGTAGTAAGGAGAGCATAAATCGTACATGGACAAACCTTTGAAACATGCAGCACGAGTTGCATGACAACATGGCATTTGATTCATCTGGAACTCACGACAGGTGCACGTATTGTCGGCGAAGTCTACCAAGTCCGTGTCATTGGGTGTTCCCACCTGTGTTAAGTTGTTTGTCAACGCATGAGCCTGGAGTCTACTGCCCGATTCGAATGTTGTTCTTAACTCAGTCTCCATCTTCGATGACAGTGAAGTGGTGCACGCAGTCGCATTGGTTCTACGTTCGTAAAACCACCTCTGCATGGTACTCCTAATGTGTTCCACCAAGCACGTGATTGGTAACGAACGGGCATGTCTCAGCATGGAGTTCAGAGATTCTGCATTGTTGTTTGTCATAATGTTGTAACGATGGCCAACGAATAGTGCTCGTGACCAAAATGAAAACCCTGCTCGTTCCAAGTACCTGTACGCTCTTTGACTTACCCGACGAAGCTGTCCCATTAGTCGCTCGAACTCTTCAATCCGATAAGTTGTAGCAGCTTGTTTGAACAGAAATATCGAGCTCGCATTGTTGTATCGTTGTATTAAGTTCTTCTCCATGTGCCACATACAACAACTGTGGTGCGCTAACGGAAATAAGTGAGCAATTGCCTTTTCAATACTATTTTTCTTATCTGAAACAAATACGAGTTCACCTGAATCCCCTATAAGATCTTTCAAGTTCGACATAAATCACATCCAAGATTTATTTGTCTCCGCGTCCACAATCCCCCATGCTAAAGGGAAAATTTGTTTGTTGGCATCTTGGGCAGTTGCTAGTAACAGCGTGCCTTTGTATGGACCTTTCAAGTGACTGCCATCAACGCAAATAACGGGCCTTATGTATTCTTGGTAACCCCGAATGCTTGCACCGAAAGCTACAAAAAAGTAATAAAACTTGTTCTGGGAATCAACTTCTATGCGGGTTACAGTCCTCGGGTTGCACTCTCCTAGGACGTGACAGTATGAAGATAGTTTTTGGAAACTATCCCCTGGTGTACCATGCAGCATACGCAAAGCAGCTTCTTTGCCTCTACGTGCTTTGCTGTAACTGATTTTCACACCGAACTCACGTTCCATGTCACGTGAAATATTGATAGGGTCGTACGATCGGAATGGAGCATCCAATCTTCCCAAAATGTGCTCGGCAATAACAAAACTAGTGGCATGACGATGTGCATTGTTGCGAAAATCTAATGAACAAGTGTGAACATTGTTGAATTTACGGATCTTGAACACTTCGGACTGCTTCACTGTCGACGCACGTAGCATCCACTTGCAATTGTGGTCTGCGCATACAACACTCAACATTTTCATGCTTGACCTTCGGACCTGAAAATGAAAGTGGTTTTGCAAAGCAAGTACACGAATTTTCATGTACAACTCTTTCTTACTGAAGAATAATTGTCGTTCAACAAGTTCAGATGTATTCACTTCTGTCATCCATCCGTATTTGTCCGAATTCATAGAATGTGAGGGCATTTCCCCTTCCCAACAATCAATATGAGCGACATTTGTACTATTTACCGGGGTGTCCAAGTGCTCATCCAAATATGCATTCCCATTATCAACAGTCGGAGGTTGTGGTGCAGCATTGTTTGAGACACTATGCTCATGATTGAGCCCCTCATCTTGTACGTTGTGGTCCTCATTTGCAATTACGAACTCACAAGCAGGTCTATTAGCCTCCCTATCCATGTCAACACTTGGGAGCTCGGTTTCCAAAACAGTAACGCACAATGCCGTTTCATTATGTATTGATCTGTACCAATTTAAGTCTTCGTCATCGCGTAATTCGGCCGGAGGTATATTCAAGTTCGGCACTTTGAACTTTATTTCAACGTAGGCACGGGGATCGAGAATACCAAGTTTCTCCTTCAATCGTAACACAAGTCCAGCTACGGTGATGTTTGTCGGCACTAAAATGGAAGTTGTTTTTTCCCCTCTCCACTTCCATTCGTCTTCCACATGTACAAACTCTCCCCCATGCGATACGATAAATCTCAACTGATTGTTCATACCTGAAATGATGCGATTGCAACGGTCAGACTTTTTCACACTTAATAATTTTTTTTGTCATAATATGAAGGAGAAATTTTAAAACATTTCAATCCATGCATTAGTGGCATGCGACGTGTTACGTTTCAACAGGTCTCAAGTGTCGAATTCGACACTTGAATTGTCTATCCCGACATTTCAAAAATGTCGGGGTCGACATGTTAACTGCCGACCACGACATTTAAATGTCGGGTTCGACATTTAACATGTCGAGCCCGACATTTTTTAAATGGCGTGGTCGGCATTTTAACTGTCGGAACTCGCCGGAGATAACACAAGGGTTTGTTTGGGACCTTCCACAAATCTACCTATGGAAACATTAATGGTGATAATCAATTCTCAACTACAACATCTTTTCAACATTTAATAGGTCAATATGCTTCATTAAATATGTAAAGTTTAACATTTGCATAAATGATATGCTATCTTTATCCTTTAAAGTTAATTTGAAAAATGAAAGAAAATAGAAATTTTCATCATCATCTTGTGTTTCATTTTATAAAGTATTAAGTCATTCCATAACAAAATGTAAATAATTTGTAACAACTAACCTCTCAAAATGAAAGAAGAGTGCAAAGCTAATGTTTTCCTTATCAAGGATTGAAGAAGAAGAAGAGGAAGTTAGGGTTTGCTAATGGGGTTGGAAGATTTTAGTAGAGTTATCATTTGTTGTTTTCTTATTTCTTTTTTTTTCCTATCATATATCATATTAAACAATATAATATACATTTATCTTTTTTTTTTTATGTCAAAAAGAAATTATCAAATCAAAGCATTAATGAGATTGTGAGGTTGTACTACTAAGCATTAAATGCTTCTAGAAAGTTGAGACAAAGGGTAATATGGACATTTCACGGCATAAAAGTGACATTTTTGCACAAATGAAGTGCCAATGTTTTTTTTTTTGTGCATTTTCAAAAACGTTGACATTTTTGTAAATTCCTCATTTATTAAATACAGAATATAATAAGGCTAATTCTTTTGACATGGATAACTTGAGCTTCGTTAATCCAAATTAACATTTTCTCGAGCCTATTATACATAATTAATTACGATCTATCCAACGAGATTAATATTCATATACTTATCATTACTCGATTAATATCTAAAAATATGACTCAAATAAAATTAAAATCCGCTATAAATCATTTTAGTCCCTAACTTTTCAAAACATAAAAATATAGCATACAAAATTAAATTCTATTCTATTGAAATGTTCGGGGCATTACATCGTGAATAGAGATCGATGGGGGATTGCGAGGATTCTCTTTTCAAATACTTCATCGCAATTTTAATTTTTTTTCGTATTTAAGGTAGCTTCATGTACTTTCATCATTAATTGATTGTCACACCACCCATTATCGTCAAAGTCACGAAGTTGAACAATGTTATTTTAACTAAAATCAAAGTAAAGTGTCTCTATCCAATTAAACAAAATTAAAATATACTTACATAAACATCATATAGTGAAAATGTAGTTACCTCAAATACAAATTTCCCCATATATATTTCTTTTGTTTGACAAAAATTACCATCAAAATTAAAATACTGTCAATTCTATTATGAATTGCATATTTATCATCAATTCATAATCTCCTTTTGCGGAAAGAAGTACCATAATAAGTTTCATTAGTAATTCATAGTTTTCTTGTAGTATTTGGAACCGTTCATAGCTGAGGGTTAAAACTTAGAGAACCTTCATCTCATCGTACAATCCACTTGGGGTGGGGAAATAGTACAAGAAATAGCGAATAAATTGAGTATTTCATCAGGAAACTACTTTGTGGTGCTGAGTTACAGACAATCTCTCACTTTATAAGGGCAAAAATCATAATCAAGAGCCCAAACTAACAACAAACGACACTTCGATTTACTTAACAATTGAGGGAACACAACTTTCATTATGGCACCTACCACTCATGTTGAAAACTTGCTTAAATTCTGTGGCATATATTCTGGAGGCTGCAATGAACAAAGTATTAGAAGAAACCATACATTTAGACCAGAAAATGTGCAGAACGATGGCTAAAATCCTGCAAGTGTACTATATCGTAGTCAAGTTATAAAGTGCGAGTAAAATGTCGTTCCACGGGGATCAAGTAGTTATTCGATTTTGATGAATACTAACTCTTATTGAATAGGACAGAGTGATTTTTGTTTTAACTAATTAAGCCTATAACTATCTATTATTAAAATAATGAATTAATATGAAGCTTTTATGAACTTGATTAACGACGAGCATTTAATCCCCCTTTATTTTTTCGTTTTAGCAACAATCGAAGAAAATGACAACAATCATTAAACTTGATAATCAACTTTTTTATTTTGTTCAATAATCTTTCTTGAATAATACTAATTAAATATTTACCATAGTAGGGTCATACGGGAGAAATGTTTTAAGGCATAATGGTATATATTTATCCCCTATTGAACCCTACATTAACCGTTATCACGTGCTATAGTCCGTATTCTTTCTTTCGAATAAAACAAAGATCATAAATCAATTCAATTATTATCTAAGTAATTGAAAGCATTAAAATTATGACAATCATTCCAGCTAAACAAACATCAAACGTCGGACTTCATCCTAATGACTAGAAATGTGATCAAGCATCGAAGAAAAAAAAATGAATATTAAAACTGCACCCTATTTTTAATTCAAGAAAGAAAAATCGAATAATTCTTCAACCAAAATCCAAGCGATAATCTTAAATTGTATGTATGAATGTGTACTTTTTCTATCTTACCTTTTGTTCTCTCTCTCAGGGTTTGCTTCTCGAAATTTGGCCTCCCAATCAGGTTAAAAAGAGTCTGAATTATATTCCAAAAAGAGGTTTAGTCAAAAATGAAAATAGAAATTTCTATGTTGGAATGTTTCATGTGATCATATGATTATGGCTATTGCAATTGCATGGCTTTCTTGTTTGTCTTGTAGGAACTCATAAGAGCTACCTTGCAATCGCAAGGCCTTCTTCTTTGCTTTCTTCCATTTTAGTCCCCTAATTCCTTTCTCTGTTCAGCTGGAGTCCTTCTTTATTTAAAATAGAGATCCTTCATCTTTTAATTGTCAATCCTTGGTTTGGTTCAAGTTTTAAAGAGTTGCAATTAAGTCCTCAAATTTTCATAATGGTTCTTCTTTAGTCTTCTTTGACTTATCATCATATACAATTCAACATTGAATTTTTAATCTAGAACTAATGTTTGACCAAATTAAATAGTAATTCCATCAAAGTGACTCAAATATCTAGTTTTGAAGGCCCAACTAAGTATAAAAATCAAACTTATTAAGTACTTCCAAATTTTAACATTTATTCGAACAAAAGTAACTTCTTAACACACAAACAAAATATAAATAACTTAGTTAAATAACTTGTTGATTTGTCTTACGTTTTGAAAACACTTGAACTATTCATAAAAAGCATATAAAATATTCTATCAAAATCAATTCATCCACTTACAATACTAGATTGATGTATGCGAACGGTCGATTCAAATATTTCTGTTCTATCTCGATAAATAAACACCCCAAATTTATTCTTCATTTTCATATCCAAAATGTTTATTCTAATAGTTGAATTCACAGTACTCATTCATTTCCAACTCAAGTTTGATTGGGTTTAATAAATAAAAGTTATTGCCTCGATTTGTGATGATTCTCTCTAAATTTGAGGGTATGAATCTCCACATTTCAACTAGACTAATCAGCCTCACTGGAAATCTAGGTCTCCAAATGAAGTGTCCAAGGTACACTTTCATTATTGCCACTGGTTACATACATACATAGACAATATGAAGACAAACGTTTTCTTTTTCTACATGATTCTTTTTGCAATCTTTTTTTCTTCTAGTTTTCTACTATTGTCGCACTTGTAGTAGCTATTTCGTTCAGACATCAATAAAATTTTTGGCGGAATGCTTTTTCCTACTATTTATTTCTCTCCACTCCAGGATAGGTATCACGACTCAATATCGATTTTTGATTTGTTAGGATTATTGATGCGCACTGCTTCTTTCTACACTATCCCCTTCTTTCTGGACTAGTACAATGCCTTTTCTTAGGACAAAGAGTTGGTATCAAACTCCTAGCTATAATGACTGTTGGGTTTTGATATCCAATAATCCCGGGCAATGATGTTAAATCAGAATTACTCAGTTGGCATCGACTAAATAACTGAATAGAAATATTGACACCTCAATGGGATGACCCGAACCTAGAACTATTTGGGCCATTGGAAGTCGCCTAATTTTGTTAGAGCTGCTCGTGGCCCGTTTCTCCATTCTTGGACGGCTTATAAGTGTTGGCCCATGTATTAATTTGGACTTGGCCTTTTTCTTTCTATACCTAATGTACCCTATATATTTGATGCCCCGTTGTGTGGTTAAACGTGTGTTATTCCCATTCCCAAAAAGAGAGAAACCGGCTGCCATATTCTCTACCTCTTTCATTCGGTTGTCTTCTTCCTTTTGCCTTTGTGGTTGCTCGAGTGGGAGCCTTTGTGGCTATAATAACACTATCACTTTGTGTCCTTTGTGGGTGCAACCGTAGCAACCAAAGTGTGGGTAAACAGTTGTGGTTCTTGGGTCGTTAATTGAGGTGGTCAATCTTGGTTGGATTGATAAGCTGAGCCCGGATTCCACGAATCAAAGATCAATTCCGCTACAATGACTATCTAGGTTTTATTTGTTAGTAAAAAAAAAAAATACTCCACACAGATGTTTGACATGTATATAATTAACACCTATCTAAATAGCTTCCAAAATTGGCTTAATCACCCCCCAAATTATCTTTTTAAAACACAACCTACTCTATTTATAAAACCACGCCAAAGATATATAGTGACTAAAATGACTATCGTAAGTCTAATAAGGATAAGTTTCAAAATAATTAAAGCAGCATAACCTAGTAGCAGTTCATATACTACAAGATATTCCAATAGCATTATCGTTATTGGGCAATGCTATTCAACTCACACAAGCACACAATAGACAAACGAATTTTTTTTTTGAAGTTTTCCAATTTTTTTTTTTTTTTACCATTTTAATTTATGAAAAAATGTAAAATGCAAGCACACAACAATTTCAAACCACATAAAACATTGTTTATGATAGAATGATAAATTTTGATATCAACCACCTGTAAACTTAAATTATACATTGCCCTCAATGTATGTGCATACAAATCACAATGAAATAAAATTGACAAAAGAGGGATTCAATGATTCATGGGGTGCATCGGATGGTGGAGGCGGAACCAGAGACTTTCCTTTCCCTTTATCCATTGTCGATGGAGCTATTCATTTGAATGCCACTGTACCTACATTTCAGACGAAAAACATGAAAATTAGAGGTACGTAATGGTAATGTTTAATACTCAAGCTAGTCGACATTTTAAACCCCAAACAATTGATGAAGTAAGTGAATGCGGGAGGATGGAAATAGAGAATAAAGCCCTTCCGTGTGTGGTGTACTTCGTGTCAACACCCCATCATGATTACAGAATGCAAATGCAAAATTGTTCACACATGGTGCAATCTAGAGGATGACATGCGATTTGTATCGATATTCAAAACATAACGAGAGGACTTGTAATGCTCTGCCATTGGAGGTGGAACATGTTGGGAAAAATGAGTGATTTGTGTGTAGATTGATAATCATTTAACATAATTAAATAACAAATATAATTCAACAATAATGTTAGAAGAGATTTAGAAACAAGTCTTGGGAGTCACGTCGATGACGCTATCCTAAAGTCGTATTGCCTCTCCTTCGTGCGGGTACTTTTTGTAATACATGGCTCCAAGATAAAATCTATGTAGCTTATAGTCGGTTCTCCTTCCATGAGCACGACCATAAGGAGATAAAGAACAAGTCTCTCATCAAGTTGCCAAAACTAGAAATATAATATAGATGGAGTATTTTGTATTCAAGTATCTTAAGTTGTGTTTTCATGTTGTATCACCACTCCTTTTATAGGGACAAATATAACCCTCACATTCATGAAAATAAATCCAATTTATGTATAAGTTATCCAATAATCATAGGTTTTAATTTTGTCATAAAATGTAAACTAAAATAGAAAACTAAAATTTAAAATTACCTTTAATTTTAAAATTTAAAACGTATTAACATTTATGTTACAACAATCCCCCGCAAGTTTTAAATTTTCAATATATATATAAGTGGCAACATTATATCGTGTATTAGATGTATGTGTCTTTTAGACTTGAACCTCTCTTAGTGATAACAATTTCAATTTGAAGGAGTCATAATGGACTAAGCCTTGAATGAAGTCTTTTTAGCCAAACTTCAATTGTTTCACACACAGTATCGATTTAGGCTCAGTTCATTTGCGAGTAGCGCTGTTAATAGCCACGCGCTCTAATCTTGATTTTAGTAAAAGTCTCTAGAGAATTGCCCAATCTTATAGCCACGACCTCATGACAATTCTTATATAGACGAGTCCTCCTAGGGTCCATGTGACCCACACCTCGCGAGAATTCTCGTCTCGGTACTCATTCAGGGTTAGACGTTTTCTAATATTACATTATTATTAGCACTATATTACCATATGGATGAGCACAAATAAAATAGTGTCATTACAAGTCACGCAATGCAGGTTGTTTCTACCATATTGAACCTTCTTTATGGGATCTCCAATCACAAAGGTTGAGTTACTCCAGAAGGTGACTCCCTTATGGGCTCAAGTCCATCTCCCTCGATGATTTATTATGTCCATTACAGACTATATTTTTTTTTATATCTCTCTTGGATAATAATTTGGTACCATCAATATTTGCAAGCTCTTATTCTCCGCTTGCACGTCTGCAAAGTTATCTAAGAAATGTTCAAAATATTAATATCACATAAGATATATACATGAACTTTATAATTTTGACCTTTAGTAATACATTTGGGCCGATGCATCCATTAGGTCACAGATAACCGAATAATTGATCACATACACCAAATATTAGGTCACATACGACTATCACCAACACTACCGCCACCGTAACTTATGACCACCATCACCCAGGCGACTGTTGCCGCTACCACAACATTACCACCATCGCGCCACCATCACCATCACCATCATCAACCGCCACCGTCAACACCTCCACTGCCACCACAGAACATCCACAACCACCTGCACCCATATCCACCATCTCTATCACCAAATCCACCAACAAAAATCATCCAAAAATCCCAACACCAAAACCACCACCATCGTCGTCGCCACCTCCATAGTCAAACCACCATTCAGATCGTTGCCCGTTGAGATCAAGATCCACACACAGATGTGTCTCTTCCACCACCACTACCATCACTGTTTCCTCCCTTTCATCCTCCAACTGACCCATATCCCAAACTAAGTCAAATACTAGATTTTGAATCAGAACGTAGCCAACATCACCACCAGCTCGTTGTCGTCGCCACCACCACTATTACCAACTTTAAACACCACCGAAAAAACTATCATAACCACCGCCAACAACAGCAAAATCGATTACCACCATACAACTGCCCAAAATCAACCACCACCACCACCATCGTCCCTGCACCACACAACCACTACACAATACCACAATCCCCAAATCGCCACCACCATCGCCCCTGCACCACAATCCCCAAATCGCCACCACCACCACTGCATTATACCACCGCCCATATCAACAATCACCACAACCTTCTCAGATCAGAAAGAGAAAGAAAAAAAATCCCCAAATGCAAAATACTTTGACTTGACGGACTGCGATCGACGCCGAAGCTCCTTCATTGCCGGTTGCAGCTCTGAGTTCGTCGAGTTCTGAGTCACCCAATGCAGCTCCTTCATCGCCGGTTGTCGGAGTTTGAATGGGCCGCCGGGGTAGAAGAGAGATAATGGAAGGAAAAGAGAGAGAGAGAGAGAGGGGGGAGAGGAAAACGATTTAGGGATAGGGTTTTATTATATAGACACCTGACTTGTGAATAAATAAACTTGGTTCTTGAATTTTGAATTGTCATCTTTAAACCCCTGGAATTATGTAAATTTACCAATTCAAAAATGGTGGCTTGATGTGATTGATAACAATTATATTTTTCATTTTTATGGATGATTAATGGGAAACAAACGGGCCCTAATAAATCATTAGATCCACTAAAATTGGAGTTAACAAACCTAAACAGTTACTTCTCCTTATGCACATCTGATATTGGAAAGTAAAAGAAACCAACAAGACTTAAAATTGATTGTGCATTTAAAGTCGACCCATGTCAACCTTGTCTTGTGCTTCTTCAAGAGAAAAAATCAATTATTGTGAGGACTTTCTCACATCTAACCGTTTCTTCTAGGTATTTTCTGAAGTAGCTATCTTTTGGACCCTATCTTTTCAAGTCCCTGAATTTGATCCGAGCACACTTTCAACAACGAAGAAATATTTAAAATGATGAGTTTTAATATATATATATATATATATATATATATATATATGCAATTGAGCAACTTATATTACCTGATCGTCAATTCTAGCTCTTGTTGCACTGCATTGAGGAAGGTCTGATTAAGAGAGAAAATTAAAGGTGTGTCTATTTTGAGCTGTTGAGATTTTTTAAAGCGTAATTTGCACCCACCAATTACGATTTCGATGTGAAGCAGGGTTGTAAAATGAAATGGTTCCCAATAACAACAAAGCTCAAAATAGTTCCAATTAGTTGTTTGTATAGAAGCTTTCTACCTATACTTTTGGGCCTTTTTTGTACATCCCAAGTCAATTTCATGATTTAAAAATATATGCCTTCTTTAAACCATAATAAGACTTACTAATAACGACTCTAATGTGCAAAAGAGTTGTCAAATGGACCACATCCTATGATGAATTAAGTCCAAAAAAGTTATCATTATCAACAGCTTTCTTCACTTACGAAGTCAATTCGAAGATTGAAAAACAACTATTTCTTGATTGCAACAGCACAAAAAAATGAAAAAAGTAGCCACCAGCAGTCCCACAAGCTACCATTAAACGCCATTACAAAATATAACTTCAAACTTCAAACTATAAATCTACATTAGAAATCCACCACATAAAAAACAAGAATGGGCCAACCACATGTTTTGATGATGTCATAAATTTGTTATCTGGGAGAGATATACTAGAGTGTTGATGTGTAACGTCTTTTTGAAAGTCAAAGAAATATTTCTTTATTTTGTCTAATCCAAGGGCTGTAAAATAGACAAGTGTAGGGTTGATTTTATGTATTATAGTAGGTTTAAATTTCACCTTTTATATTGTAAAAAATGTTGTATGTTCAGACCTAGAAAATTAGATTTGCACCTCTGTTTCTTCCCCTGCTTCACTGGTTTTTTTGTCCAGCTCCTTCCCTCTTGCTATCGATGCATTTTGGACATTTTTTCCACACATAACAGGTTCACAAAGCTGTATAAACAACCAACATTATTGGTATCAGAGCATCATCTCCAGGTCTGGTTCATTTTCTCTGCTGCAACCAAAAAAAATCTGAGCCAAGGGTTAAAAAATGGGGGTTTTTTTTGCTGAAATTAAAATGGCAAGCACAAGTGGTTCAAGTGGAAATTTACAGCAGTCATTTGTTCCAATTTTTGATGGCCAAAACTATGATTTTTGGTGTGTGAAGATGAAGACTTCATTCATGGTTGTGGATCTATGGGATATGGTGGAGAATGGCTTTGAAGAACCTAAAAATGAGGAAGTCCTAACAGCAACCAAGAAGAAGGAACTTAAACAAGCAAGGCAAAGGGATGCAAGTGCACTTTCAATGTTGCATAGGGCAGTGACTGATTCAGTCTTTCCAAGAATCATGATGGCAAGCAAAGCAAATGAAGCATGGATGATTCTAAAGAAGAAATACCAAGGAGACTTGAAGGTAAGAGTCATTAAACTTCAATCTCTTAGAATAGATTTTGAAAATATGAAAATGAAAGACAATGAATGTGTTAAAGAATTTTTGGATAGATTTAATGGGCTTGTGAATCAAATGAAGTCATATGGTGAGAATGTTACAAATACAAAAATGGTGGGAAAAATTTTGATTAGCTTGCCCGAAAAATATGATCCTCTTGTGGCGATGATTGAAGAAACAAAAAATCTAGAGGAGTTAAAAGTTGAGGAGTTGATGGGTTCATTGAAATCATTTGAACAAAGGTTGAATCCACGTTCCGAAAAATCAATGGAGATTGCATTTCAATCTAAACTAAGTGTTGGATCAAATAGAAACTTAAGGCAGCCCCAAAATTATGAAAATAGGATGGATATGTCAAGTAGAGGTGGAAGAAGTAGTGGGGGAAGAGGAAGAGGAAGAAGTCCAAGAGGTAGAGGTAGAAGTATTTTTGAAAGGAGATTTAGTAGAGAAGATCAATCACAAAGGTGCAAAATTTGCAAGAGAAGTAGCCATGATGAAAATGATTGTTGGTTTAAAGGGAAGCCACAATGTTACAATTTAAAGGATTTGGACATGTGCAAAAGGATTGTAGAGCAAAGAATACTCAACAAGCCAATTGTGTAGCCGAGAAGGGGGATGAATCAAGTTTGTTTTATGCTTCTTTGAATGCACCAAATGAAGCATGTTTCTCAAGTTCAAGTTGCTCTAATGAAACTAAATGGTACTTGGATAGTGGATGCACAAATCGCATGACTTCAAATGAAGGAATCTTTGTTGATATGGAAGATTCAAATTCAAAAGTGAGATTGGGAAATGGAGATGTAGTAAATGTGAAGGGAAAAGGAAAAATTGGAGTTCAAACGAAGAAAGGCTCTAGACTTATTCGAGATGTCATGCATGTACCGGACTTAGACCAAAATTTGCTAAGTGTTGGACAGCTTTCAGAGAATAATTATTCTCTATTTTTCAATGATGGTTATTGCATTATTCGTGATAAAAATGCTGGAAATTCAATCATAGCAAAGGTGAAAATGGAGAATAGAAGCTTTCCTCTCAAATTCAAGCATTCAAATGACAAAGCTTTTCGAATAGTGGCTAATGACTCTTGGTTGTGGCACAAACGGCTTGGACACTTAAACTTCCAAGGGCTGAAATTATTGGAGTAGAAAAATATGGTTCATGGGCTTCCAAAAATTGAAGAAAAGCATGCAGTTTGTGAAAGATGTGCACTTGGAAAGCATCACTGTCAACCATTCCCAAAAAGAGTAGCTTGGAGAGCAAAGATGCCACTTGAATTGGTGCATACGGATGTTTGTGGACCGATGCATACACCATCCCATTCACAAAATAGGTACTTTATCCTATTTATTGATGATTTTACAAGAATGACATGAGTTTATTTTATGAGACAAAAATCTGAAGTTTTTACAATCTTTAATAAATTTAAGATTTTTGTTGAGAAACAAAGTGACCATTTTATAAAAGTTTTGAGGTGTGACAATGGTAAAGAATATACTTCGAATGAATTTGACAATTTTTGTGAAGTTGAAGGTGTTGATAGGCAATTGACAGTTGGCTATACACCACAACAAAATGGCGTTTTCGAAAGGAAAAATTAAACGGTGACGGAGATGGCCAAATCAATGTTGCATGAAAAAAAGCTTCCAAAAGCCTTTTGGGCTGAAGCGATTGATACGGCCGTTTACTTGCTAAATCGATGCCTAACAAAGGCGGTATGGAACATGACTCCTATTGAAACTTGGAATGGGAGAAAACCTTTGGTGACACACTTGAAAGTGTTTGGATGTTTTTTCTATGCTCAAGTACCGAAGGAGAAGCTGCGCAAACTTGATGAAGCAAGTGAAAAATGTATCTTCATTGGATATAGCTCACAATCAATGGGCTATAAGTTGTACAACTTGAAGAGCAAGAAAGTAATTGTTAGCCGTGATGTGTTGTTTGATGAAAATGCTACTTGGAATTGAGAAAAAGAAGAAGTTGAAAGAAACATTCCAATTTTAATAAATCTGCCCCAAAAATTTGCCATTGAAGATGTACAAAATGAAGAAAATGGAGTTCAATCAAGCTCACATTTGTCATCACCAATCAGCCCTTCAAGTCCCTCAAGCTCAAATTCATCATCATCAAGCTCAACTCCAAGAAAAATGCGGAATTTAAATGATGTTCTTGCAAGATGCAACTTTTGTGTGATTGAGCCCGATAACTTTGAAGAAGCAATGAAGGAGAAGTGTTGGAAAAAAGCAATGGAGGAAGAAATAGAAGTTATTGAGAAAAACAACACTTGGGAGCTAGTTGAAAGACCAAGTGAGAAAGATGTCATTGGTGTGAAATGGGTCTATAAGGTGAAGCATAATTCCGATGGTTCATTCAAGAGAAACAAAGCAAGATTGGTGGTGAAAGGCTATGCACAACAGCCCGGTATTGATTATGATGAAACTTTTGCTCCAGTTGCTTGTCTAGACACCATTAGAGAACTCATTGCTCTTGCAGCCCAAAAAGGTTGGTTGTTGTACCGACTCGATGTCAAATCAGCCTTTTTGAATGGAGAACTCAAAAAAGAGGTATATGTTGAACAACCTCAATGCTTCATCATTAAAGGAGAAGAAGACAAAATGTATAAACTAAGAAATGCTTTGTATGGGCTCAAACAAGCACCAAGAGCATGGTATAGTCAAATTGATGGATATTTTCAACGACATGAATTTTTGAATAGCAAAAGTGAGCCAACCTTGTTCGTGAAACATCAAGGCTACACCAATGTTTTTATTATTGCATTATATGTTGATGATTTGGTGTTTACGGGAAATAATGCAAAGATGATTGAAGAATTTAAAGTTGAAATGATGAAAAGATATGAAATGACTGATTTGGGTTTGTTGCATCATTTTCTTGGTATGGAAGTACATCAAGATGAAAATGGGGTATTTATTTCTCAAATGAAATATGCCGAAAAAGTGCTTAAAAAATTTAGAATGTTTGGTTGTAAATATGTGGAAACTCCTTTGGCTTGCAATGAGAAATTGATGAAGGATGATAGAAAAAAGAAGATTGAAGAAATTCTTTATAAAAGCTTGATTGGAAACTTGTTTTACCTCACCGCAACAAGACAGGATATCATGTTTACCGCAAGTTTGCTCTCAAGGTTCATGAGTAGTTTTGAGGTATATAATGGGGACATTAAACTTTGGGATCAGATTTGAGAAGAATTTGGAAGTGAAGTTAAGAAGCTTTTGTGATAGTGATAGGAGAGGTTGTGTTGATGATATGAAGAGCACCTCCGGCTATGCATTTTCCCTTGGCTCCGGAGTGTTTTCGTGGCTATCCAAGAAGCAACAATCTGTTGCTCAATCCTCAACTGAAGCAGAATATATGTCAGCCTCTATTACAACTTCACAAGCTATATGGTTAAGGAGAATTTTGGAAGATATTGGAGAAAAGCAAGGAGAAGCCACACCATTGTTTTGTGACAACAAATCAGCTATTGCAATGGCAAAGAATCCATGTTTTCATAGTACAACAAGGCACATTGCAATCAAGTATCACTTCATTCGAGATGCAACTGAAGATCGAAAAGTTGAACTAAACTATTACAAATCCGAAGATCAAGTGGCAGATATATTCACAAAGGGACTTCCGACATCAAAGTTTCAGCAACTAAGAGCTACACTTGGAGTTCAAGAAAAAACACATTAAGGGGGAGAATGTTGATGTGTAATGTCTTTTTGAAAGTCAAAGAAATATTTTTTTATTTTGTCTAATTGAAGGGCTGTAAAATAGACAAGTGTAGGGTTGATTTTATGTATTGTAGTAGGTTTAAATTTCACCTTTTATATTGTAAAAATGCTGTTGTACGTTCACACCCAGAAAATCATATTTGCACCTCTGTTTCTTCTCCTGCTTCACTGGTTTTTTTGTCCAGCTCCTTCCCTCTTGCTACCGATGCATTTTGGCCATTTTTTCCACACATAACAGGTTCACAAAGATGTATAAACAGCCAACATAGAGGAATGAATTTATCTGGTTTCGATTCTCAATGGACTTGTATCAGACGATAGGAATGTATCCGGTAAACTGGCTGAGGCAGTCTACACAATTATGCCAAGGAAAATTGTGGAGCTAATATAAGAAATGAACATATTAGAGGATTAGAAGATCACCTGTGTTATTGCTGATCAGAGCCTTGGTTGGGCACAAAAAGTTGCTAAGAATATGGAAATTTGACGAGAAGCCTTCTTACCTACAGCAGCATCGTCGTTAGTTCTAAGTCCACTTACTAGTTATTGCGACAGGTTTTCACTACAGTGGAGAAGTGTACAAGGTTCTCCTCATGCCTCTGCCTCCCCAAAACTCACTCCCATAAAACCCTTTATATAGTAGTAATATTAGGCCAGTTCCCAGTACTGTCTAATAATCCGATGAATGGGAGTTAAAATGAACCACATTTATGAAGCATCAGATTATTACCTGGTGCTGGAGTTACTTCAGGTTATGGGGCTGCCTTCGGCTGAGTATTAACCAGTTTAAGTGCAAGAAATTCCATTGAATAAACAATGAATAACTTTTCAAATCTTGTGAGCAAACTGCTAGATAAAACTTCAAATTCGCAAGAACCGAAGTCATTGAACTAGACATACCCAGAAGGAGATGGTTGTATCCATTGTGACCACCATGTAGCCTTGCTAATAAGCCCATAAGTGGGGCATTGTTGTATGTAGCAAGCTAAGTTTGCTCGTAGTTGTCTCTGTTATCTCCAAAGTTGTCATAAGCATTAGGTCCTCCAGGAAGTGCATCAGTAAGTAGATTTGTGTCGCTTCTCTTCATGCTAAACCAATTGGATTTTAGGCTCAATCAGTATATGATGCCTCGATATAACACAAGCCCATTTATTTTGTTTCGACCTCTGCTCAGTGTAATACTCTGGAAAATTTGAAGAAGTCGTGCAATGGTCAAAATTTAGAATCCAAAAATTCAGCACTAGCAGCAACAAGACATTAAAATCCTTCATTTCATATAAATATGAAACTCTAACTTGGGATATTAATGTTACGTGTTGTAATGATTATTATCTACAAGGACTCCATCTCGTTAGAATAGGGACACATTGAATGTCCATGTGTCTTTGAATATTCACACATCGGCCGTTGAGACTCAGTTAAAGTGAAAGATGTCTTGGTTGTTGAAGCACCATTTAGTAACGAAATGCGTAGAACGATTAAAGGCCTGGGTCACAAAGAGGACCAAATAAACCTATGCACGCACACATCAAATTACTTGACAAATGTCTCAAAAACACAAAACTCAATAAAATCTTGAAAATTGGACTTGATCATGACTTTCAACATAATGATGAGTGAATGTCAACTCACACAAATAATCAAAAAATCCCATAACAATGTCTACAAACAGAGGCATTTGTGCAATTAAAAAGGGTTGAAATCTTAGATACAAGAGTCCCTCACAATAAGGGAGGGGGGGGGGGGGGGGGGGGGGGGGGGCCCTATTGTGAGGCCGTACACCAAGTTGTGAAAACTTGGTGTACAAATATCAAAACCCTAGATTCAAACTTTCACTCTCAAAAAAGCTGCTCTAATCAAATTTGTGCTAGGATCATGATATATCAAAATATCATCAAATGTATAATCTTTATCACAGATTCTTCCTAAACACAAAGGTGATCCTGGTTGAAGTATTGAAATTGTTTAATTCCTTGTGCATTCTTGTAAATTTTCAACATTATGTTTATATTAAAATTTCTATATAAATTCAATATAAACAGTGAGAAATTTAGTCCTTGTATGATGGCCAAAAATTTGAATAAATGATGTTTTGAAAAGTGATCTTTTGGAGAATGTGTGATTAAAAATAGGAAAAAGTTGGATTCACGTACAAAGTATTTTATTATGTAAATGTGTGGTTAAAAATGAGCGCGAGAATTAAATAATTCTATTTTAAAGGAAGACAAATAGTGACTTAAAAATGTTGCTGGTCCCCATGCTATACACTGCACGTAGATCTTTTTAGACAAAAAATATCAAAATATCTAATTAAAATAATGTATTTAATCTTTTCTAATAACCATAAAACTTGGAGAGTGAAATTGTTGAACTGCCTAGGCAGTGTTGTTTGCCTCGACATTTTGACAATATGAACTATCTCAAAATTGAAAAATGCTACTTTGCCATTAGGGTGATCATATGTGAGTGTGCGGGTCCCATGTGAATAAAATAATTTTTTTCCCCCACACTCACATGTGGTCATCCCCAATGTTCGTGTAGCATTGCTCATCCAAAATTTCATACCAATAAATTACTCGTATGAAGTATTTTCCTCGGTCTATATTGCAGATATGGGGCAAAATATAAGATTTGTTGTATCTTATGAAAAGGGTTTCTACAAAATGGTTGATGAATGGAAGTGGGAGGGCATAAATACAACGTCAATCAAAATTTCCATTGATATAATATGGTAGAACTGGTTCGTTGATTGAAGGATAAGTTCAATTTTATTGTTAATGTCTTGAACATTGATTTGAAATTCAAAGTGCCATTCATGAAAGATAAATTTTCTCCTACAGAGCTATGTGAAAAGGACGACTTAAGATGGTATACTTCAATTTGATCGAAAATCATGATATGTATGGGATTGATGGCGGGAGATGTGTTCAAGGTATGCTCTTGGCAATCTGTTAGTGATGATATCTTGAACATGCAATGCCTTGTAGATTTGGTGTAGGTTCTTGAAAAATGGATGTTTGGCACACTTTGATGGAGGAAGAAGTTGATCTCGACAGTTTGGGAATCATCTAGACAGTTGTAACTGTCCCGATTTGCTGCTCTTGCAAATGTTAAGAAGAATGAACGCAGTGTTTCACCTTCAACCGATTGGTTGAAGTCACAAAGAGTAGTTTCAAATTTCCAAAGACTTGATTGTATGCATTTTTACCGTGTAGTAAAAATTATTTGCTCTGAATGTATGGATGCATATAGAAATTAAGCAGATAAAGTACTTTTACCAAAGTCGTAATAGTATTGAGTATCTACATGACACGAACGATCCATCAATGCACTTGATACAGCATAAAATCATTATTCAACCACTTCGTCTTTTTGGAGGTGTCAAAAACTGAGTGAATATTGGCCCAACATTTTCTTTATCTTCTTATGTTAATATTCGAGATAAAAGGGAAAAAGAAAAAAAAAAAAATTCTACGAAACAACCCGTCTCTCCAAGTAGATAGATCCTTGCCATTCGCCCTCTAGTCTTCTTCCAAATTCCAACTACAAACCGAGAAGCAAAAATGAACTCAAGAAAAGCCAACTTTTTGAACTTAAGACATGGAGCTGAAAAAAAACACTAGGATTCCTCAAAGTATTAATACATTAAAAAATAAAGCAATCCAACGAATGTTTGTTTAAAGCTAAAGTACGACGTTGGCAATGATGGTGTAACACACTTTGTAGACCAAAGCAAAGGTAGGATAAAAAGTGTGTTAAATGGTTAAGGATTTGAGCAATTTCTTGAAAATGTTGGCATAAAGTGTGACCAATTCATTATATAATTCTTGTGATTAGGTGGATGAAGTATAATCCCTCTTCAAGATTCACTGGACATAAAAAAAATTATTAATAATTGACCATTTAATTCTTTAGAATAATCGATGTCTTAAAAATTTACAAAGTGGTAAAAATATTAGGGCCCTGTTTGATACACATTATTCATCCATATAAATAAAAAATATGACTGTTATTCATCATATTCAGCCACCATTTTTTTACTTTATATCTCTTGTGTGAGGTCATAATGACTATATTTTTCATTCTCATTTTACAAATAATGTGGACTTGAAATGAGCATTAAGTTTGATTGTTGTGTAGAATACGGAAATCCATGTCTCTGTGTAGAATATAGTTCTCTTTTCTGAACTCAATAATTGAAAAGCAAAACACGCGAAACAGTAAAAGAGACAAAAAAAAAAATGCAAGAACAATTCTAGGGTCTCAATATTTAAAAGAATTTAAACACTGAGACTAGTAACTAAGCTCCGCTTGAGTCACCTAATTGAAAATTTCTACTCAATCTTATGCTCGATTTAATATGGGCTTGAAATAAGTATGTACTAAACTCTTATGAGCCAGCCCGTCAACGGAATAAGTCCATTGCCACCAAAAAAAAAAAAAAAAAAAAAATGCTTGACACCTATTTGATTTGGCTAAAAATCATATCTATAGCGATTTTTGATAAAAGTTAAAGAAGTGTGTGGTTTAAAAGTTGATAAAATTGTGAATTGTATAAAATGTATAGTTAAAAATAAACTTAAAGGAGAATGAGTGTTTTTTTTTTGTTTTGGTTTTTAAAATTAAAAAAAAAAAAATTAGAACCAAACAAGGGCTCATTAATATAGTGAACTAGTAACATTGTATTCTACACATTTAAATACACCATTGATCACTTAACTTTTAACAAAAGTTTATGATAGTCCTTAAATTTCACTTTATTTTAAGTTGGTCAAGGAATTCAAATTTTATTTTTAAATTGGCCACTTTTTTTCCATTAGTCATTTGTTCGACTAATGTAATGGAAATGGTCTAGGTAATTTGCTAACTAAAATGCCAATTAGACTAACTAGCCCGACTAGCCCGCCAACTTTTCAATTTTTAAACTAATGTATAAATAAATGAATGAATATTTCGTAATGAAAGTTTGAATTCATTATCAATAACAAAGTTTAAATTCAATGTGCCCCTCTATAATATATATTTACAAATACGGGACGAATTCTCCTACTCATAAATTTGACACACTTATTTAACAAATAATCGTGACATTTAGTTTAAGTCAATCTAACACTCAATATGTATTTCACTTAGATCATGAGAGAGTTGATTCTAAATACTTGAGATCCATAAGATATTGAGCGTTGAATTGTCTTAAATTAAAGGTCACGATTATTTGTCAAATATGTTTGTCAAATTTATGAATATGATGATCCGTCCCGTTACAAATAAATAAGAAGTGATGACCGACTTGAAACATATAAGATTAATGATTAAGTAAATTTTCACTACAAGTCAAAGAATAATGATATTTGTAACTCATTCTAATTAATCAACAATCCGTCCCGTTACAAATAAATAAAAAGTGATGACCGACTTGTAAATTCGAAACATAGAGTGTGTTTTGATAGGCATTATTTGGGAACATAAATTTTGAGAAGCTTAGTGAATATTCTAGTGCTCAAAAGTAATGAAAAAATGTCTTTCATCTCTTGTAGCCAAGTGATTTTGATATGAAACGAACATAGATTGAAAGCACGAATAATAGAGATTTTCCTGAATAACATATCGAGGGCTTTATTTGAGATTTTAATAATAGAAATGATTTTTCTTACTTGTTATTATAATTAAATTCAATAAGGAAAAACACATCTATAATTAAACTTGGATCATGTGTGGTAGGGATTAAAATTAAATTTTTAATAGATTATGATGAAGAAATGTGTGATTGAAAATGAGTCCATAAAAGATGTGGTCAATGTAGATTGCTTGACTTTGAGAATTAAAATGGGAATCAAACAGGGCCATATAAGATTAATGATTAAGTAAATTTTCACTACAAGTCAAAGAATAATGGTATTTGTAACTCAATCTAATTAATCAACAATCCATGTGGCAGTGAATTACTACCACATTCTCAATCGAATTAAAATGTATCTCAATTTTATTAGAGAATGTGACAAACAATTTATTGTCGAGACTAATAAGTAAACACTGCTTACAAATAGTAATATTCGAAAATACTTTCGACTCATTCAACGAAGATAAATCGCATTGGATTCTAGTTCTACACATGAAAGCAATTTGCACCAAGGTTGTTGACACGAGGCTGACTCGTACGTGGAACACGAATTTGAGGCCTCCAGCTTAGTGAATATTCTAGTCGGCTCAAAAGTAATGCAAATTCCCTTCTCTTTTTCCTTTTCCATTTGTGTCTGTCTTTCATCTCTTGTAGCCAAGTGATTTTGATATGAAACGAACATAGATTGAAAGCACGAATAATAGAGATTTTCCTGGATAACATATCGAGGGCTTTATTTGAGATTTTAATAATAGAAAAGATTTTTTTACTTGTTATTATAATTAAATTCAATAGGGAAAAACACATCTATAATTAAACTTGGATCATGTGTGTTAGGGATTAAAATTAGATTTTTAATAGATTATGATAGAATTTTTTGAAATTTGTGATTGAAAAGTTGTGGGGTCCATAAAAGATATGGTTAATGTTAATTGTTTGACTTTGACTTGAATTAAAATCAGATTTTAATCGAAAACAAACAAGCTCTTGACATGCTGAACTATGAAATATTCAAGAATTTTCCTTAGATACTATTTTATATAAAATTACAAGTGAATTTATTAAATTTGTCAAGAATCCTTTTTATTAGTCTTCATTATATGCACTCGTTGATATGACAACGATATTTATAAAAAGCTAATTATATTTTACATTACAATTTTTTATTTTTTTGCACCACATTTTAATTATACTTAAGGTTCTCAATCTTTACTCATTATAGTATTTATGTCCCCAACAAATTTTCATGATATTCTTATGTTCAAACTTTTCATTAATTGACATATTTTGCATTTGATAATAGTTTATGTTCAAAAACTCCATTGAAATAGCGTATAACAATTTATTTTTTTCATTATATTTTAAAAAATAAATAAACAAAAGTACGAAAAGATATTTTTCTCTCATTTGAAAGAATTTTGACATAAATCAGCATCAAGTGCGAGATATACTAATTAATGAAAAGTTGACTACAAGGATTCTACGAAAAAATTAAGGAAATAATTTCTACAATGACCAAAATTGAGGAGCTTACCTGCAATTCAAATATGATGTAACAAATAAAAATTGTGGTACTAATATAACTACCTTCATAAAATCAGTTTAAATTTTAAATTCACATACCAACTTTTACACTAACCCATATCCCCGAACCACCCCAGCCTTTTTCCTATAAAGTCTCCAGCCTTACATTCAAATCCAAACTTCCTCTTGTAACCAACCCCCAATCCATACAAAACACCCAGATATATAATTATGGAGAAGAAGCCATGGAGTTTTACGTACCTGTTTAAGAGGATTGGTAGTGGTAGCGGCAGCGGCTTATGGCGGATGCGGTGGAAGAGGAAGTTCACGTTGCATCTTTGGTTTATTGATGATTTTCTGTTCAAAATTGTGTCGGTTTTCGAAGCCATATTTCTGGTTTCAACTCTCTGTTTCTTTTTTCTATGTTGCGGCTGCCATTTCTGATTATGATTTTAACTATATTCATTTGGATGAAGCCATGAATGGATTTACAAGGAGAGACTAATGTTCGTTGTGATTGAGTAATGAATGTTTTTGGGTTGTAATCTCTGAAATTATTGTTGTCATCGAACTTTTGTTTATGTTCAAGTTCAATGATGCAGAAAACCTAATCTGAACTTATTACTGTTCTAGAGATTATTGTGATTCTTCTTATTTTGCTGTAACCCTCGTCTGAAGCACTTTTTAAAACCCGTTGAGACATAGGTTAATTTGTCCACTTGCTTGATCATACTCGTCCTCAAGCCAAACTAGCAAACATAACTGTAGTGACTTGATAAGAAATATATGTGGTATGTTTGGCACTGTTTATTTAAAATTATTTTTATTTCAACTCATTTTTTATCATATATTATTTCAATAAAATCAATAAAAAATCATATTTCACTTAAGAAATCTGTCTCAATTAAACATTTAAGATCCTGTTTGGTCCCTAATTCAAGAAATTCACTTTTCTCCAAATTCATTTCATCAACATATTTCTTGGAATTCACAATTTTTATCAACTTTTTAACCATATATTTCCCAATTTTTATCAAAATTTAATAAAAATATAATTTTTATTCAAGCCAAACAAGGGCTAAGTCCTTTCAAGTTTAAAAAGTGGGATGTAAATTGTCAAGTTAATTAAAAGTGAGTGCCTACTAAATTTTATCTATGGTTACGACTTGCTCGTCAAAAAATAAATAATTATTGAATGCTCACTGAATTATTCAATAATTTACCAATCTATCACCATAGTCAATTCCGTCTATAGTCTATACAACTAGGCAAAAAATATTCACATGGCGAAAGAAGAAAAAATAATGTGACAGATGGAATCTATGAATTATATCTACGTCATCTAAAATTGTTATTTTCTAAAGAACCATGTTAGATTATCACTTTGATTGACCCCTTGGATGACCTCGACCCCACCACCCTCACATGGGGGGCAAAAACATTAAATTTAATGAGGTGGGACCCGACCTCCATGTGAGGGGAGTGGTGGAGTCGAGGTCATCCAAGGGGTCAACCAAAGTGGTTAAATGACTTTTCCCATTTTCTAAATAACCAAAATGTGTAAGATGGAAAAATGTTTCTACTACGGCCTAAATTAATATTCTCATTTCAAATCAGACAAATCAAATTCTTTATCCCAAATCATCTCCATCCACAAATGACCTTCATCCCCTTGGCAATCTCAGGTTTAGACATCCTACACCTTTTTCTGGAAATTTCACAAAATGCTAATTCTGTGCAGGTGCAGCATAGTGTTAGGCTCCAAAACCTTAGAAAGTTCTACTTCCGACAAGTTCATTGAATAAAATCCACTACATAAAAAGGGAGGATCACCCATTGTTGAGTTTAATCCAAGCTCTATAAAGAAGCAAAAAGCAGAAGAACTGCCAACTTTCTTTCAGAAAACTTATTTGTACAATAATAGATAATCAGCAATTTGGACCATCATTTAAGACAAGAAAAATTGAAAAGGTTCCGATATAAGATCCTTGGACTATTAACACTACAGAACGCAGCAATCCAGTGCATCTAGATTTAATATTATTCTGCTGGGCTATCTTTATTCCGTTGCTTGCGGTTGATTAAAACAGAATACTGCTTCAGTGCTTGGTGGTTAAAAGACATGAGCTTAGTCACTTTCTCTGATATTTTTTGTTTCGTAATTTCCATTGCACCATTGAGTAAAGTCTCAATTTCTCCACAAGAAGTTGATGATTAAACTAACAGAAATTGTAATAGCAGGAAAAATTGCTTTAGTATCTTTTTCCTTATTTCCCTTTACATTACAATTGAATTATATAGCAATGTACAGAATCGTGTAAATAAAGAAATCAAATCCTAACAAGGAAAATACAAATATTCTAACATAATTACAGCTCAATCATTTGCATATATTCTAGGAGATTCTCTGCTCCCTAATTTTAGCTGAGAAGATGCTGAGGAGCTATGATCATCCGTGATTGTGGTAACTCAATTGAATTGTTTTGATGGCATATTTTGAGTAAATTTCTGTTAGTTTGATGTCATTTTCGAGTAGTATTTTGTAAAATGACATTATGAATTAACGTTCTATTATTCGTGTATTAGTATTTACAACAATAATCTAAGGTTTCATGATTATATGTATAACGAGTTGTATACTCGACGTCTTGGGTATAGTGAGACACAATTCGTTATATAATCAAAATATGTCATTCACAATCGGTACATAAAGTTGGACGCTTTATGTTGATAAGATTACATTGTTCTTATTAAGATTTGTCTAAATCTTGGAATAAGAACAATAATGTGTTTTTGAAGCACGTTGAATGGGACCCCGTGGATGACTCATTTGTGATCGCTCGAAATGAGACACCACTCGATTATCGAACAATACACCTAAATCCTGAGCAAGTAATGTACCTTTAATTGCTAGTTCAAGTTCTTTGAGGTACCAATGAGTAAAGTTTTAATTAGAAGATTGATCTTGGTACTTTGGGAATCTGGACGAAGTAGTTAGAGATCATATACATGCAATAATAGAATCTGTTAATCATCATGATGAGATGATCGTCACTCTAAGATATTTTCTAAAGGAAATTGAACCTGAGCTCAGTAGTTCGACGATGAGATCGTTGGACTTGGTGTTGTGATATGATCACAACGGATTCGCTGTATGAAATGAGACTTAGAGAGTAATACATGTCAAAGGGCAAAATGGTCATTTTGTCGACTTCAACATATTAACGGTCAAACGGGGGTTGACTTGTGGAACGGTGGTTAGAGGATATTGTTATCAAATCATTATTGACTTCTATAATTTTCACTTGACTCAAGAGTGCAATCTCGACTTTTTGGTAAAATAAATCGAAATTAATAGATGTATCTCAATTGGTTAAGAGTTTACCCAATTAAAAATATCTATTGGAGCTTGAGTCCAATTGGGTCCATCTTTTGGCTCCAATAAAGTTGTGTGATTTAATTGGTCTACTACAATAAAGTTCAAGGAAATTAGAGCAAATATGAAACTCTAATTAGGTTATAAATATGCCCCATTTGAATGCACATTTTACTAATGATTGGATTTTTGTTTTTTTCATTTTCCGAAAAGAGGAAAGGCACTTAAGGAGCATAAAGGAGAAGATCTAAGGGAGAAAGCATTTGGTTAGGCCATTAAAAACTCCTTCGAGGTTATCATCTTGCCTTTATGTGTTATGATTTAAATAAAACAACTCATAATCTCAAGGTCTTTCTATGATCCACCATGCATTTGGTTTTAATCTTCAAAGGAAAATTAATTTCCTTTTGTGAAGATTATATAATCACATCCAACAAATGGTATTAGAGCCATGGTTATTGAAAACATTGAGTAGGATTAAAATTTTATTTTAAATCTTTTTTTAAAATGCATTTTTAGTAGAAAAAATCTGATTGTACATCATTTGTACACAACTTAGGACACATCATTTCAAAATAAGTGGGTCAGCGTGAGAAAAAAAGAGGAAAAGACGGGCGAATTAACCTAACCCTGTCCATTAACTCACTTCCCCCCATTTCACATAAAATTCCCCGCAGACACTCCCATTGCACGAAAATTCGCTGCTGGAACTCTCTACATTTATCCTCATTTAGCGAATAAATCCCCTACAAGACACACGAAGCTTGAAGGTGAATCATTCCACGGTGTGAACGCGATCTTGGGAAGGTGAATCATTCCACGGTGTGAACGTGAACGTGGGGAACTTGGGACCCGACCGATATCCACCTCTGTCGCGCATTTTTCGTTCCAGGTTAGTTTCATTCCTAACAGCGACGACGAAAGAGATGACTGAGAAAGGTAGATTCGAACCTGACTTGAACATTTACTTTGAAAATGTACTATATTTCTTTGATTAGAATCACGTTTGATGTACGAGATGATTGTGAATAAAGGAGTGCAATGGGAATGCTCAATGTCTATCATTTCAGTTTGAAAGCTAAGTGCTGTATGTTTAGGAAGAAATTTAAATCGAAGAATGATTATGATAGTTTACCGAACTCATGATTTAGGTCCCGTATGTCATATGTTATTGAAGACATTTCTACGTTATGATGATGTTCCCTTTTGGTTTATATTTATCTGAAGCACTGTTTCCTTTGCGATTTTCTCAGATGAATCAGATAAAATTATGTTGAGGATGTTTGAATATGTTCTAGTTACAGTTTCGCGTTAATCGTTTTTGGTCTTTGGTTCTCAGTCAATGAATATCAGTAATGTTGAGGATGTTTGAATATATTGTATTTACAGTTTCACCTTAAACGTTTTGGCTTTGTGTTTCTCAGTCAATGAATATCAGATTAACAAGTTAAATTTATGAAGAAATTAGAAGTAAACTACATTAATTGGCAGTGAAGCCCTTGATTTGAAATGGAGGACGAATGGGATAATGTTCTTCATATGCGTGTGCTTACTGTAATTTATAATAATTATAACTGTGCTCAATGTCTATCAATTATTCTGTAAAGCTAAGTGTTTTAGTGTGTATATATGTTGATTTTGATGTAGGAAAAGAAATAATGGACGTATTGGATGACGATAATAATGAAACAGAAGATGTAATCATATTGGAAGATAATCATTTAGGAGGGAATGTTATGATTGTGCCGGAGGTGGGTATGACATTCAATGATAAAAAGGAGTTGTGGGAATTTTACAAAAATTATGCATACAAAGTAGGTTTTCCGGTAAGGAGACGAAATTCCAAAAAGGGTGAATATGGTTTAGTGACATATGTTACGCTCACGTGTTGTCGTGAGGGATGACGAAGAAATTCAAGCAGTGCTCCTTTGAAACCGCAACCAACAATTCAGACGGGTTGCAAAGCGAGGATATCTGCTTCATTAGATGTTCGTGGAATATGGAAAATTCGAACAGTCGACCTCGAACATAATCATAAAACGAGTCCGTCGAAATCCAGGTTAAATCGATGTAACAGAGAATTGAGTGCTCAGGTGAAACGGAAGCTAGAAGTTAATGACATAGTTGGAATTCTTTTGCACAAGAGTTTCAACTCTGCAGTAGTTGAAGTCGGTGGGTATGAGAATATGACTTTCGTTCAAAAGGATTGTCAAAATTATGTTGAAAAAGTTAGGCGTTTAAGACTAAGTGAAGGAGATGCCGCTGCAATACAATCCTACTTTTCGGAGGTGCAAGCACATTGTTCTGGGTTTTACTTTTCTATTGATTTAGACGAAGATTCACGACTTAAGAATATATTATGGGCAGATAATAGGTCTAGGCAAGCGTATAAGGAGTTCGGTGATGTTGTGACGTTTGATACCACTTACCTTACTAATAAATACGACATGCCTTTTGCCCCATTTGTTGAAGTAAATCATCACGGACAGTCGATGTTGCTTGGATGTAGGTTGCTTTCGAATGAGGATACAAATACCTTTGTTTGGCTAAATCACCACTTACCTTTTGCATGCAAGGTCATGTTCCTAAAGGAATTATTACTGATCAAGATAGGGCTATGCAGAATGCAATTGAAATAGTATTTCCAAAAACAAGGCATAGATGATGCTTATAGCACATAATGAAGAAGTTGCCAGAGAAGTTTGGATACCATGTGAATAAGAGCTCAATTTTTTCAAGTATACACGATTTAGTATATGACTCACAATTCGTCGAGGACTTTGAGAGAGGTTGGAGAGTGATGATTGATACATATAACTTATGCGACAATGATTAGTTGTCCGGGTTGTTTGACAACAGGGCTCGATAGGTTCCATGTTATTTGAAAACGACTATCTGGGCAGGGATGTCAACTACGCAATGTAGTGAAAGTATGAATGCGTTCTTTGATGAATAAGTATATTCTAAGACATCGTTGAAGCAGTTCATTGAACAATACGAACGAGCATTGTGAAGTAAGGTAGAGAATGAGTTCCAAGCAGATTTCAAATCTTATTCCCAGATGGTGCCTTGTACAACAAAGTATGAAATGAAAAATCAATTTCAGACAGTTTATACCATGTCTATGTTTCGAGAATTTCAGGATGAGATTACTGGAAAGGTCTATTGTGATATTGTATCTGCATTGGATGAATGTTCAGGGAGGACGTACGAGGTCGATGAGGATGTCGTTTGTGCAGACATGGTGAGGAAGAAAAAATTTACGGTTTTGTTTCGGGCACAGGAGTGCGATATTGTTTGCAGTTGTCATCTGTTTGAGTTTCAGGAATTTTGTGCAGACATGCCATCTCAGTGTTGTTGCATAACGACGTCAAATCAATACCAGATAGGTACATATTAAGGAGATGGAGGAGAGATGTATGTAGAGCTCACACGAGAGTTGTAGTTAATTACGACGGGTTGGTTAGCAGTCCTGGCCAGATGAGGTATGATAGCATGTGTGGGGAGTTTGCTTCATTGGAAAATATAGCCGCAGAGGATGAAGAGCAATGTCGTGGGATAGTAGATTGGATTCGGTTACAATCGAAGCAGATAATGTCTACCACGAGAATTTCCTAGAGTGCTAGTATTTCGTTGCCGAATTTGCATTTAGGATCCCAATCTAGAGCATCACATGACACTGGCAGTGGAAGTATACAAGATCCTAAGTGCTCGAAAAGGAAGGGCGCGCCAAAGAAATTGTGTAAAAAGAGCCCGTTGGAGTTACGTTCGAAGGTAGTAATCTTTCCTTTAATTTATTTACGATGTAATGTAGCCGAAATGAAATAACATGTCAAACATTATACTATTGTACAGGCAGCACGTAAATCGAGATCAGGGAAGAACGACGTTCGACAGGATGCACCTACTGTTCAGATACCCCAGCAAGTAGAATATTCCATGCACATACCCGTTTCATATTCACAACTTCTTTTGGTAAGTGAATAATGTTTTTAAATGTAGTGAATAATGTTTTCTTTCATGGAACAAATTATGAAATTAATATTAAATTATATGTTTGGTACAGGGTGACGATAAAAGTCACACAGTTACACAACCATTGGAGCCATCAAATTCTATTGCTCCATTACCATCACATGTTCTTGTCAATTACCCAGGTAATTACATGGTTTAAATATATGGTTTCCTATTTTTAATTAAACCTGCTGTCATTCCAACCGCTGATGCCATCCCCTCAAAGTACGGTACCCGGTTGGATGTATCACGCACCCCAATCGACGGTGCCAACTGGTTATGTAGTGCTTCCAGATGGGTCGAAATAACAATGTTGTGCACGTACTAGTGAACATCAATAGTTCGATTTCCTTTGTAATGCAAAACGTTTATTTGTGTTTGTGTCGATTAGTTATTTGGTTGTTATGTATTTGGTTTGTTTAAGCTGTAACCATCAATCGTGAATTTGTTATGTAATGCAAAATGGAAGTTTGGTTTGTTTGGCTTTGTTATGCCTTTGATATGGAATTTTTTCATCAAATGTAGTGATGTTAATATCTTGCAATAATAACAGGATTCTAAAGTTTGGCCCAACAAAGCACATCATATACCTGTGTACAACGAAAATTTGTCAAGATGCTCATCTCAAAATCTAGACAGAGAACATGGAAAATAAAATACATTGCTAAACCAAAACATACTACATGCAGTTTGACAATGAAGATAATACAAAGACTAATGTTTTTTTTTTTTTTTTGCAGGCTCCTAATACAATATATTTCATATAAACTCTTTCGACACTCGTTTTCCTTTGCGCATGTTTATGCTTAGGAAAATATCTAAGTCTTTTTCCTCCATCAACGTAACAAGCGATTTCAACATGCTTGACAAACCGTCGACATTCTCATCTTCCTTTATTATGCCACTTGATTCACTTTCATCATGCAGTGGACATTTTTCGTCGAGTTTATTTTCACACCATTTGAAGAACCTGCAGTCGCGGGTACAACAATGAAACAACATCTCTTTATGATCATTGTTCTTTTCCACCTCCATCCATTTGACAAATCTCGCACCGCATTTTGGGCATCTTATCTTTTTTGGGCAATCCGGCATCATATGTCCCACCCTTCTACACGAAGGGCAAATTCCTCTATTTTTGCCTGCCATCGAAGTAGTCACCCTAAATCTGGAGTAAAACAACGACGTTAATACTGATGAAGTCAAGGTTATGCGATTAATACATGTTTAACTTACAATCAAGCAATATAAATTATGCATTGCAAGTTTTCATTCTAATATAATCGAAAGTTTTCAATCAAGCAATATAAATGATGCATTGAAAGTTTTCATTCTAATATAATTGAAAATTTTCATTCTCATATAACTTATACTTCACTTGTAATAAAATTAAACCCTTTGAACGAGTAAGAACAACAAATATATTTGGCTGTGGATAATAAAGCAAGAGAGCAAAAAAAACATATATATTTGGCCGTGGAATCAACTCTATCCACAGTTATGATTGTCAAACATGGCTCTTCCTAAGCTACTCTCTCTCTCTCATAAATATTCTTACATCACCATTAGAGGAACCAAGTAGACATGGAAATATCATGGAAATATGGTATGGTTCCTCTCCACTTGAAGTCAATTGTGGAAACGTTAATCATAAAACATCAAAGACAGGTCTAATGGGCGGAAGAGTAGATTCCACTTGAAAGTAGCAATACAAAATTCACGCTATCTTTTCATAAGCTGGCGAAATCACAGCTTTCTCAAAAACCATCTCCAGCGAAATGCCACAATTCACGCAACTCTCTAGAATAAGCTCAATATTTTGCCTATATTCTTCACCAATTCACGTAGGTATGAAAATTCTTTACAATCCTTTACAATTCACGCAGGTATGAAAAACCCCAGTGAATAATAAGCTCACTACTTTGCCTATATTCTTTACCAATTCAGGCAGGTATGAAAATTCTGGGAGACAAATATTTACAATTCATGCAGGTATGCAAAAAACCCAGTGAATCAAAAAATTATACAATATTCCCAATTAACCAATTTGAACAAAAAATTTCAATTAACCTATTTCAACTCAAATTTCTTCCTAAACATCAAATTTCAACATATCGTGAAATCCCAATTCATAACTCAAACCGAAATACAAATAAAAGAGGTCGACTTACCTTGGTAGCCGGATGGAGACAATAGCTGGGTTGTGCCTGCCGAGATCGACTAATTTGACTATATTGTTGTAAGGTAGCGCGCCTTCTTTTCACGAACTCAGTTCAACGCTCTGTTCAAAATCGTGGGTTTTCTTCTTAACGGGAACCCAGGCACAAGACTGTGGGAATATTGGAGACATTTTTCGGTCGGGGTTTGGGTCGACGGCGCCTGCAAATGTCTCAGAGTTATGGGATACGACGATGGTGGAAATCGTGGGAGCTTAGGGTTCATACGGGTCATGCAATGGAAAGGGTAATGACCCGGTTTGATTATTTTCACATTTTGAAGTTTTTTGGTTTTTTTTTTTTTAAATATTTTCCACGTTAGCACTGTAACCCATGTTGTGTATAGTGCTGTACGTGGAGCCGGATTGTTTTTAGTATGGGTGGTGTTAGGATATTTGATTTGATATGTTATTGCTTTATATATTAAAGTAGATGTTTATGCATAATCATCTTATGGCCCTAGAATTATTATTATTTTTTGCTTCTTGTTGTTGTAATTCATTCTTATTGCTATTCTGTAAATGTCATAAGGCACTAGATTCTTTTTATTTATTTTTCTCATTTATTCACTTATGTATTGAGAAGATGATGAACCATTTGTTTGCTTGTTATTGTGGAGAAATGGAAGGAGAAAGAGATGGATAAAAATGCAAAAATATGGGAAATGTCGAAGGCTGCGGTGGTAGCCACCGCGACCTGAGCGGCGACAGCCGCTGCAGTCAGATGCAGCAGCTGTTACCATTGATTGATATTTAGCTTCGGCAAAGCTTCGAGAAATGGTAGTTTGCTTCTTGGATTTCCAGAAAATGAGAGATTGACCAAGAAATACACAATAACCAGTGGTAGATCTTCTAGTTTCGAGGCAAGAGGCCCAATCCGAATCACAATATGCAGTAAGATGACATGAAGAGGATGCAGCGAAAAACAAACCTTGTGCTGGAGAATTCTTTACATATTTTAGCACCTTATATGCAGCCTGTAGGTGGGGGGAGGCGTGGGGCTTCCATGTATTGGCTGAGCAAGTGAGTTGAGTAAGTTAAGTCTGGTATGGTAATGGTCAAATAAAGGAGTCTGTTAATGAGTCTCCGGTATACACTGGGGTCTTCAAGCAGAGTACCTCCATCTTTTGAGAGCTTGAGATTAGGGTCCATGGGTGTTGTGCTTGGTTTGCAACCTATCAGACCAGAATCATGCAAAATATCAAGTGCATATTTACGCTGATAGAGATGAATACCAGTAGAATTTCTTGCCACTTCCAGTCCTAAGAAATATTTTAGTGTACCGAGGTCTTTAATCTTGAATTTGGTGTGCAAAAAACTCTTGAGGTCTGAAATAGCATGAGGGTCATTAGATGCCACAACTATGTCATCAACATATACGACTAGTGTAAAGAAAGAATGTCCAGATTGCTTGGTGAAGAGACTATAATCAGCTCTAGATTGAATAAGACCAAAGCTGAGTAAGGATGATGAGAATTTAGCGTACCACTGCCGAGAAGCATGTTTAAGCCCATATAGACACACTTTGTCTTTTCCGCTTGCACACTTTGTCTTTTCCTTTAACCAAGTATCCCGGAGGAAGTTTCATGTAAACATCTTCTTCTAATTCTCCATGTAAGAAGGCGTTGTAAACATCAAATTGATGGAGAACCCAGCCTTTAATAGTAGCAATAGCCAAGAGAGTTTTGACAGTCACGAGTTTGGCAATGGGGGAAAAGGTTTCGTGATAGTCAAGTCCTTCTTGTTGTGTGTATCCTTTGGCAACGAGACGTGCCTTGTATTTTTCAATGGTGCCATCCGCGTGGTATTTTATTTTGTAAACCCACTTGGATCCGATAGCAGTTTTGCCTTGAGGAAGATCAATAATGTCCCAAGTATTATTTAATTCAAGAGCAGTGATTTCACTGTCCATTGCTTTATGCCAGTCAGAGAATTGAATAGCTTGTTTATATGATGTTGGTTTAGATT
Source organism: Osmanthus fragrans (assembly GCA_019395295.1). NCBI lineage: Eukaryota > Viridiplantae > Streptophyta > Magnoliopsida > Lamiales > Oleaceae > Osmanthus > Osmanthus fragrans. The sequence continues at coordinate 15,545,528 of CM033350.1, forward strand.
GTTTAATGATAGAAGCAGAGAAAATGGCATGTTGGGATGATAATTTTTAATGTGAAATAACAGATGATAAGGGATATGGATGAGTTTTATGTGAAGTACCTTTTTCTTGGGAGCAGATCAGCGAAGGGGGAGGGCCACCAACTTGTTGATAGTAGTAATCCTGTAGGTAAAGGGGTTATTTCTTGGGTCTGTCAAATTGTAGAGGAGTTGTTTGGAGTATTTGGAAAAATGGAGAAGGGGTAGATGTGGATATAAGTGATTGAGGAAGGGGTGACTGAGGTGGGGAAGTGATATCTGGTAGAGGGATAGAGTCGAAAATGTGAGGAATAAATTCTGGCAGCTGAATTGGTGAAGGAATATCTGGTGAAAGAGTAGAGTCGAAGTTGAGAGGGTTGATGACTGGTTGGTAAGTTGATAATGTAATATCTATTGAAGGTGTAGTGTTGAGGCCGAGAGTAATATCAGTCTTGCATGGGAAAACTTGTTCATAGAAAATGACATCATGAAGGTTAAAAATAGATTTGGTTTGTAAATCCAATATTTTATAACCTTTTACTCCAAAGGGGTATCCAAGAAGGATGCATTTTCTAGCACGGGTGTCAAACTTAAGGCGATGATTTGTCAAAGTGGAGGCATAGCATAGGCAGCCAAAGATTTTTAGGTGGCTATATGATGGTTTTACTTTGAATAAAAGTTGGTATGGTGTTTGATTTTGGAGATTGGGAGAAGGGGTTCGGTTAATTAGATAGGTGGCAGTAATAACACAATCATTCCAATAGGAAATGGGAATGCCAGGTTGAAAACATAAAGCTCGAGAAATGTTCAATATGTGTTGGTGTTTGCGTTCTACAATCCCGTTTTGTTGGGGACTTTCAACACAACTTTTCTAATGGATTATACCCTTTTCCATATAGAAAATTTGTCATGGAAAATTCCACACCATTGTCTGATTGAATGGTTTTAACTTTTGTTTGAAATTGGGTCTCTATAAGATAGCAAAAAGATTGAAGGAATGGTCGAGTTTATGATTTGTTTTTCATTAAATAAATCCATGTTGATCTTGTGAAGTCATCAACGATTGTAAGAAAGCATTTGGATCCATCATAGGCCATGTGAGAACAAGGTCTCCATATATCGCAATGGATTATATCAAAAGGTTGTTGTGCTCGTGTTTGACTAATGGGAAAAGATAAACGGTGCTGTTTTGATAAATGACAAGTATCACATGGAGAAATTTCATTCATGAATTTTTTATTCCATAAATCTTGTTGTAACAATAAAAGGCGGGAATCAGAGAGATGTCTCATTCTACAATGCCATAATTTATGCTCAGAATGGGGGCCAGAAATAGAATTAAAATGGAAAGGTAAATTAGAGAAGGTGGTAGAAAGGGCTTGAGCAGGTACTACTGTCAACTGTAAATGGTATAAGCCATTGTAAGCCTCACCCTTCCCAATCGTGCTCCAAGAGGAAAGGTCCTGCACAAAACAATCATTGGTGAAAAAAAAGCAAACAACAATTTATGTCCATAGTTAGCTTTCTGGGTGAAAGAAGATTAAAAGTAAATGAAGGAATGCGGAGAACATTTTTTAGAATAATGGTAGGAGTGAGCTGAATCGTGCCCCGATGAGTAACCTGTGCTTGATTACCATTTGGTAATTTAACATAGAAAAAAAAATTGTCAGTTCTGAGGTGTAAAGGGAGGTGTAGCAGATCATGTGATCTGTTGCACTCGTGTCTATAATCCATGGAATTTTTGAAGCTAAAGAGGATGAATTAAAAGTCGAGAGACATAAGAGAATACCAGATATGGCTAACGACGATGGATGAGTAGATACATGATTAGCAGTAGGTGTTGGGGTCTGGGACTGCAGCAAAGCAAGTAGATTGTGATATTGCTCTTGAGTCAAAACCTGCTTTTGACCAGTAGGGATCTGTTCTTGGTCAAAAATGCTAATTTGGTTAGAAAATGAATCCGTGAACTTGGTCCAATTGTGAAGCTTCTGACCTATTGGGTATCCATGTAGCTTGTAGCACCTGTCAACAGTGTGTCCAACAAGATTACAATGAGTGCATATAGGTTTTTCCAAATTAGGATTGGCTTTAAAACATTTTTCCAAATAATGGCCTAAAATTTTTCAATGAGTGCAAAAATGTTTTCTCTTTGGAAAACCAAACTGTTTGGTGGGATCTTTGTTGTAGGTAAAGTGGTTTTTGGTTGCAAAGGCAAGGGAATCAGAAGGGATAGGAGGGTTGGAAAGTTGTTTACGCTTTTCTTCTTGCTGGACAAGGGCATATACTTCACTTAAACTTGGTGGTGGCTTATGTAAAATAATTTGAGCTTTGATGTTAGTGAAAGAATCATTAAGTCCCATGAGGAACTTCATCATCCAGTCACGTTGCTGGTTGATAATGCAATTTTCATAGCACCACATACATGTGCAGGGCGATATGGTTTCAAAATTCACGAGTTCATCAAGCAAGCTCTTCAATTTTGAAAAATAAAAGCTGATTAAGTCGTCTCCTTGAGAGGGAGCATTGATAGATTGTTTCAAATCATAGAGCCGAGGACCATTGATTTGTGCAAAACGTTGTTCTAACTCAAGCCAAAGGGCGAGAGCAGTTTCAACATACACAACACTGTTCTTGATTTCCAAGGACATGGCATTTTGTAGCCAAGTTACAACCATGCCATTGCATTGAAGCCATGGTTCTAACAAGATACTGGAATCAGATGGTTGAGGAAAAGTTCCATCGATGAATCCTAGTTTCTTCTTGATACGCAAAGATCTGCGAATGGTGCGAGCCCAAGAATGGTAATTATCGACAGTCAAAGGTTGATTTGTGAGTAGTGTGTCAGGGACATCGTTGGGATTGAGAAAATAGGGGTTAGAAGGGTCTTTGGGATTGAGGTTAATGGTTTATAGTTCTACATCGTTGGGATTAGAAGGGTCTTTGGGGTTGAGGTTAATGGTTTCTGGTTTTGTCATTTTACTAGCTCTCATACCATAACAGAAATTGTAATAGCAGGAAAAATTGCTTTAGTATCTTTTTCCTTATTTTCCTTTACATTACAACTAAATTATATAGCAATGTACAGAATTATGTAAATAAAGAAATCAAATCCTAACAAGGAAAATACAAATATTCTAACATAATTACAGCTCAATCATTTGCATATATTCTAGGAGATTTTCTACTCCCTAATTTTAGCTGAGAAGATGCTGAGGAACTGTGATCATCCGTGATTGTGACAGCTGAATTGGATTGTTTTGATGGCATATTTTGAGTAAATTTCAACATAAGCTACAAATTTGAAGGAGAAATTATCTGCAAAAAATGGAGGGGAAGAAAAAATAAAGTTCTAAAAATTCAGTAAGGGCAATGTTGATCTCAAAAAATGCACCAACAGAATCCCGATCTAGTCCCCTCCACGTAGACGTCACCTGTACGCTAGAACACACCATTAGGAGGCAAAGCTAGTCGATCGAGAAAAAGGTCTAGCGACCGTTTACACTCCGACGGTCCAGTCAACGACCAGACAAAATATAAAGAAAGTGCAAAAGACACGAGAGGGGTTTGGGTAAGGTTTTGTTTTATACCTTTGATTGTGAATGGACTCGTCTATTTATAGAGAAATGAGATGGACCAAGTGGGTCCTAATAGGTTGAGTCCAAGCCCAAGATGAGGTTGCTTAATTTAATAGGTCCAATCCAATTGGAAAATGATGTGAACCCGACCAAGAAGGATCTTGAGAACCCATGAACAAGATAAATCAACCCAAGAAAGCTAGAAATCACGCCGCGTGTTGTTCAACCCGTACCAAGAACCAAGATTACACATAAGAAATCTGAGTCGTTGATTACCTAAAACAAGAACCTTGAAGTGGGAACGCAACAAAAGGATTGTGAAACCCTTTGATAAGTTCAAGATTATAACTTTAAGCCACCAAGAAGTTGGAAGAATAAAATTCTCAAATATTATAATTCTCTCAAAAATTGTCAAAAGTTCCATAATACAATGTAAAATAAAGTATTTATATCATCTAAGAAAACCCTAAGAAAATCGGAATTAAGAATTCCAAAAATAAGAAAAGTTTCCAAAAATAAAGAATCCTAGTCAAAATAGAATTATTCATGAAAAGAAGTTTTCTCCCGATTTTTAGTCTATGCGGCCCCATAGTTAAATCCTATGCATTCGCAGAGAAGAGAGGATGGCTGCCTTGAAACTCCCCGTCGGTATGCATGCGACCGCATGTGTTGGGCGACTATGCGGTTGCATAGTTGTCCGATCCAGCCTTTATTTCCTTTGCTCGAATCAAGTTCTTCCAAACGGTTTCGGCTCTCGACCCCAACACGTATCTTGTCCATTGGCATGTTAACTTCACACATTTGAACTCCATAGCTCGATCCATCGATTTGTGCGATATTGTTGACCCTAAATAGCTTTGAACGCGCTCTTAATCTCTTCTCAATGACTATTGAATTCTTGGTAATTTGTAGCGCACCCCGGATCATATCAAAAAATCTATGTCGAGTTGGCCAATGTGGGACTCCCTCTATCATGCGTATGGCATGTAATTTATAGGTGTAACGGTAGTCTCACAAGTCTATGTCGTACATTCATGTGCGGATTGGACTTTGAAATATAAGCTACCAAATAAGTGAGGTCTTACAGATTGCCTTCAAAAATATGAGTAGCTCCAATAAATGAGGACTCACGAATTGCCTCAATAATATAAATCGATTTAATAAATGATGACTTATGAACTGCCCCGAAAATATCTGTATGAGCCTGAATAAGCGAGGACTTACAGATTTCCTTGAAAGATGGCGCATATAATTTATCAAAATTTTGGTAGCATCTCCTCTATAATAAGGATTAAATCAACCTATAATACAACATAATATCTCCACAGCACATATAAAATAACTTTGGATCTATTTGCACCTCAAATTACTCATGACGATAAAGTGAATATTGACATTTCAAATTTCTCCAAGATATAATATGCAGGGAGCCTATCATATATCATAGCACGTCATATACTTGCACAACTTAGTATAACATTAGTGCTATAGTGAAGCAAGTAACATGATGTCGATAATAAAATGAAAATGATGATAACATAGCATACGTACTTGGTAATGAAAATAATGTCATGTGTCATGATACATGCTAGCAGTGATGTGACATGCATACTTAAAAACAATAATATAATGCATATTTTGGTAGTAGTAATGTAATGATACTAAGTTATTAGTATCATTATAGTCCGCCTAATTTGAGTCGAATATTTATATGCGAGTCAGACTTGAAATATAAGTTATTGTGATGAAGCTGATGTTGAGACGAGATTGAATATATAAGCAGTTGTGATAAGCTGATGCAAAGGTGATGTTCTGAATGTAAGTAGCAGAGACTATGTTCTGGACATAAGTTGCAGGCATGGTGCTTTGGACATAAGTAACTATGATAAGCTAGCATCCTTATATGGGGTGGTACATTCATGACAAGGGTTTCCTCCATAATGTTTGATCTAGCCATGAAAAGGGTTAACCTCTAAGGTAGTAAGGTATGGCTCCTTATGAGAGGCATCACACTTGTCCTTTACGAGACTGTTTTACTTCTTTACAAGAGGATGACACTTCCGTATAAAGGCTTTCTCCATGGTGTTTGACCCAGCCATAGAACGCTTGGTCTTTGTAGGTATTAAGATAGGCCGTCTGTTGACTACATCTTTAATGTTTTGATCATAACAAACAAGATTAATATTGTTTCTAACAATTGATTTTGAATGATGATAGTTCAATGTTAAAATCAATCAAGCATTATAAATCGGACTCGAAATAAAGATCAAAGTGAAGTTAAGCATTCAAGTCAAATAATTCGAGACGAGAGTTTGAAAGATTAATGCCAAGAAAAATCAAGATCAATAGCATGAGAGACGAACCAAAGAAAGATCAAGACGAGAAGTTCAAGAGCCAAGAGCCAAATTTCGAAGTAAGATCAAAGACTATGCATTCTAGTTCATATGTAAAGGTATAACACTTTTATCTTTAGTAATGAATGACAATAGCTCAAAAATTAATTTGACCACAAAAAGTTATTTTCATTATCATGTGCATAAAATATTTTAATTAAAAGTAAGATTGATTTTCAAAATTAAAACATCATTTATAAGTTTACATTTTTCAAAACAAAAAAGTCAACGGTCAATGGTTGACCGGCCAAGTGGCGATCGACCGCCAATAAAAAATCTGAACAGTCCAAAATTTGACCGTTCTGACGGTACAAACGATCATATTGGTCATCAGGAAATTGGCGGTCGACCGGATTGATCATCCGAATGAGCAGAACTTTTCCGTTTTGATGGCTATAAATATCATTTCACTTTGCATTCATTCTAACAATTTGACGAGAACTTTTTTGTGAAGTATGTGAGTGAAAAATCTTGTTTGAGCCTACATCTTTACATTCATTTCATTTATTTATTCAGAACAAAAACTTTGATTATTAAATCAAATTTCTTGATTCCATCAAAGTTTTTCCATATTTCTTTGTGCTTAACTTTTTTATATCAATTTTCAAAGAGAGATATTTTCTTGAAGAAGGTATCTGCACTTATATTGTGTAAATCTTTCTACTTCTTCATATTTGAAACTTTGATTTTAAATCAAATTTCTTGAATCAACTTCTCTTATAAAAGCTTTTCATATCTCCTTGTTCTTAACTTATTTATATCAATTTTAAAAGAGAGATATTACTTGAGAAGATCTTTTTGAACTTACATAGTATATATTTAATCTTAATCTTCTCATTGTGAAACTTTGATTGATTGAATCAAACTTGCAAAATTATCGTATTTATCAAAAAAATTCATTTCTCTCATAGTGCTTAATTTATTACAATCATTCATTAAAAGACATAGATATATATTGAGAAGATTCATTGAACTTACATTTGATTTATATCTTCATCATCTTCTCATTGAAACACTTTCATTGATTGAATCTAATTTTTAATTATCATATTCATCAAAAAAATTCATCTAACACTTGAGCTATCATTTATTACTATTCATTGAAGTGTTAGCATCTCTTATTGCTTAACTTGATTGTATTATTTATCAAGAGAGGAATTCCATTATAAAATCATTTGGATAAAGTGTGGGTCATATTGAGGTCCCGTAAAACTCAATAGTTTGGGTCGTGTTGAGGTCCCGGAAAGCTCAATGTTGTAAAAGGATCTATGCTCCTTGGTTGTAAGTCACCGAAAGCATTGTAAAGGATTGGATTGCACCGTAAGCCAATCAACATAGTGAAAAAGGCATTGCTTGTGTCGGAGAGCTTGGTAACGGGGGACGTAGATCATTGTATTGGATTGAACCTCCATAATTATATCGTTTGCATCCTCTCTCCCTTTTACTTATCGCTTTTATATTTGGATTTATTATTTAAATTAATCTATTTAGTTTTTACTTGCTTGAATTTAGATTAATTTACCGCCTTTACATTGTGTTCATTACTTGTTCTTAATTGGTTTTGTACTTAAAACGTGAGTTCATTTTCGAAAAAGTTTTAATAACCAATTCCCCCCCCCCCCCCCCTCTTGGTTAGCTATTCTTGGGCTTTCAATTGGTATCAGAGTAAGGTGCACATTTTGAAATTAAGATTCTACAATCTTGAGCAATGGCTAACCATATTTTTCATAATCTCGAGGGATGTTCTACAAAGCGTCCTCCTCTATTTGATGGTACAAATTATAACTATTGGAAGACTAGAATGACAATATTTATTCAGTCAATAGATTATAATATTTGGGAAGTTATTGAATGTGGTCCCTATGTGCCTACAAAAATTATTAAAGTTGATGGAAAGCCGGATCGAATTATTCCCAAACCTAGAGAGGAATATAATGAAGAAGATAAAAGAAAATTATCTTTAAATGCTAGAGCCAAAAATATATTTTATTGTGCTTTAGATAGAAATGAATTTAATCGTATTTTTACATTTGATTCCGCTTATGATATTTGGAAAGCTTTAGAAATTACTCATGTTGGAACTAGTAAAGTGAAAGAAACAAAGATAAATCTCTTAGTTAAAGATTTTGAAAACTTCTTTATGAAGGAAAATAAACCGATTATTGACATGATCACTCGTTTTACCAATATTGTTAATGGCCTCAAATGGTTTGATTGAAAATTTACTAACGGTGAGCTTGTGAGTAAAGTGCTTAGGTCACTCTCGGAAGAATGGAATCCATTGAGAATGTTGATGGACAACACCAAAGATATCAACACATATCCATTGGAGGAGCTCTATGGAACATTGATGACATATGAACTAAATCGCACCGAGACGAAGGAGAAAACAATGAAAAGCATAGAAGAAGAAAAGAGTCAAATTGCTTTTAAGATGAAAATAGATGAAAGCACTTCAAGCAAAAATGTGAATGATGAAGAATTTGGTGATCTAGTTATTCTTGTGAAAAATTGGAGGGGTTTTTGCACTAATCGTCAATTACAAAAGAAAGAAGAAAACTGCAAAGAAATAATAGATTTACCAAAAAGAAACCACTTCAATCAACATGTGATGAAAGTGATGATAAAAACCATGAAGAAGATGGAAGTCAAGAGGAAACTGCCAACATGTGCTTCATGGCTATTGATGATGAGTAAATTCAAATGAAAATTGTTCATATGACGAATTATTTACCTCTTATGATGAAATTCTTGAAGAATTTGAAAAACTTGCTTTAAACCATTCGATCCTTAAAAAGAAGAATTCATTATTGGAAAATGAGGTAAAAAAAAATTTTAAAATTCAAAATGATTTTGAAAAATGAAAAGTTTATCATGATTCTTTACTTAAGGAGAATTCCTCTTTACAAGAAAAGATTTTAGATTTGATTTAAATTGTTCACAAATTTACTCAAGGCAAGAAAAATTTGGATTTAACGCTTGGTGAACAAAAATGTGTTTTTGACAAAGGAGGAATTGGATACAAACCATTTTTAAAACAAAAGTTTCTTGAAAATTTCTTTGTTAAAGCCTCTATTTCCCCCATTTCAAATGGTACATGTAATTTTTGTAATAAAAATGGACATGTAACTTTTAATTGTTCAATCAAAAAGAGGTTTCACTTTATGAGCAAATATAAGTGGATTCCAAAGTCTACAAATACTAACAATCAAGGACCCAAAGTTGTGTGGGTACTAAAGAACAAAATTAAATTTTTTTTTGAAGGTACCAAAGAAAACAAAGAGCAAACGGTCTTGAGATAGTGGATGTTTGAGCACATGACCGGGAAACAAAGTTCTACTCTCAAAAAGAAAGGATGGAGTTCAAAATGAAAGAATTGAAGTTAATGAACACTCCAAAGTATTCATCAATCTAATTGAATGATCAAGGTATATTCGTAAACATAACAAAATATCAAGGTATGGTCGAATCTCTTATTTTTACTTAACCACCATTTGACTCGATTTTATGTTTAGTGTGTGATTATGTGCTAGAATTCTATCCAGTACTCAAGAATCACACCCTAATGTCATAAAACAAATTTTAGATATCTTAGTGGCACTAAAACATTAGATATTTGGCATTCAAAGGCACCCACCTTGATTTATTAGCCATCAATTGGTCAAATGGTTCTACTAAGCATCTAGCTCTTGATAGACTTTCACATATTTAAAGAGGTTTGGATACTCTAGAAATTTGTGGCTAATGTGTTTATGTGTTACATTATGCCTCCATAATAAAATTTTATGTCCAACTGAGAATAAATCTAGTTTTATGTTTTTGAAATGTGCTATGAAATTTGTTGTGGTCTATTTTGCTTTGATATCCATTGTTCAATCTTTTTATCAAGCTTAAAAAGAATGATGTTGGTCATGATACTTTTAAAAATAGTGCCAAAAGAAAAATCATTGAAATTATTGACATTTACCCATCTTCCCTTATTGAAAATGTTCTCTTAATAGATAACATTAAACATAATAGGTTTTAGTCATTTTTTTGTGATAAATGTTATCATATCTAATTTGATTCTTCCGTATTAAGAATGCTACATCAAAATGAGTGATGTTTATAGGAAGTCAAAATAAGAATGTGTATGTCATAAACATTGAGGTTGAAGTGAAGAAAAATGTTTATCACGTTTAAAAGATACTTGATTGTGGCATAGAAGATTAGATCATGTTTGCATGAACCTACTTTCAAATATCTTCAAAAATTGTTAAAAATATGCCACATTTGAAATTTAAGAAAATTTGTGATGCATGTGAATTTGGAAAAACAAGTGAAGAGTTCTTTCTAAGTTAAGCAATACTCTTCAATTACAAAACATGCTCAACTTCTTCACATGAATCATTTTGGACTATATTGAATCATATGCTCAAACTCGTTGATTACTTTTCTTGATTCACTTATGTCCTATTTTGGAGCTTAAAGTATGAAACTCTGAATCATTTAAACATTGTAAAAATGTTCAAAATGAAAAATGATACATTATTATATGCTTGAAGTAATCATGATGAAGAATTTGATAATATTGATTTTGGTGATTTTTGCTATGAACTTTTTTTTGGCTCATAGAACTCCTCAATAAAATGGTGTTGTAGAAAGGAAGAATCACACATCGCAAGAAATGACTAAGGCTATTCTAAATGAAAATAGTTTGGTTTCAAATGCTAAAATTTGGGAATTATCAATGAATTTGAAGTTTGTCGCTAAATTGAATTTATGTTAAAGATTCGCGTATGATTGATTCTATGTGCATAGTTGGTTGGAATGTATAAAATTTTTGTCTAAATGATTATGCTTTCATAATTTCATCACTTATGCTTTGATTATTATTTTACTATAAATGTGATGATTATCCTCTAATTGAAACTTGCATATATGTGGCAACTTATGCTTAATTTAGGGGAAATATACTACTATGGTTGACTTAAAGTTTTGATTTTATATACCATAATATTCCTCTCATATGTGCTAAATTTTTGTTTACGCTAAAAAGGGAAGATATATAGATGATTATGCATGAAAGGGTGAATATTGAAAGAATGAATATATAAGTTACATGCATGTTGATAGGGAGAATATAAGTGAAAACGATAGGGGGAAATCTTCCGTTGTCTCCTATGGTCGTGTTTTGATCTTAAAAACTATATCTTTTTGCTTATGCCAAAAGGGGGAAATGAAGTGAGATGATTATGTATGCTTTGATTTGGTATTGAACAAATGGTTATTGATTTGTAAAAGTTATGGGGAATATGAATTACATGATAAATTTATAAATGTATATTCTCTAATCAATTGTTTAATCTTACATTGCACATCATCTTGTTTGTCATAATCAAAAATGGGGAAATTGATGACCTACCAAAATTGACACACCCAAAAGGGGGTCAAAATAAATTCCTTACTTTTCTAAAAATGTGTCGTTCAGTAGTAATGTGCAAGTAAGGGTCATTCCCGCAGAGGATTGTTTTCAATTACGTCAATTGCAATAAGAAAATAAAAATGTGCAAATAAGTAAATAGAGGGGGGTTGGGTTTGATTTAAACTAAAGAAAGTAATAAATGCATAAAGTAAAAGACTAAAATAAAAAGGAAACAAAGGAGTGGAAATGTGATCGAGGGATATTTCTTCGCCGCTAGAATGATTTTTCTTTCAATGTTCACAAAGGATTTTCGTTCAAAAGATTAACAACAATTCGAGAATAATCACAAGCGCAATTACCTCCAACTCTCCTTAATTTTAGTTGAATAAGAAAAGCTTCGTTACCCAACCCTAATCATCAAATAACCTAGGAAAAGCTTCGCTAGATTTAATTCAACAAAAGCATTAACACGAGAGAGTCAAATTGAACTAAGCGCAAACTCGCAAGCTCGGTTTACTAACTTAGGTATTAATCCACATATATTCAATTGAATAGCGATTACGTACTACCGTCAATCAAAATATATTTGCCACTAGGTTTTGGAATAAATAGCAATTACGGACTACAAATCCCAAAATAGCATATATTGTATCAACTCAATCATCTAGTTGGCCCGCTAAATAATCAAGAATAACAATGAACACATTAAGCACAATGGATTAACCACATCAATCTCAAGAAAGCATTAAAGCACAAATCAATAGAAATTCATTATAGGGTTCCAAAATAACCCCCAATCACATAGGTTTATCTATCCATAGAGCATTTACATAAACCCAAACAAAATACTACAACAAAAAGCTAAAAACGAATTTAAAGAAGGAAGGAAAATCTTATTGAAGGAAGATAGATGGCTCAAGTCTTCAATCTCCAAGGGTCTCCTCCTTCTTCATCTCGTCTTCCACCATTGTTGTAGAGGAAGGAACACCAGATTTTCTCTTGATTTTGGTCGATTTCCCCACTCCTTTCTTGCCCTAGAAATGGTCCCAAAAGGTAGTATTTATAGTAGGTTGAAGGTAGGAGGTGATTTGGGTTGAAAACAGGTCAAAAAAGGGTCAAAAATCACGTTTTCGCGCTACCCGGGAATTTGGGCGCGGCATTCTGAAAATTCCTGTTTTATAGGCGCCGTGGCGCCTATTTCCAGCGCTATGGCGTCGGTCAATCTGAAAATTTATCCGGTTTTATGTTTTTGAGCGCCGTGGCGCCCATCTTCGACACCATGGCGCATGGCTTGCTGAAACATTGATTTACACACCATTTTTCACCACTTTCAAGCCCCAATTCAATCACCATTTCTTCATGGTTTAGATCGCCAAATCTTGGAATATTTCGTTTTTAATTCTTTTGGCTCAATTCTTGCTCAAAATCCCTCATAATCTTCAATCAACTTGGGATACCACCTATAGAACAAAAGGAACAAAATAAGGAACAACTTACTAATGAAAATCTAACAACTATCGAAATTTAAAGGTCTAAATAAGTGCAAAATCCGCACTTATCAATGACCTATGGTTGACTTCATCCTTAATATTTTGATCATAACAAACAAGATTAATATTGTTTCTAACAATTGATTTTGAGTGATGATAGTTCAATGTTAAAATCAATCAAGCATTATAAATCGGACTCGAAATAAAGATCAAAGTGAAGTTAAGCATTCAAGTCAAATCATTCGAGACGAGAGTTTGAAAGATTAACGCCAAGAAAAATCAAGATCAAGAGCATGAGAGACGACCAAAGAAAGATCAAGACGAGAAGTTCAAGAGCCAAGAGCCAAACTTCGAAGCAAGATCAAAGACTATGCATTCTAGTTCATATGTAAAGGAATAACACTTTGATCTTTAGTAATGAATGACAATAACTCAAAAATCAATTTGCGCACGAAAAGTTATTTTCATTATCATGTGCATAAAATGTTTTAATTAAAAGTAATATTGATTTTCAAAATTAAAACCTCATTTATAAGTTTACATTTAAAAAAAAAAAAAAGTCAACGGTCAACGGTTGATCGGCCAGGTTTGAAAAATCTGAACGGTCCAAAATTTGACTATTCTGACGGTACAAACGGTCATATTGGTCATCCGAAAATTGACGGTCGACCGGATTGGTCATCCAGATGAGCAGAACTTTTCCGTTTTGATGGCTATAAATATCATTTCACTTTGCATTCATTCTAACAATTTGACGAGAACTTTTTTGTGAAGTATGTGAGTGAAAAATCTTGTTTGAGCCTACATCTTTACATTCATTTCATTTATTTATTCATAACAAAAACTTTGATTATTAAATCAAATTTCTTGATTCCATCAAAGTTTTTCCATATTTCTTTGTGCTTAACTTTTTTATATCAATCTTCAAAGAGAGATATATTCTTGAAGAAGGTATTTGCACTAATATTGTATAAATCTTTCTACTTCTTCATATTGAAAACTTTGATTTTAAATCAAATTTCTTGAATCAACTTATCTTATAAAAGCTTTCCATATCTTTTTTTTTAACTTATTTATATCAATTTTAAAAGAGAGATATTACTTGAGAAGATCTTTTTGAACTTACATAGTATATATTTCATCTTAATCTTCTCATTGTGAAATTTTGATTGATTGAATCAAACTTGCAAAATTATCGTATTTATCAAAAAAATTCATTTCTCTCATAGTGCTTAATTTATTACAATCATTCATTAAAAGACATAGATATATATTGAGAAGATTCATTGAACTTACATTTGATTTATATCTTCATCATCTTCTCATTGAAACACTTTCATTGATTGAATCTAATTTTTAATTATCATATTCATCAAAAAAATTCATCTAACATTTGAGCTATCATTTATTACTATTCATTGAAGTGTTAGCCTCTCTTAGTGCTTAACTTGATTGTATTATTTATCAAGAGAGGAATTCCATTATAAAATCATTTGGATAAAGTGTGGGTCATATTGAGGTCCCGTAAAACTCAATAGTTTGGGTCGTGTTGAGGTCCCGGAAAGCTCAACATTGTAAAATGATCGGTGCTCCTTGGTTGTAAGTCACCGGAAGCATTGTAAAGGGTTGAATTGCACCGTAAGTCAATCAACATAGTAAAAAAGGCCTTGCTCGTGTCGGAGAGCTTGGTAACGGGGGACGTAGATCATTGTATTGGATCGAACCTCCATAATTATATCGTTTGCATCATCTCTCCCTTTTACTTATCGCTTTTATATTTGGGCTTACTATTTAAATTAATCTATTTAGTTTTTACTTGCTTGAATTTAGATTAATTTACCGCATTTACATTGTGTTCATTACTTGTTCTTAATTGGTTTTGTACTTGAGCGTATTTGTTTAATTGTTAAATTGGATATTACATTAAAACGTGAGTTAATTTTCGAAAAAGTTTTAATAACCAATTCACCCCCACCCTCTTGGTTAGCTATTCTTGGGCTTTCAATTGGTATCAGAGTTAGGTGCTCATTTTGAAATTAAGATTCTACAATCTTGAGCAATGGCTAACCACATTTTTCAAAATCTCGAGGGATGTTCTACAAAGCGTCCTCCTCTATTTGATGGTACAAATTATAACTATTGGAAGACTAGAATGACAATATTTATTCAATCAATATATTATAATATTTGGGAAGTTATTGAATGTGGTCCCTATGTGCCTACAAAGATTATTAAAGTTGATGAAAAGTCTAATCGAATTATTCCCAAACCTAGAGAGGAATATAATGAAGAAGATAAAATAAAAATATCTTTAAATGCTAGAGCCAAAAATATACTTTATTGTGCTTTAGATAGAAATGAATTTAATCGTATTATTACATGTGATTCCGCTTATGATATTTGGCAAGCTTTAGAAATTACTCATGTTGGAACTAGTAAAGTGAAAGAAACAAAGATAAATCTCTTAGTTAAAGATTTTGAAAACTTCCTTATGAAGGAAAATGAACCAATTGTTGACATGATCACTCGTTTTACCAATATTGTTAATGGCCTCAAATGGTTTGATCGAAAATTTACTAACGGTGAACTTGTGAGTAAAGTGCTTAGGTCACTCTCGGAAGAATCGAATCCATTGAAAATGTTGATAGACAACACCAAAGATATCAACATATATTCATTGGAGGAGTTCTATGGAAAATTGATGACATATGAACTAAATCGCACCGAGACGAAGGAGAAAACAATGAAAAGCATAGAAGAAGAAAAGAGTCAAATTGCTTTTAAGATGGAAATAGATGAAAGCACTTCAAGCAAAAATGTGAATGATGAAGAATTTGATGACCTAGTTTTTCTTGTCAAAAATTGGAGGGGTTTTTGCACTAATCGTCGATTACAAAAGAAAGAAGAAAAGTGCAAAGAAAAGAATAGATTTACCAAAAAGAAAGCACTTCAATCAACGTGTGATGAAAGTGATGATGAAGACCATGAAGAAGATGGAAGTCAAGAGGAAACTGCCAACATGTGTTTCATGGCTATTGATGATGAGGTAAATTCAAATGAAAATTGTTCATATGACGAATTATCTACCTCTTATGATGAAATTCTTGAAGAATTTGAAAAATTCGCTTTAAACCATTCGATCCTTAAAAAGAAGAATTCATTATTGGAAAATGAGGTAAAAAAAACTTTTTAAAATTCAAAATGATTTTGAAAAATGAAAAGTTTATCATGATTCTTTACTTAAGGAGAATTCCTCTTTACAAGAAAAGATTTTAGATTTGACTCAAATTGTTAACAAATTTACTAAAGGCAAGAAAAATTTTGATTTAATGCTTGGTGAACAAAAATGTGTTTTGACAATGGAGAAATTGGATACAAACCATTTTTAAAACAAAAGTTTCTTGAAAATTTCTTTGTTAAAGCCTCTACTTCCCCCATTTCAAATGGTACGTGTAATTTTTGTAATAAAAATGGACTTGTAGCTTTTAATTGTTCAATCAAAAAGAGGTTTCACTTTGTGAGCAATTATAAGTGGATTCCAAAGTCTACAAATACTAACAATCAAGGACCCAAAGTTGTGTGGGTACCAAAGAACAAAATTAAATTTCTTTTTGAAGGTACCAAAGAAAACAAAGAGCAAACGGTCTTGAGATAGTGGATGTTTGAGCACATGACCGGGAAACAAAGCTCTACTCTCAAAAAGAAAGGATGGAGTTCAAAATGAAAGAATTGAAGTTAATGAACACTCCAAAGTATTCATCAATCGAATTGGATGATCAAGGTATATTCGTAAACATAACAAAATATCGAGGTATGGTCGAATCTCTTATTTTTACTTAACCACCATTTGACTCGATTTTATGTTTAGTGTGTGATTATGTGCTAGAATTCTGTCCAATACTCAAGAATCACACCTTAAGCAGAGGCAGAGATGTGATAAGCTCTTTGATAATAGATATAGTTGTATTATAGCTAATGCAGAGGTGTGATGAGCTTTTTGAAGATATGAAACTGTAATACAGTTGAAGCAGAGGCATGATATGCTCTTTAAGATCGGTGCAACTGTAATGCAATCAATGCTGAGGCAGTATGAACTCTTTAAAAATAGATATAGCTATATTATAGCTAATGTAGAGGAATGATGAGCTCTCAGAAGATAGACAGTTGTAACGTAGTTGAAGTAGAGACGTGATAAACTTTCTAAAGATAGGTACAACTGTAATGGAACAACTCGTATAGTGAGGCATTGTGTAGAGGTAGGAATGAATATCGAGTTGGTGGCTCGTCTCCAACTATCAGAGTCTTATAAGCTGGCCTCTAGTAGATGATATCTTATAACTGCTCGACGATAGTGAGGACAAGGAGTAAGTATCTTGCAAAGCCAAGGAATTTATCTAGCGAAGCGTGGAATAAACATCACGTAAAGCTAGGAATGAGCATCTGGTGAATAGCTCTCAAACTATCAGAGTCTTATAGTTGGCCTCAGAGAGACGATGTCTTACAACTAGACTCGACGATAGTGAAAGGCAAGAAATAAGCATCTCGCAAAGTCAGGAATAAGCATTTGGCGAGGCAAGGAATAAACATAGTAGGCTAGGAATAAACATCTCGCAGAGCGTGACATCTCGAAGAGCGAGTGTTTTTTAAGTATTTTTAAAAATTTAAAAATTTATTTTTTAAAAATTTATATTTTTACTCTTCAAAAATTTTATTTAAACGCTTATTTTACATTTTCGAGTGTTTTCAAAAAATTCGCTTCAAACTCTCAAAATGTTAACAATGGGTTTTGAATTTTATGTTATAGATTTAACCTTGTTTTCAAAAATCCATTTTCAAAAATTTCAGACCAAACACATTTTCAATATTTTACAAAACAGAAAAATGAAAACAGTTTGAAAACAACAAATCAAACGTACCTTAAGTTTTCAATATATGAAAACAAGAATTTGGGCGAGATTGTATGATGTGAGAAAGTAATCATAAACTTGAATTAAGATTAGATTAATCGGAGAGACACATAGAGAGTCTATTCTTGAATGCATTGATTATTAGAACAGTTGTGATTTTTGATTTTATATAACAAATTTGGGTAATTAGCACATAACATTCTTTCATTTTTGCTATTATTGTGGAAAACGTTATTACCTACTATTTTTTGGATATTTTCACCCTTATTTTCACATTTCATTGCCCAAAAAGTCATTTTTATCTACTTCCCTAATTAAAAGATGTGAAATAACAAATATACTCTTATAATTAATTTTTTTTTTTTTTTTTTTTTTTTTAAAAAAAGGACTTGTTGCAACAATAATTCCATTTTTTTTTTTTTAAAAAGTGCAAACGAGTTTTATATAAATTATTAAAAGGCTAATTAGCACATAACATCTCTATCTTTTACTATTATTGTAAAAAAAAAAAATGTCACTACCTTTAAAATTTTAGCATTTTTACCCTTAATTACACTTTTAATTTCGAATTTCTCAATAAAAGATGTGAAATGATGAATACGTCCTCCTATTTTTTTTGTAAAAAAAAAAAAAAAAAAAAAGACAATTAACTTTTTTTTAGTTTTTAACTTTTTAATATTTATTTGGGACTCGTTTGCACATTTTTAAATTTTTTTAGTTTTAATTTTAATAATTTATTTGAGATTCGTTTGCACTTCTTTTTTTTAAAAAAAAAATCTATTTTTTTTTAATAATTTATTTGGGACTCATTTGCACTTTTTAAAAAGATTGGACTATATTACAATTAGTTCTTTATTTTTCTTTTTTTAAATATGAAAATATATTTGTCATTTCACAGCTTTTTATTGATAAATTGGATGAAAGTGAATAAAATTGATAGTTTGCGCAATTAAAGATTTAATTAAAGGTGAAAATAATAAAAAGTAAAAGGTATGGATTTTTTCACAATAATAATGAAATGTAGGGAAATTATGTGCTAATTACCATTATACTAATTTATTTTGAACCCGTTTGTACTTTTTTAAAGAATTCAAGACTATGGTTGCAATTAGTTCTTTCTTTTCTTCTTATTTTATTTAAATGGAGGATATATTCATCATTTCATTGCTTTTAATTAAGAAAAAAAGATGTAAATGACAGTTTGGCAATGAAAAGTGAAAATAAGGGTAAAAATGTTTTAAAAAATGAAAGTAAATGACGTTTTCTACAATAATAATGAAAAATAAAGATGTTATGTGTTAACTACCCTATCAAAGTTTTATGGATTGAAAAAGTTGCATAGGGAAAAAAAAATAGCTAATGTAATTTCCACTTCTATCCATGCCAGTTGGAGCCTACTTGTATGTCTTCCAAGCCCCACTCCTCAAATTACCTATGTAAAACCTTTTTGGATAAAAAATAAAATTGAAACTCGAGTTAGATGTTTTGGGTCATGTCACGGGTTGCTCATTCAACTTTAGAAAATCATCCGATAATCACTCAACTCACTCTATCACTCACCGATGAATTTTCTCCCACTTGCAGCCAATGTGGATGACAAAAATTCATATGGGACAGTTCAAGAGTTAATTAAACCACTGCTCACTAACATTTAGGTATGGTTACTACTTGCTCACCCTAAAATAAAATGTTATCGACTGCTCACTCACTTTTGAAAAGAGTTACCCATCCATCACCTGATTGTTTCCATCCGTCTACTTCGACCAAAAAAAAATCACACGTGGCGGATGAAAATCTTACGTGTCAATTAACCCCGTTAATTTTTGCCATCTAGGATTTAAATTCACGTTTTTCCCTTCATTCAATTGAAAATCACATTCATTCCCTTCATTTCTAATTCTTTACAGCTCTAACTCTGAACCCATTTCTTCTCCCCACAAATAGATTCATTTTCTCACCATCATATGGAGCTTCTAGTGCAGTAATTCTGGTTATTTCATTTATGCAAGAAGCTACTGCAACTTTCACATCAATATCTGAATGCTTCAAAAGCTCATCCGCAACCAATGCCTTCATGAGCGGAGAAAGAGCAGTTTGCATGGGCACACTGACGGACCCACATGGGGTCATGTGGTGTCAACTGACACCACAATTTTTTTATTTTTTTTATTTTTAATGATCCAAAAATCTGTCCTACAGCAATGTTGAAGCTGCTTCCTTCTGCAGGAAAAACCAGCACAGCCCCTTTTGAAGATACCAAAGCAGGAAAAATTCCCATTCTCTTTATTTTCAAGCATCATTCAACAATTTTCTTGATTTTGCATTTTAGTCTTCATTTGAGCTTTCTGTCAAATGTTGATGGTCTCCGACTCTCCGCAGACCAAAAATATTATGAACCGCGGCTAGTTGCTTAGCAATGAATTGAACGGAATCATACAAGGGAATTCATGTGGTATTGGGGGGAAAAACGATTTAGTTTCTCATTGTGGTGTGATGCCTTTTTGAGTGATACCAGAAGTTAAACTTGTATTCAGTTTGTTTATCATTGTGTAATTAAAAATAAAATTGTATTGAAGAATTTTTTTGGTGAAATTTGATGTCTTTGCATAACATGATTATAAAAATAAAATTATAAAGTTGAACAGCCTTCTTCAATGAAAAATTATTCTTCTTTCTCCACTGCTTCTACAGAAAGTGAGAAAAAACAATGTTTTCAACCTCGAAGAAACTGAGCTGAGATTGGAGTTACCTAGTTCAGATTTTTTATAAAAAAAACTGTATTTCAATTTTTGACCCCACAACTTCAAATGTCTGGCTCCGTCCCTGCATGGGCAGGAGTTCATCAAGAGAATCCAGAGGCTGAAGAAGCCTATTCCCAGCAGCCGCCAGCTCTTCTTCCATCTTTTTATTGGAACGCGAAATCGTTTTTGTTAGCGAAATCTACATTGTGTTTTTTTATTATTTTCCAAACTATATTAACTATTGATGTTCGATTAACTACTTGTTACAGGATTGGTATTATTGGGCTGCAAATCATGTAAATGAATGAAGCTCCAGCTACGTTCGGAGTGAAAGCTCAAGGGTAATCAAGTTCATCCTAATATCGTCCATTAATAAACATGTGAAATAATTTTTGTAATCATATAAGACGACTTATACAGGCAAAACTCGTGCCTAGGAGACCTTCGAGGATGCCTATATCTAAAGTGAAACGGCCATTACCAGCATCTAAATTTTAATTCATGCCATTGCAATTGATAGATAACCAAGAGAGAGAGAGAAAGAGGGCAGCCTGGTAAGTGTGTTTTTACACACTTATTTGACACTTTTTCTAATTTATTATTGATAAAAATTGAGTTGATTTCTATGCATAATTGTGTATTTTGTACTTTTGTAGGCTAAAACCCTCTAGGGAAGTAAAACGACCAAATAGAGAAGAAAAGGGACTAAAAATGAACAAAGTTGTGAAGTTGGGGACTTAAGTGCAAAAGTCTAAAAGATGAAGGACTTGAAGTGCAATTATGGAAGGGCTGAAATGTAATAAAAATCAAAGTATGAGGACCAAATTGCACTAAATCAAAGTTGAAGGACTGCATTACACTGGACCAGAAGGCTGAAGGACCTGAGCTGCAAAATCATTTAAAACATGCGACCGCATGGGTTTTAACCATGCGGCCGCACAGGTTAATCAGAGACGTCAAACTATTTTCTTGATTTGCCTATGCGACCGCATAGGATTGAACTATGCGGCCGCATAGAGTTAAAACTCAATGGCGGTCTAATTTTCTTGCACGATTTTTTTGGTCAAATTTTGGTATTATTTTTGGCTTATTTTAATGTTGGATATTTTGGCTGTCTCACAAAATATCCCGTAATATCTAAATTATATTAGTATTGTATTATTTCCCTCCCTTATTTATACTACTTTGGTCTATTGTTACAAACACATTTGCACACACTTCTCTCTCCATTTTTTTTTCTCTCTCTCTCTCTCTCTCGAAAATCTCTCTCTTTCTTTCCATTTAACTTAGTTTTAATTTATTTTGTGTTTTGTAGGTTAATTTGTTGAAGGAAGTGGTGGAAAACAAGAGATTACACAAAGAATACTTGGAGAAATGTATTGAAGAAGTGCAAAAATCCATTTACAAGGGTTTTATCTTTAGTTTTTGTGTTCTTCAATCATATATCCTATGTTTGTAATATTTTATAATAGATAATCTCTTGTTATTTTGTTAGAATGATGAACTAAATCATTATTGTTGGAATTTATGTATTAGTTTAACCTATTTTCATTAATATCATGTTTTGAGTTGTTAAATACATTTGTTATCAAAATATTGGTGTTTTGATTATTATGTTTAAACTTGCAATATTTATTTGATATCCATAGATATTGTGGTTAGGTGGATGTGTAGTTATTGAAAGATAGTTGCACATATTAGACCAAACTAATCAATTCCCTGGGTTTGTATAGGTTCCGACTATACGTGTTTAGGTATATAGAAATATATACCTACCCTAGGTGACCCGTTGAGTATTTTCACAAAAATTTAATGCAATTGATTAATTTTGTATCGACATAAAAATATGTGGTATAATTTAATCAATTAGGGTTAATATCGCTCGAAAGAGGATATTAATTTAAAATTGGAAAATCGGGTCTGACTGATCATTTTGGTAATTTGTATTAGCGCATATTTGGCTTGATATTAATGAAATAACGATTAAATGAAATCATAAATTCCAACATCCTTTTCAAATCAAATCTTCCACTTTTCCAAAGTTTTAGTTAATCTTTTTAATTAAAAAATTGTGTTTTTACAGTTTATTGTCTTTTTAATTTCAAATTTTAATGTGTGTGTTTGTTTCGGAAATTTGAAACAATATACTCGTAATTGAACACAACACTCCTTGAAGGGATCGACATCTGGACTTAAAAGGTCCAGTATTACTACTTGATCACGATTCGTGCACTTGCGGCATACGATTTAAATCCGATCACAGCCCTTGCAAAAAGAAAAAAGACTGTTCGAGGATCAATTCCATTTGCAATTCCAAGGAAAAATTAAGCAACTCAATAGTGTTATCATTTTGTTTCGTGGGCGTATTTTCGGTTTTGAGGGCAACAAACGACAATGCACTGATGTAATTTTGTGATTAATTTGGTGTAATGTTGAACTTGGTCAGTTAGAATGGGATTTTGTTGTAAATTTTTTGTTTCGGTAATCATTCTGAATTTCGGTAGTACTTGTTATTGCTATGTTGTTAATGTTGAATTCCAGTATGTTCTTTACAAAATTTAGTTCCACTTCCATTAGGCTTACTGTCTATTCTTGATGCAGATAGCTTACTGTCTATTCTTGAATCAAATACTGTAAACATTATTATCAATATTGATGCAATGATGGAATTTCCAGCTAAGACGAACACAAAAGGAACCCATTCAATTTGAAACTGTAAAATACATCAGGTTTCCTTTGATGATTTCACAACCATCAACACTAATACATCTACCATTACAACCATTGAGCCAAATAGAACATCACAAACCTACACCATCAATATACGACTTACAAAACCACCAACCTACCAACTACATATTCAAAAAACCACAACCTATTCATTTTTCCAACAATTTCCTATCTGAGATAAGATTTGATTTCTTGATGACCAATAAGGAGCTTTAACCGAGCTTCTTCTACAGACTGCAGGAAGTCCAGACATTTATCCTCTCCTTGCAAGTGGTAAAATAGATCTGTTGACACACAAAAACGTAGCTCAATTAAGCAAAGCCCAATTAAAGAGCCCAAACAATGGAGCCCAGTTCGAAAAAAGAATAAAACTCAGCCCGAGAGATAGGACCAAGTGAGACTACCGAAGAAAGAGTTGTGTTACAGTGGCCCACAAACGCTCAACCCTGTGAGTCGTCGCTCAACCCTGCGAGAAGCCCAAGATCTGGGCAAGCGCAAGTATATGATCATCCTTTAAAGCAATGGTTGTCAAAACAGTTGATGGACAACTTTATCACGTTCCACCATTCAAGAATCTCGGTTGCAGGCAGTTATATAATGGGAGTAATATAGCAGTTTCTTGACGTAATGCACGTCATGGAGAAAGTGGGTAGTTATAGGGCGACAAGCGATTTTCAGACAGCTTTACAAGAGAAACTGCCCAAGGAGTATAAAAGAGCAAGGAGAATACAGAAGAAGAGACCGAACAAATCACTCTCAAACAGAGAATTATGTAATTTCATTTCTTTAAGTTTTTTATTGTCAACTTTAGTTACTTTGTATGTTTATGTCCCTTAGAGGCATTTCGTTTCTTGTGAATTGTAATCTTCATAAATAAACACCCATTGTTGAGACTTTGTCTCGAGAGGTCGTTGTTCCTTACACAATCATCTGAACCTTCTTTAATTGTTAGCAATTTCCACGCGAAACAATTTGGCACGCCCAGTGGGACACATTTGGTGTTTGAAGATACGACAAGAAAATCAATATGCCTTATAAAAACTTTGATAAGGAGCCAACAGACCAACGGTTAGTCCAGTCTGTGATAAAACAATTCGAGGAGCAGCAAGGCACTCCAGGAACTGATGGACAGAACCAAAGTCGTTACGAATCAATGACAGAATTGAGTCCTCGGACCATGCATACACTGTTTGGTGAACTCACACAAGACGTCGTTGAATAGGTAAACTTGCAAAACGTTCATATTGTAGAAAAGTTTACGCAAAATGGAAATGCACACTGTGACAATATGGCTAAACAACTAAATACTTTGAATGAAATCATGAATAAGTTAGTCGGCCAAATTTGTCAACCAGTTATGCCAAACATAGAAAATCATTTGCAAACTAGGACGATTGTGGAACATAGTTCCCCGATAATGAGTCCCAGTCAAGGAATAGACCTACCTTTTGGCCCATCTACTTCAAATCAAGGGGGTGGTGGAATGACCAACTTGAATGGTGGTAATGGAGTAACAAACCTGGGGATAACCCAAATGCAAGGGACAATGTCCAAACCAATGGACAGAACATCCCGCGTGTTAATGATGGGAAAAATACTCAGTTTAATAGTAATAATGGTTTGAATAACGGCGCTTATGCCGCAAATCAAGGACCAAATATTAGGCCTCAAGCTATTCCACCAATAAACTAACCTTTGGGAGTTCCATATGATCCTAACGTTGTGTTGAGGAATCAAATTATGGAGATAGTACAGGATCAAATAGCTTTCGAAGCCCGTCCTTTTATTAGGCCGACCTACACAAAGTCATATCCTAATTGGGTAGATCAGGCATATCCGTGGCCTAGAGGGTACAAAATACCTGAATTCTCATTATTTACTGGTCTGGGAGAGGTTTCCACTCTGAAACATGTAGGGCAATTCACATTACAATGTGGTGAAGTAACTGATTATCACAAAGTAAGATTGTTCCCTAGTTCGTTAACAGGAGTAGCCTTCTCATGGATCATTAATTTGCCAACAAATTCTGTCCAAACATGGCAACAAGTAGAATAATTGTTCCACACTCAGTTTTACAAAACTGAATCTGAAGTCACTTTGGCCGACGTCAAATGCCAAAAGAGCGGGCAAAAAGTTTCCTTCAAAGATTTAAAACAGTCAAAAGCAAATGTTTTGTACCTTTGCCCGAAAAAGAGTTTGTCAAAATCGCTCAAAACTGTTTGAGCTTTGATCTAAAAAAGAAATTCCAGGACAGAAAGTTCCCTGACCTTTTCTAGTTAAGTGCTAACGTGATTAGGTATGAACGTTTAATAAGGGAAGAAGAATAAATGAAAAACTATAGTAAAGAGACTTATTACAGAGACCCAAATTTTGACGTTCATCCTGTTTATAGTAAATATTACGATCAAGCAGAAATACGCTTGGCCGAACTAGCTAAGGAAGATGCATATGTTTGCCCTATAATGGCCAAATTTAGAGTGTCAAGCAAGGATGAGCCTATAAAAAGCGAAAATAAAAAGGCTAGGACATTCTCATTTGATGCGACCAAAGCTGACCTTATATTTGATAAACTGTATAAGGATAAGTAGATAAAGTTGAGCGACAAGTATAAGTTGCCAGACCCTGAACAAATTAGGGGTAAAAAATATTGTAAATGGCATAATGCATGGTCACATATGACTAACAACTGCCTGATTTTCCGTCATGTGTTACAGGATGCTATTGAATCAGGGCGAATCACGTTTAACGATAAAAAGAAAATGGCAGTGGATGAAAATCCTTTCCCACGGCCACTTGTTGTGAATATGGTAACGGCTAGCTTCAAAATTAAGTTGTCAAAATTCAAGTTGGTCCTAGATGATGGAGAGGAGGACTCTAAATTACATATCAGTGTCTTTGAAAGAATCAAACGAGAGAAACATGGAAAAGACGAAAGTATCATGTGTGCCAGATGCAAAGGAGAAGTAGCTAAAAATATAGAAGGGTCAAGAATATGGCAACACCAACATCGCCAGCATTGTCCTAATATTATTCCTAGTTTTCAGCCCAGTAGAGGACGAGGTACGTCGTGCTACTGGAGACCGCCTTTTGAGAGGCAGTTCATGCCGATAAACAATGGGAAAACATTCAGGCCACAACCTCGTTAACCAAATGTATGGCACTCCTTCCAGTACAATGCAGAAAGAGTTATACCCTTTGATGAGATTACCAGAACTCAACAAAGGCATTTTCAACAAAACTATGGATGAATGATGAGGCAACAACAAGGGTCTTCACGTCCCAAAGCACCTAAGTTGCTCGAAGTGGCTAACAAAAATGTTCTCAGTATTTTTAAGGATGATGAAGAAGCTGGTACTGGTGAATCAATGGACGAACTGCCATAAAATTCTTCTGGAATGTCAAAATTTGAGCGTGGAAAGAAAGATGAGGATGGAGAGGATCCAGAGCAACCTCTAACTATTCAGTTTGGTACACTACCCCTGTTATGGCTAATAATTACATACTAGCCAACAAATTCAAAGGTAATGAAATTGAAGAGGAAGAAGGTGGAAGTAATGAGGATGAAGCATGCGTGTTGGAATGTGAAGAAGGTCAGACGTCTCAGGAAGTACGTAATGAAGAAGAAAGCGATGACATGATTGACATTGAAGAGGAAATTGACTTGGAACTAGAGGGAAAGAGAAGAGGAGTGTCGCGCAACAAGTTATTGAAGCAGTTAGACCAGGAAGGCATTCACGAAGTAGATTTGTTGGGCGAACCATCTGGACATTCTTTCAATTTCTATGTATTATATGCGATGCCTAAAAGAAGGGTAAGAGTGTCTCGCTCTGAGAAATATGGGTCACCTCCGAGAATATTGCCTCCTACCGGTTGGATAGCTGAAGAAGAAGTATCATATGAAAATGACAAGCCAGAGAAAGTCCAAGAAGCAGTAGCTCAATGTAAAGTATTGCACATGGATTTATCGCAAAGAAATAGTTCAACCGAGGATAAACAAAAAGTGGAGATAGATGCAGCTGAAAAGGTCATCTTTAAAAGGCTAATTATGAAGTTGATCAAAGACTTGAGGCCATTGTACGTGAAGGTTTAGTAAATGGCATTCATGTGGTAAAAGTGCCCTTCAACAATGAAGGAGCAACTTCAACTAAAGAAGTGATGTCGTTGGACATAAATGTGGGAAGAACTACCAGGATGACAGTCTTCTTTGTGATAAATGGCCCTACCAGTTGCAATGTGCTACTGGGAAGGGATTGGATTCATGGGAGTCGTTGTATACCCTCATCGCTCCTGGTTTTCTGGAATGACAAAGGCAAAGCAGAAGTGGTCCAAGCAGACCATAGACCTTTTGTTGCAGAAGCAAATCTGGTAGAAAGGTTTATGTATGAAGAAAATTATGGACCTGCTAGAATAGTCTAAGATGGTGAAGAGGCTCAGGCCATCGCACAGAGTGAAGAGCCATTCTCGTTAGATGCGCTTACTGAAATGTTCAATCAAATGAGGCCAAACATAGTAGCCCTTAAAGAGCCAGTAATTGGCAAGAAAATGATTAAAGAACCCTGATGAGTTGGCAGCGACAAGAAAACATGGCCGATATTCAGGCCTTCAAAGCCAGATTAATAGCTTTCAACAAAGAATGTGAAGAAAAGACAAAAAAGGAAATGAGATTAAAGACATTGAGGAACAAATTAGCAGTGTTCGAACTAGAGCAGAATATTGGCCGAGAGGTCAACAAAGTAAATTGCTTGGAAGAGGAAGTGCTTGTAATGGACTTAGACGATGAGGTAGCAAGGATCACAAAGCCTGGGCATGCTCAAGCACAAAATCCTTTGACAAAGGTGAATATTGGCGACGAAGGGGAAGATCGTCCAACATTTGTTAGCCAACTGCTTAGCCAAGAGGTAAGTGACAAGTTAATCGCTTTATTAAATGAGTATAAAAATTGTTTCACCTGGGAGTAGGAACACATGCCTGGATTAGATAAATGTTTGGTAAAGCATAGATTACCGACTAAGCCAAATTTTAAATCTCATAAACAACCTCCTAGGCTTTTTGCCCCTAATGTGTTACCTAAAGTAAAGAAAGAAATAGAGCGATTGTTAAAGGCAGGTTTTATTAGAACAACCAGATATGTTGAATGGTTATCTAATATTGTGCTAGTGATGAAAAAGAATGGTAGTAATGGGGTATGCATAGACTTTAGAAATTTAAATCTAGCAACGCCCAAAGATGAATATCTCATGCCTACAGTAATTCTTCCAGTAACAACTGACCGACTTAGGAGGAACCGATAGAGCACCAAGTCGTGGAAAATAACTCATCAACCACAATTGAGCAAGCTAAAGAGGCCCGCTTCCAGTGGGAGACGCTTCATTCCTCAATTGGACTTGAAGGGAAGTCATACATCTATAAAAAGAAGCCAAAAGGAAAGAACAGAGATTTAAAGGCCTACCATGCGCTAACTCATTCGCTATAGGTAGATAGGTCAGAGAGGGTTTAAGGCTAGGCACATAAAGAACGTATTTACAGAGCCAAACTAGGAAAAAGGCACACGTTCGAAATGAATAGGCTCACTAGCACTAGAATTATCATAAAGACCTTGCATGGCAGAATAAAAATCCGTCAGTTTCTTATCAAATTTTGGGGCTACGCCAGCAAGTAGAATACCTGGGAAAATGGTGTCGCCCAGAGGTGGAAGATTAGCTAAGGCGCCAACATCCCTCAGGGTAACGGACATTGGGCCAAGAGGAAAAATGAAGGTGTTATACTCAGAAGACCAAAAATTTAAAGCAATAGAAAAAAGCACTGGGTCATAAACTAGGGGGCGAAGAGTAATTTTCAATAAATCCGAAATCCTAGCGCGATAAAAAATTGCCTTGGTGGGGTCATGTCTTACCAAACGTGCATACCAAAAAGGGAAAGTAGAATCAGTTTTGGGCCAAGTGCGAATACCTTTCTCGTGGATTGGCTTTAGCGGAAAAGAGTTTAAGAAAGGATGATCTTAAGTACAAGGGAACAACTGGCCCGTCGCTACCTGCCCCACAGAATCAACATCATTAAAGGAGGGGCCCAAATAAAATTCATGGAGATCAGGGTTGGTCTGTGAAAGGAAAGTTGAATTGACATACGGACGAGTAAGGAGCTGTTGGAAATCCTCAAAGCTGAAAGAGTTATCCGAAGAGCTTGTTGAAGTCGCCATTTGCTCGAGAGTTGTTGAGAGTAGAGGTGTCTGAATAAAGAAGCAGGAAGATAAACAGTAGCCTTTTATAGGTGAACGTGACGATACGAACATGGATAGAGTGGCATGATGAAGTGGCGTGTCTTTTGGTATATAGGGGTTGCGAGATGTTACGTCTTTTGGCTGAAAAAGGTCATCGTCAATTAGAATGATGATTGAAGTACTCCACCTTTTTTGGGATTCCGAGCGTTGCGGGAAATATGAAGGATGAATATGGCTAAGATTAATAATGGATATTAATTTTGCCCTATTGGGGGGTAATTTTTGACACACAAAAACGTAGCACAATTAAGCAAAGCCCAATTAAAGAGCCCGAACAATGGAGCCTAGTTTGAAAAAAGAATAAAGTCCAGCCCGAGAGATAGGCCCAAGCGAGACTACCGAAGAAAGAGTTGTGCTACAATGGCCCACAAATGCTCAATCCTGCGAGACGCCCAAAATCTGGGCGAGCGTAAGTATATCATTATCCTTTAAAGCAACGGTTGTTAAAACAGTTGATGGGCAACTTTATCACATTCCACCATCCAAGAATCTCTATTGCAGGCGGTTATATAACGGGGGTAATGGTAGCAGTTTCTTGACGTAATGCATGTCATGGAGAAAGTTGGTGGTTATGGGGCGATAAGCGGTTATCAGACAGTTTTACAAGAGAAACTGCCCACGGAGTATAAAAGAACAAGGAGAATATAGAAGAAGGGACCGAACAAATCACTCTCAAACAGAGAATTATGTAATTTCATTTCTTTAAGTTTTTCATTGTCAACTTTAGTTACTTTGTATGCTTGTGCCCCTTGGAGGCATTTCGTTTCTTATGAATTGTAATATTCATAAATAAACACCTCTCGTTGGAACTTTGTCTCGAGAGGTCGTTGTTCATTACACAATCGTCTAAACCTTCTTTTAATTGTTAGTTGTTTCCATGTGAAACAAGATCATTGAGTATTAAATTGTGCAATCCTTTTCCTTCAGTGAAATTCCACAGAAGGAGAATTAGACATCAGCACAAGACGAGTTACTATAAATCAAGGACAAAAAAATTGACATCATTATTGAATTTCAGGTGCAGAACATAGTAGCTAATTATTCCACGTATTGATAATAGATGTAAATTAGACTGAAATTAGAATACATATGCCAGCATTGTGTTTCTCAGGGATATCCGTGGTAATAAGAGGCTCGTCCATGTCATTTGCGACAAGAATAACAGCATTCCTTGTCTTCAACATGAAATAGCAATCTGCCAGATCCTACTTCGAGATAATGGTAAAGTCATGACCTAACTACAATTTCTTGAACACTTGACAGATTGACATGTTACAAAGAAAATTTAACAATTGTGCATACCAACGTGTATCGGAAATTTTCAAATTATAAGAACGTCAAATATTTGAAATAGTGCACCATGTCAATCTTACAGTTTGATCAATTGATGTTTCGATATTTTATTTGAGAAGTCCATACTAATAAAAGAACGCTATAAACTTCCTCTTCTCACGAGTTTGATAAGTACAAAGAAAATAAAAATTTCTTTACCCCCTCTGTCTACAAGAAGGAATACATAGTATTGAAAGAGATATTGAAATATGCAAAACTCTTACATGCCTTCTGATTGGCTTTTGGGTACACCACAGTACCAATATTGGACCTTCCATACTGAGGAGCACAGTCATACACACCTTTACGTTAAGCAATTCTTCTTAACAACAGATCTCCCCAAACAACACCTAAACCGAAGAAACGAAGAGCACACCATAGAGAAGTCAATGAAAACAGTTAGGAGAAGAAATGGGTTCACAGTTTAAGAGATTGTTCGTTTTTTCGATTTCAATTTAGAGATTGTTTCTTGATTTTGGGAGAAATCTATTTGTGGGAAGAAGAAATGGGTTCACGGTTAGGGCCGTAAAGAATTGGGAATGGAGGGAATAAACGTGAATTTAAATCCCAGATGGTAAAAATTAACGAGGCTAATTGACTAGTAAGATTTTTTGTCCAAGTAGATGGATGGAAACAATCGGGTGATGGATGAGTCACTCTCTGTAAAAGTGAGTGTAGTCGATAACATTTTATTTTAGGGTGCAAGTAGTAACCATACTTAAATTAGTGAGCACTGGTTTAATTAACTCGACAGTTCAAAAAATAAAATCAGATTTAACTCTCAAAATCACAGACGCAATTGAAATGCCCCCGAGTCACCCCAAATCAATCAAATGCCGTAACCCCCAAATAGAATTTGCCCTACAATCAAAGGCTCCCAAATCCGAAGTTAGCGGCTGGAGAATAAAAAAGGTCCTGCATCACATTACCTAGTCTGTTGTATGGTTGGTTTACTAATTGCTGCATCTCATGTACAAGTTTGTTTGCTTTTATTTTGACTCTTCTGTTGCATATAGGCAGTCACCATTTTTAATCTGTAGTCCATTCTGATAGAAGGTTGTTTTTCGCACGGAGACTCGGTTTTGCACTTTTTGACTATGCCCTTCAATCAGACAACAAAGAGAAGCAAATAATTTAATTGGCTTTTTTCATCTTTCTTGTGAGTATTCAATACTTCTCTTGCCGTTTGAAGTGCAAAAGTAGAAATCTATTATCTTGGAACATTTGTAATACTTGCGTGAGAGGAGTATTAAGCAGTTCATTTTGTAGGAATTTACCGTTCTATATTTGTCCGTACTTCTCTTCTTGCATTTGCGATGGGTTGATGTGTTGTTTCAGACATATCAGTTAATGAACTCAAATGTTTATTTTTTTTTGGATTACGCCTCATTATTGGCGCTCCCATCTACCATGCTCTGAACCTTAGTGAATGAGGTAAATCGCAGGTTATGCCTCCAAGGGTACAGGGTGGAAGGCTACTTGTACACTTGCACTTACCCAAGAGCCAAATCCATATTTCAGGATTCGAACTCTTGACGCGGCAGCCTCAATCAAAGTTGAATTTTTCCACTTTTCTCTTTTACCATTTGGAGATGTGCTCTGGGGACAACTCAAATGTTTATTTAATTCTATTGACTGCGATAAGCCTGCTAAACTAAGAGCATAGTATCCAAACTGTTGCCTAGAACTAATACGTAATGGCCACTGAAAACATAGTTGAAAACAAAAGTAGAATATTAGGGTGCGTTTTGTTTACATTTCTGTTTTCTATTTTCAGTTTTGAATTCATTTTTAGTTTTCTATTTTGTGGAATTATTTTATAATTGCAGAAAAATGCGTTTAATTTGTCATTCTGAAAAATCATTTCTCAAAAAAAAAAAAAAAAAAAAAAACCTAGAAAATGCTTTTGGTTTAAAAATTTTAGAAATGTTTTTATGACATTTTTTTTCAATTAATTTGATTATTTAGTAAGACGTCAATTTTATGTTATAAAAAATTAAAATTCTAAAGTTGTATTTGGGTAGGTTTTGTGTAATTTTATTAATTATTTTAATTTGAGAAAAGTTTAAATTCATTTTTCTTGCTTTGAGTTTTGTGAGTGTTTTCAATCAAAACGTCAAAAAGTCATTTTGAGTTTTATGTTGCAAAATTTTCCATGTTTTCGAAAATGCAAGTTTGAAAATAACATATCAAACACATTTGAATGTTTTAAAAAATTGAAAACTGGCTTCGAAACAGCAAACCGAACGCACTCTTAATAAACTCCAAAACAGGCTTAGTGAAAATAGGGCTGTTAAATGTTTCATTTCACAACGCCGTGTAAACTTTGCCCACACAAGAAAAAAAAAATTGATTTTGAATTACCCTCATGTCGTCCCTCCATGTGCATGCCTTCAAAAATTGAAGGTTTGTGGTCCTCGGTTGATCAGATTAGGGGTGTCATTGTTTTGTGGGGTAGAATGGATTTGAGGGTTAGGTTTTTGGAATGATTTGGAGCTTGAGAGATGGACTGATTTCTTTCTTCCAGGCGTTGGTGAATTTTTGGGTTTTTCATTACGAAAGCGTGTTTAGTTTTATTTATTAGTGGCGTGTTTGGGTGTTGACATGCTTTGATGACCTGACGATCGCTTATGCGTTTCATTTAACATTTGGAAGGAGTTA
Source organism: Osmanthus fragrans (assembly GCA_019395295.1). Taxonomy (NCBI): domain Eukaryota; kingdom Viridiplantae; phylum Streptophyta; class Magnoliopsida; order Lamiales; family Oleaceae; genus Osmanthus; species Osmanthus fragrans. The sequence goes on from CM033350.1 coordinate 15,579,053, forward strand.
ATTGTCATGTAGGAATTTTGTCATCCACGCTGGCTTCAAGTGAGACGAAATCCATTCGGTGAGTGATGAAATGCAACAAATCAAAGTTGAGTGACCATTGGGGTGCTTTCTAAATTTCGATCAGTAACCCATGATATAGTTCAAAGTTTAGTGTCAATTGAAACATTTAACTCTTGAAACTCAAATGAAATGGCCCAACACCAAATCAAACCCACAATTAAATCCATTTATCTCCGAATTGAACTGACCAAATTCAATCCAGATCTCTCTCAAAATTGAACTCATCTTCCTCCCCAAATCAATCCCTCTTCTTCTTTGTTCTTTCCAAATCAATCTCAAACAATCCAGCCGGCAACAGGGCAGGCTAGCCATTTTTATTTGCCTGGAGTAAGGTCAATCGAGCAAGTAGGAATGACGGGTGGCTCAATTTTTATCTTCCCAAATGTGTTTCTGCTTATTCTCTTTAAGTATTTATAGCTTATCTGTTTCTCACTTTTTGCTGATTTTACTTTTCTACTTCTGCATATGTTATGACAGCTTATAATAAAATGCTTAGCTTTTCAAGAAACCAGCTGGGTTATAGTATTCTTTTTGGGGTTTGGTTAGTGAAAAGCTACTGACTTAGCATGTGGTATCTTCTAAATTTCTTTTGTATATTTGTTTGTTTCTTCCTTCTCAAAATTTTTTTTTATCAAAACTGTAGAAGCTATTGATTTTTTCTATTCTCTGATTGAATTACCACAAATCTCCTTGCTTTTATTGCATTGTTATAACTTATAATGCGAATTTTAATTTAATATGTAGTCAAAGCAGAAATAAAAGGCCAACATTTATTGATTGAATATAACATTTTGAGATATTTAGAAAGTAAATTCATAGCCAAAGACACATATATAGTAGTAATTGTGTCTATATACAACACCATCCATCTAAGAACGAGGTTATGGATGGGGTGGGGTCAATGGCATTTACTGCATATGATATGGACCTAGCATTTGCATATTAGGCCAATAGTTAGAAAAGTTGTCTTTGATTTTCTCATTTAAATAGGGGCTGTTTATTTGCAATTCTCGCTCTGCAATATGTATTCCCTTATGATTTTATTAAATTTTTAAATTTCCAATGTGTCAATATCTGTTTGTTTGGTGTGCTAGCTAAGATTTACGCATTGTTGAATGAGATTGTATTGTTTCCATTTTCTGCTTGACATTTATTATGTTCTGGGTATCACTAATAGGTAGAAGCCATTATCCACCTGCATTGTTTCTCTATTTTAATAAATTATTATTGCTACATTATTTCTTTAATTTTACCCTTATTAAGTCCCGCCTGCACTGAAATAATTTCCAATCTCTGCCCTGCACGTACACGAATCATTCTCGTTATATTTATTAATGAAGTTACATAGTAATGGTTTGAATGGAACAGGTGAAGCATGATGTAAAATTGGTTTGAATGGGACAGGCGAATCTTGAAGTAAAATTGCTCAATGAAATGCCTCAGTAAAGCAATACAAAATTACAGCATTGTTTATTTAGTTTGCTGGTGGAGAGTTCTACATGGCATGGCTAATCATCATTGTATCGTTAATTGTACTCTGGGTCGCTTCTCTTTGCAAATTTTTTTGTGGATCCTTCCAAGACGCCAAAGCTGCATTCTTAAATGATGGTAATGAATCATGTTTGCGCATATCCGTGCAAATATGGATATGATACTTTGTCTTTAAATAAGTTTTTTCAAGTTTAATGTGTGTATTTGTGCTTCCAGGAAGGGTTTCTGGAAGGAGAAACTTCTTACTGGTTATTGCGCATCCGGATGATGAGTCCATGTGGGTTTAAATTCCAAAATTTTATGTTTCACTCTGGTTTGCATTAATGATAGAACTATGCTGCCTGGTGTATGAATATCAAATACCTACTTTATTTTATTAAGTTATTTATTTGTTTCTTGGGATTTGTACTTTGCTGCAGTGGTGAATTCTCATTAAAACATTAAAATGTTAGTGCCTTAATATATGAATTAATTTGCAAGAGACTTGGTAATTTGAACCTTCAAGAAGAAGTAGTTCTATGAAGAGTTCATTCCCATGGAAGAGGGTATCGCAATGCAAATTGCCTCCACGGGTGGCATTTTTACTGTGGACAGCTGTGAGGGGGCATGTGTTAACGGTGGATAATTTTCGAAGAAAAATTGTTATATTACGGAGTGGTGTTATATGTGCAAGAAAGATGGGGAGACGAGTGACCATCTGTTTTTTTAATGCGATGGTGTGCGTTGGCTATGGAACGATATTCTGGCTGCTCAACAAATGAATTGGGTGTTGTCAAGGCGTATAGAGGACGCGGTGCAAGCATGGAGGAGAAAACTTAGAGACAAGAATAGTAAACTAATCTGGGATTCCAGGGTGCATTGTATGGTGTGTGTGTGTGGAGATAAAGAAACAACTGCTGTTTTGAAGATCAAGCACGGTCGACAGAGCAGTTTAGAGAATTATTTTATCAGACATTGTATAATTGATTTAATGCGGCGACTACTAACTCGATAGAGGGATTGCCTAATTTTATTGTGTTTTTATCCTGTTTAAATTGATTGTGCACACCTTGTGTATTATCATTTGATTAATAAAATGAGAGATTACCTATCAAAAAAAAAAAAAATCAGTGAAACAAGAAAAAACATCCATGTAATTGACCCCGATGAATGGCTTAGTTTCTATCGTAGTATGACAAAGCATGTCTTCTATGGTTACTTGCTTACTATGTTAATTTTGTACTAAAAGAAAGAAAATGGCTCCTGGCCAATATCACAGTGGGCATTGTTGGCATCATTTGCACCATATGAAAAAACAGAATCTAAATAGTAAAGAGTCTAATGTGGACCAATTTAGACTAAGAAATATCTTGAAAAGAGCTTGTACCGTTCAGAAGATCATTCATTGTATCGTAGTTTCTTGAGTTACTTATTGCCCACGCGACATCATAGATATTGGATTTATTTGTAAAACCTTGTATTGGATTCTGCAGGTTCTTTACTCCAACCATTAATTACCTAACTTTGAGGGGACATAATCTTTACATACTATGCTTGTCAACTGGTAATACTGCTGTAAGTTCATGAATTTTTCTTCCATTTATCATAGGACTTCTCTTCTCATCATATTGGACACTTATGTAATGGCTCTATAGAATCCACCTGTATTGAAAATTTCCAACTTTATTACATTCAGAAAACCTGAGCGAATGATCTTATTCATGTATCCAGTTGATCATTATATGAAGGAAAAATGAATCTGTTAAGATTTGAAATTTTTGATGATGGGAATCATTTGTAAAACCAATTGCTTCCTTGAATGGAGATCATCAAAGTTGTCGACTTAACTTCTTTTAAGGTTCATTATTTAAAGTTCTCCATTGAGGTCAAAACAAAAAATTCTATTGGATGCAACAAAGTGTATTTTAAGGGTTATTATTATTATTATTATTATTATTATTATTATTATTATTATTATTATTATTATTAACAAATGAAAATATAGTTATGAGAAAAAGATCAACATTGCCTAACAACACTTGATCTGCTAAACTATATTTTGTGGGTCATAACTTTAAGTTGATTAGGATAATTTCCTGCTTCTGAAAATCTTTGGAAATTCAGTTTTTTTTTTTTTTTTTTATTATTTTACTTATTTCAACTGAGATCTTGTTTATTAGCTGAAGGGTTTTTTTTTTGTTTCTTTTTTTCTTCTTCTTGAAGGTGACGCAGATGGGATGGGTAGCATTAGAAAAGAAGAACTCTTTCTGGCCTCCGCAATACTCAAGGTGATGTTTTGTAAGCTATTGGCCTTAGTCTGTATAATTTGCACGTTTTCTACTTATGGTGGTTGGGTTTCAAGGATCTGCTTTATTGTTTTCTACTGACTGTGGTCTCCCGTAAAAACTTTACCTAGTATTCGTTGTTTTTCTCATTTATTTTATTTTGTTTGTACAGATTCCTCACCAGCAAGTGAAGATTCTGGACCATCCAGATTTGCAGGTTCTTTCTGAAGCATCTCAAATATTTGATTGATATTTGTACTTTTCACACTGTAGATTTAGATGGAGGTACTTATTTCATGTGGCTCTTGTGATTAGGATGGTTTTGGTAAAGTATGGGATTGGAATCTAATAGCAGGATTTGTTGAGGACGAAATCAGTGCCCATGCTATTGACTCAGTAAGAACTGGTTTTAGTGATCCAAATTGCTACTAGGTTTTTCATCCATTCTGTTATTCTAGCCACTTTTATGTCTTTCATGTCCTGCTTTCATAACGGATTTCTTGTGTTTCTATCTTGAAATGCTTAATCTGGCAATACATAATTGCTGTTTAATTTTTTCCAGATCATTACATTTGATAACTATGGTGTCTCTGGTCACTGTAACCACCGTGATGTGCGTCGAGGTGTAGAGTAAGTTCTTATCTGTCTTTGTCTTTTGTCATGTTTGTGTTTCGCAAGGGATTGAAGTCTCGTTTTTTCTGATTTGCTACTTCAGTACTCATTTAAGTTCTGGAAGTCTATTTTTCTGTTCTTTTGAAAGTGATAAAAGTGCACTTGTTACCTCTTCTCTGTTTTATGTGGACTTAAGATCAATATGGTTCTATTGTATTTTCCGTAGTTCAATTTTGTAGTGGTTCCTAAAACCTGATGCACTATGAAATTATCTGTAATGATTGCTGTTAACATCAAACTAAGAAACATAATTAATTAGGTTCTCTCTTGTGCATAATGCAGAAAACTGTTGCATGATTTTTCAGAAAGACCTCTCGAAGCCTGGGAGCTTGTAAGCTATTCTTTGTCTCACTCTGTCTAATTTCTGTGTTCAGCTGTTTGCCAATTTGATGACTGTCAATATAGAGTACGGAATCTGAAAGTTTTCCATCTCGGATTGGGAGGGTGAACCTGAACATGTGACTTCCCGTTTTACATTTTTTATATTTTTAAGCTCCTAAACCATTGTTATTTTAATCATTCTCAGGTGAGTATGAGCATATTCCGCAAGTACAGTGGGCCAGTCGATATCTGGTTATCCAAGTTATTTGCCTGGTTTTTTGATAGTAGACATTTACAATGCTTGCTCAATGAAGACCCCAGTAAGACTTATGCTGCAATGGCTCAGCACAGAAGCCAATGGATTTGGTTTGTATACTCAAAAACATTAAACTTGTATCTAGATTATTAATATAAGCAAGACTCATGGTAAAGGACTCATGGCCTCCTTATTTTAATTTTTGGGCAGTAGGGTGCTCTTGGTGGGGTGGGAAGATGGGCTTAGACGAGGATAGGGTTGGAAAGAGTAGAAAGAATAGTAGACTGATAACGTTTGTTACTGCCTACTGATCGAAATACATTGTGATTTCTTCTCACTCTTCGGTTCTTATTGCAGGTTCCGAAAGCTTTTTGTGTCATTTTCTAGTTATACTTATGTCAACGCTCTAAAGAGGATTCAGTGAATAGGTGGTTATAAGGAGCAGACCTGTCTAAACATTGAAGTATGTACCAGTTGCTACCCACGTTGCATGATGGTTATCTTTCAAGATATTTAGTTATATAAATCTGGAGATGGTCCTAAACTTTGTTCAGTTTGTATTGACATACATTTGACAGCTTTGACATGCATTTCTACACTGTTATAGTTTAGAATAGGATATATCGGATTAGAGAGTGATTCGATCTCTGAAGACAAAGATGTTGTTATAACTCGACTTCACTTCTTTAAATTGAATTCGTTCTTTCATGTGCTCTACCTGATGTATCATTTGATCTTTTACTATACTTATCCATTTTGTTTTGCCTGCCCTGTATTTGAGTAGTTTATATTCAAATACTGTCGATGAAAATTTTGGTGGGTTAGATTGTTTTATTGACGTAACTAGTTTGGTGCGGTTAATCAAGTGATTCATAAGAATATGAAACTCTCTGTTACTGTAGGTTACGAACACCAAGTTACATTTCATCTTCAATTGGCATATGCGCTCAAATTCAGGCAGATCTCCCTGAATAGCATTCTGTTATTTATTCAATCTGAAGCAGTCCGGAGGGTACCTTTTTCCCTTTTCGATTTGCTTACGGAAGGGATACTCTTGAAAGTCAGCCCTTCAAGGTCTATTCTAGAAAGTCGTCGACGATAGACAATAACTCCCCCCGAATTGTCTTACAAAATCTGAAGCCAACAAGCACGTGTTTAAAGAAAATGATGGAGAAAACCTAATCCTGTAAGTTCGTTCGGTTATTATGATCTCTAGTTGTGAAACTAGTAATGGATTCAAATGGATCACTTTCGCTCCCTGATGGCCTCAGTTCCATCTCTTGCATATAGTCTACTTTCCTTGCAGACCTCGCTGATCCATCCCTCTTGTTGGACCTGATGTATTGCTGCTGCACCACGAGCACCGAAAATGCAGATTCGAATTCTGATGTGACCAGAAGATCTCCAGTTGGCCCCAGCTCCAGACGGTCACATTAGGTTGATAGCCCTGCTGTCGAGGGTGACATAATGCCTTGTAAAGATCGTGATGCGTTCATCCATTGATTTTATGGCATTAACAGCTTCTTCTTCATCATCATTTACTATCAATTCAATGTATGTCATTGATTTCTCATTGGTGGTTGCAGTCTTAAACTTGTTCAGGTAATCCTGGTCTTGCAAGTTCTCTCTCTCACTGTCAATTTGCATAGTAACGTTGGTTGTTTTTGCAACGAGTTCTACAGGATCCAGTCCTCTGCATCACTACTCGGGGTAAACCTTTCAACTCTTAGGCTGGTATCTGAATTATCTGCCAACCTCCAAGCATAAGCTAATGCCTCCCTGTCATCAGGACCCCCAAATATTGTGCGCAGGATCATTCGACTCCGGAAGTCCTGTGTCAATTAATACGTTGGAAATTCGTTTAAAAGTTTAGTAAAATTGGTAAGTGTTAAAATAAAAAATGTGGAAAATGACTTTTGCGTCAATTTTGGCAAAATATTTGGACTTGATCCAATAGTCAAATTACAAATGTAAATAAACCAACTTGTTCTACTCGTCGAGTAGATCGTTGTGGTATATTTGGAATCTCAAAACCAATTCTAAATGAATGAGAAATTGCGATCCAAAGTTGGGAGAAAAATATAGAAAAATTGGCCTGAAAATTGCCCAACTTCGTCGCTCGAGCGACAGTCTAGCGACAAGCATGCGAAAAAATTTTGTAAATATTTTGACACTCACTCGAGAGACAAGTCAGCGACAGCAAAATGTTGCCTCTAATCATAAAGTTGTTTGGTTTGGCTCATAACACTTCGCCCATAACCCCTTATCTTTTATAAATATGACATTTTTGACGTCCATAATGCATCTCATATCATACTTGCATTGCATTGAGCATTGAGCATTATATAAATCTCTTATAAATACCCTCAAAAATATTCCAAAAATCGTTTTCTTTTTGTAGATAGAAACTCCGTCGAAAGTTCACCGTAACTTGTGGTTTAAAGTGCTTCTTCACAAGTTGACTCCGTTGTATCTTAAAAGACAAGTGTCGTGAACCATGAGCATCGTAACGGCACAATTTTTTCTTAGAGTAATGTTATTTAGCTCGTTGGCCGTCTATGTGGTGTTAGATTACAAGTTAAATAAAATGTAGAATTAAATGACCATATAGACTGGTGGGTAAATAACATTATTGAATAAAATTATGAGACTATTTGTTAGGAAGCAACAAAATATTTACTGATACGTCAAACTAGATGTAAAAAATGATGTACATGTAAAATGATTGCTATTATCTATATGATCTTTAATCCTATATAGACATGCCACGTGTACATATACACATGTGCAGGGACGGTACGAGATGAAAAACAGTGCACTTCAGCCTTTGTTTGAGCTCTATTTTTCTTATCAAAATACATTTTTCAATAGTGATTTGACTCTACTTTAACCATACATTCTTCAATAAAATAATATTATACGCAAATCAAAAAATTTTCTCTATTTTTTAATCACAAATTTTCCAACAATACACTATTCAAAAAAACAAAAATTTGCAAGAATGGGGCTCAATCAAGTGGTTTCATAGTCAACAATGACGCAATTATGGAGGGCCCCGAGTTAGTAGCAATCTATTTATCATGACTTTTGAGAATTTAAAAAAAAAAAAAAAACTTTTGAAACGTAAAAAATATTTTTGGATTTCGTTTAATTTAGTTTTTTTAATTTTAGGAGGTTTCAGAGAAATTTGTCCAATGTTGTTTCCCAAAGATAAAACTCTTTTAAAAATTAGTTTTCAAACACTAATTAAGATGACTTAATTAAAAAACTCTTTTATAAGAAATAAAAAATAAATAAAATTGTGCCCTTAGGGGATGTTTGATCAATCTTTTGATAAAAGTAATAATCATAAGAACAACAACAACAATAATAGATTTTGATAAAAATTAATATAATTCATGTTTGGTATAGATTTAATCTGAAAATTAGTCAAAGTCAAAATTAATTTTAATTATACATTTCACTAATTTTTATCAAAATTTACTAAAAAACTAACTTTAAATCTACATCAACCGGGGACATAGTATGTGTTTGAAAGTTGATAAAATTTGTGAATCTCATAAAATGTGATTAAAATTGAAGTTTGACAATTTAAAAATTAAAACTATAGAATTTACGTACAAACACTTAATGTTAATTCTAACATGTTTGAGTAAAATTATAATCTCTTCATAAATGAAGTTAAAATCAAAGATGAATTTTAATCATACAATTATAGCCATTATTTAGAAACGAGTAAAAAGAGTTGAGAATCTAGCTATAACTAAAATTTTCTATATTTTAAAGAGGACCTCCCATTATCTATCTATTTCACGAGACTCACTTGAATATAGATATTTAACATTCTCTGTTTGAGCATCATTTTTATGAAGAAGTGTGTTTCTGAATAGTGATATTTTTTAGAAATGTGATTAAAAATTAAAGAGATTTTTTTATTTACATGTAAAATTATTTTATGAGAGAATGTGTACTTGTAAATGAGTTTTAAAGATTGTGAAAGAATTGGAAGTCAAACATATGCAAATGAGCTACAATTATTAAAATCTACGAATTAAGAATCCTTTTTCCTTAATTAATTTATTTGTTTGTGCTGTTGAAAGCGAATTCTATTGTTACGCATGTTATTTCTTGTTCGCGTATCATGCATTCTGCTAGACGGTATTTAAAATTTTAACTCCTGTTTAGCGTCTATTCTTATCTTGCTACAGGACGGATACAACTTCCCTCAGTTGGCTTGGACGACAAAGCCTTGCGATTTTAGGTGTACGACTGATAAATGATGAAATTCAAGCCCGGATTAGATTCTTTTAATGGCTATTACACAACAAAATTCTTTTTAGCGAAAGGAGCATCCGGTTTGAAATCTTTTTGGTTTGACACCGTCTGTTTTCTGGATTTTAAAATAGTGCATGTTAAAGAACGGGAATATGATTAGTCATACAATACTGAGATCAAATGCAATAACAATAATTTCCTCCTTTCTTGTGTTCCTTTCTGCAACAGTATACATACTTCTTATGATGTTCATAAATACATTTATTCGATTAAAGCAACTCCTCCCCGCCTTCGGGGAAAAAAGAATGAAAGGCAGAAAAATATGCAAGGTAAGAATGGCACATGTTCAGCAATGCGCATCTAGCCAAGATATGATATCACCAAATACTCGAAGTATCATCTCGTCTGGCTCCCCTTCGAGAAGAGAGTGATAAGCATCATCGTAAAGGTTAAGCTTCTTGTCGGGGCTCCTTGCCTTATCGTATAATGCCTTGCTCACAGATGGATCAGTCACTTTATCAGCTTTTCCATGCAAGATCAATAATGGCAGAGACACCTACAAATTGTAAGAAGGCAAAGGTTACGACCAGTAGTATGTTTAGGACAAGACTATTAGTGTGCCTTAATTCTTTTATCACTTTTTTTTATTTTTTATTTTTTTACTTGAATAAAGAATAAGGTGCGCTAACTTTCATTCCACCGGGATGGTTCATCAACCAACTTAAGACAAACTTTTGAGCCTGCGTTTAAGAAGATATAGAAATGTTCGAATACTTAAAATGTATATGAGAAGTTCTTAACAGGGTTATACATGTAATTTTTTCTTTTTCAAGGACTACTCTTAGATCTGTAACATGAGATAGTAGTCGCCACCGTTTCCATGTGACAATATTGAGCTACGCAAAACCTCAAAATTTTACCACATTACATAACTACACAGTACACAGTATGGAAGCAAGGATGCATCTTAAGCTCATTCTACAAAATAATGTTGCTTCAAATAGTTGAAATCTTCACCCGTTTTGTCAAGCATCAGGAGCTTCACGAATTTCTTTAGACAGGATGTTGTTTTAACTATTAGGCTCTGTTTGATTCGTCAGAATTTTCCCTGGAAGTTGGAATCGAATTCCAACTTCCACTTTTTGTCTGTTTGATAGCTTTTATTTTCCATGGAATCGATTTCCACCCAATTCCAAGGTACAACCACTTGAAACGTGATTTCGTAGAATTCAATTCCTTGCTATTTGGTGGGAATTGGTTTCCATCTTTTTTTAGCAATAGAAATAAATTCTAAGATAAAGTGTAAAAAAATTTATCCATTTAATTGACAAATTCCATGCAAAACAGAGCCTAACGTAAAAAATTTTTTTTTTTTTTTTTTGGGCAATCTAAACATATTTTGTCCCCAATGGTAAAAAAATTTATCCATTTAATTGACAATTTGCATAAAAAAAAACAAAGTCAAACGTATTATAATATAAATGTGGAATATTATACCAATCAAACACCTTTAATTCAATTCCCGATAAAACAATTCCCTGGAATCCATTTCCTTTCTACCCATTTTCCACCCTTATAATCAAACGGACCCTTAAGTCTACATAACGCCTAAGTCACATAATTTGCTGGCCATGCTCTGCTCGTCGGCGATCTGTTTGTGCTCTTACAGCAAGAGTGCCGTTCCAAACCGCTTTACTAAATACTGATTTGCACTCCAGTAAATCTTAATCGCCCTCCAAGAAACTGAAGTAAAACAGGTGGTGACATGTGGTTGTTCACGACTGGGGATAGTGGTAATGGATGATGACAATTAGATTGTGTCGAACCATCAACTTGTCATAGGGTTTGCATGAAAATGGAATGCCGGGAATGCGGGAAGAAATAAGAATGGTGATGATAGTGGACTATGAGCAATTGAGACCTTCAGCAGGCAGCTTAGGACTGGAGAAAAGGAACTAAGAAGTAAAGAACAGAAAGGTGCGGCAGGTCGAATCAGAAGTGGTTACTCATATACGTCATGACCCGTGATGGGTTATTCAAATTTAAAAGTTGATTAAATATAAAAGTCAAAGCTCAAAAGCTAACAGAGATTTTGAACATAGTAGATAGCAGGTTTTGATCCCAGATCACCCCTATGACATATCTTGATCATACCTCTTAAACAGGCATCTTTTATGTCAGGAAAAAATATTTATACGCCTCAGTTTTAATTATTTTAGCCCATGCTCTCAGGCACTCCAGCTCTCAAGTAATGATCTCACCCTCTCCCTCTAGTTTCCGCTCTTACTCCTGCATATGACTACGCTGAAAGCTTGGACTAGGACCCTGTCATACAACACCACTGCCAAAAGAAATCCCAAATTAATAGTTCACCCCACTGGGAAACACTTAGGATTCTCCGAGTTTTACTTAAGCACTGAGGAGGATATGACAATCAATCCCACTTGGAACCCCAACATCTTTGACAAGGAGTAAATGATCAAAGAATTTTAGGTAATGTAGAATCGTTGAGGTGGTTCATATGAGTTGTAACAGTTGCTCTCCTTATGTTCATTAGGTGTACAACTTAGCACGTGTGCATGTGGGAAGTTCAACAATTGGTTCCAAACATTTAATTATTCTCCACTCAGGGAACATGATTATCACGCCCAAGTCACAAAGTCGAGATTCGTACCACAAGAATGGAAGAATGTGAATGGTTTACATTAGCCTACATCTACGACCTAAGAGATGTCCCTAGTTGATCTATTCACTACAAGACTGTTTCACTTGAGCCTCAATACTTGCAGATTAGATCTTTCCAGCAAGAAGAGTCAGGAATTTCAAAACTATAGATCAGCTACGGTGGAATGGGAAAGAAAATATATAGCTATCATATGTTAAAACGTGCATGCACTTATAAATACATATGTGTGTGTGTGTGTGTGTGTGTGTTTGAATTTATGTTTTATATGTCTACACAGATTCATAGACACACATACATGTGAGCATTCAAGTTGATGGTCATCCATCTCATGGTACTCCGAAAGATAGGTATTGGGTCTCTTACAATCTCAGATACATTTTATAAAATCCCTCGTAATATCATGCTCAAGATTTTCTGAGAAAAATAAAATCTTTTCTATTTTTTCTTTATTTTCCTTCTTCTACGAAACATAAACTCATGTGCCTCTCCAAAAACATGTTTTAATTTAAGTAGGCATTAACTGAACTTAGCTAAACAACGTCAGTCTGTATCAACAATTTTTTTCGAGTCATTCACAACACTTCAAAATTTCCGTTTTCAGGGCCTAAATGATTGGTGTCTTTCAAAATATAATAGGAAAAATGTAATGCCTTCATAATATCCATAATCTTCAAATAACACCAAAAGCAGGAAATGCAGGATTCTGGAATCCTTATATAGAACAGATCATAGATGAACAAGCTATCAGATAACAAAGAAATAGAGAAATTGGTATGGTTTTCATGGATGCAATTGATACCTTTTCCAATTGTTGCTCTATCTCTTCTGTGGTCCTCAGCATCTCCAAGGCTGTTCGTAAACGTGGTTTATGTGTGTAAGCAATAACATTGTAGGCAGCCTGAATCAAGAAGATGAGATATACATCTGGTTATCACATTCTTATTAAGTGCGTCAAAAGGTAAAAGCCAGGGTAGAATGTACTATATACCCTTAAAAAAACCTAATCCCTTCCAGTTTTCTTTAGCCCAAAAAGTACCTAAAGGGATAAACTATTTCTATACCCTAGACAATATTTTAAAATTTAGATGTCTAGCCCCTCCTCATCTTGAAAGAGATCTGTCCATTCGAAGTAAAAACACAGACCTGTTCTCTCTTCTTCACATCTCTGAATGCCAACTCAGCTAAATCCTTCTGTGGAACAAGCTTCCATTTTGGAAGTAATTTTGCCACTCCAATTAGAATTTGGGTCACCAGCCATGGCGGAACCATGTCCTCTGCAATCTAGATAATAGCTTCCATCAATCCAGTGCACAAATGAATTATAAAAATGCTTCATCAGAAACAACATGGATATATTACCTTGCACATAGGTGCAACAAGAATGGCACCGTTCCATGCATCAGGTTGTTTCAGGTGCACCTTCAGAGCCACTGCTCCCCCCATAGATTGTCCGAACAGAAAACTTGGCAAAGCACGGAATTCTGGGTTTTCTGCATCCCATAGTAAGAAAGAAATGCATTTTACTTAAAAGAATGAAAGCAGGCAGTTTGAGGCCAATAACAAGGCCAAATGATAAAGATTCAGATTGGCAGAATTTAACTAATTTCTTCAATCCACCAAAACTTTATCTAGTGGAAAGTCGATTCCAAAACCCTCATGTGAAATAAATGACTCCCCTTGCAGAAAATAAAATAAACATTTCCTCCCTTTCATAAGTGAAAATACTGCCAACTTTAAATTACCCTTTTCAAGAGATTTCTCAAGTACTAATAAGAAGAATGCAAGTAGTACAAAGCCCTGTTCAAATAGACAAATATACACATCATCAAGTTCTACGCTGGTCATCTACTTATAATGCATTCCTGCATCACATAGTGACTTCTAAGTTGTCCATTGCAATTTTCTGTTGCAGTCCTTTTGAAAGGAACTAAAATTTTGAAAGGGTAGCGGTCACAACATTTTACGAACGATTTTTTCTTATCGTTTTGTTTTATATGGGCCCTCATTAGGTCTTACATACCTTTTGCTAATTGTTTCAGTCATATGCATGCTTTACAAAAAATATACCTTGATTTTAAGTCAGTTGATTATTTTATCATTGTTACCACAAGCATATGCATGCAAGCTACGAACAATAGGGAACAATCAATTTATTGAATTGCTTATTTCAGAAGCTCAAGGCTTTCTCCAAATAAAAAGTACCAGCAAAGAAATTCATTGACTATTGTGGTTGAACCATAAATCATTACTAAAGATTTCTCCCATCAACTCTGGACACAAGACGGTGTAATAGTTAGAAACTAACAATAAGTAGTAACTTGTAGACAGAGAATTGACATTTCTATACTTGATATACAGATCTTCTGCCATTGCAACAAACAGTGACTTCTGGATTAACAAAGCATTAGGAACAGAATCTCCATCGATAAATTGAGGCTAATAAGCATGAACATTATAGTCCTATCCTAACTGACAAGTCCTTAGAAGAAGGAAAAACTCTAAGCTTCCTTTAAGTAAGAAAAATAATTGTTGGAAACAAGAAACCTCTAAATTTCTTTAAAAGGTGAGAGTTGCAATTTTCCATCTTGGAAACAGTTTGCTCCACAGTTTCTATGTAGGCAAGAATGACTAGCAATTTTCCTCTTAGGAACAAAGAGAATGAAAATCAATGTCTCAACGAGGTATGCAAAACAATGTCAGAGCAAGGTCTGAGACTTATAGCCCGATCCACAAATAATTACCCTTTCAGTCCATAATTGAATGACATCATTCTCTTTTTGGGTTCACTGAACGATGTCCTTCCTAGATAGTACTTTCTTTCCAAATGTATCTTCCTCAGAGTACACAATGTGACTTAAAAAGAGGTTTAGTCGCTAATTTAATGTTTAGTCACTAATTTAAGGGGAAAATGAAAAGTTATATCAAATACTCATTTTTCAACCCTCGCCAAAATTTATGCGCCAATTCGAAAGAGGATTTTCCAATCCAGACATAGGAAGTATTTTTTTTTTTAAATTATTATGGTGGTTTTGATAACTTAAAAGTCAAACCAACCAACCCAAAACAAATTCATCATAGAGGTTGAAATTTTTATGAAATAAATCGATCGGTGTCATACCTTTAACTTTTGAGTAATGTTCAATAACATCATCAACGAGCTTGTCGAAACTTGGAACATAACCATGTAGGCCTTCTGATAGACCAAATCCTGGGTAGTCCATGGCAAAAACTCCATACCCTGAAGATGCTAACTTCCTAGCAATTCCTATAAATAATGCCAGAAAATCATTTAGTATCACTTTTCTCTAAAATAAATCTGCAACTTCATGTTTCTATCACAATCCACGTGCCTTCTGCAAAAAATGTGCAAGTGTCTCCATAACCATGACAAAAACAAACCACTGCTCTTGGGGAACTGCTCTCCGGAAGCCAACTTTTCGAGAAAATTTCCAAGCCTCTAGAGTTCACCTCATATGACTACATGAACAAATCTAGAATGAGTAACTTGAGTATCAGTATTAGAAAATTTAAACATTATGGTTAAATATCCTGACACAATCTAGGAATGCTAAAAGTGAAGAAGACCTTCATGAACTTCATCACTTTCCCAGGGTGGACTTGAATTATATGTGACTATGAAAGAGTAGATTTGCATTTCTGAAGAATCTTGATTGTATATAGGCTAAAAAGCAGAAATTATGACTAAGGCCATGGTGTAAGGAAGACTAAGGGAGATAGGAACTGCAAAAATGAGTTGCACATGTCATGATGCTTTCCATGGAACTTGTCCAAACAAGATTTGTTGTGAAAGTTGGTGAAATTTCAATAATTTATTACCATTGCACAAGTTGAAGATTCATTGTTAATATTACATCGTTTGAAATAAGAAGAATTTAGTTATAAAACAATTCCTAGTTTGAGAATGTATGGGCTAAATGACATATATTTTGAATCCAAGCCTTATTCCCAATAAACTTGGCGTTTACTAAATAATCCTTTTTCTCATTCATTTAGTTTGAGTCTACCTTTACTAAAGATACAATATAATCAATTTTGTTCACCACCAAATCAGTTTATGTTATTTTTTGTCTCCATCCCAAAATCTAAGATATTTTCTCTTTTAAAAAAAATGATTTCCTAATTTGAGAGAGGGCAATGAGGATTCCAGCTGAATGAGTCAATGGCACACACAAAAAATAAAATAAAATAAAGAATACTAAAAGTTGGTTACCTCCTTCATCTTTAGTCCATCACCCGGAATCTGCAGAAGCAGGTAAAAACTAATTTTATGACATGCAGAACATATCAACATAGGTGCATGGAAACTAAAAAAAGTGTTTATGGAAGATTAGATATTTTTAACCAAAACTCCAGAAAAATAAAAAACAAAGGGATGTATCATGAGAATGCTTAGAGACACACAAGCAGAAAATGTGTCTAGTGATTCACCTGGATGAAGCAAATGGTCAGAAGTCTAACATGAAAATGTGGCTCTCGCCTAACGGTAGAGGAAAAATTAAAATGAAAGTAAATTTGACATAATGATGCTTCTCTGGTAAATGAAAAACAACACATATTCTGTTACATGTTATCTGTAAAAACAGAGAGTTCTAAAATTTGCAAAAGTTTAAGCATGGGAGTTGTCAGATATGAATGCAGCTTTAATTCTGCGTGTGGCTAAGACCAAGCTGTATGTGTTCTGAGATAACATGGAAGTCAGTTTAGTAACTAAATACCTCAGGTTTCTCATTCAAAATCATTCATAAAGAAGACAACATGGCAAATGAGAGAAAAGTGATGCTCATTTTTACTAACATAATCAAATCTGTCAAAATATTAAAAAACTGATTCCACACATTTGATATTGTTAACTAATTGGGCTGCCTCACTATACTGACTGTTGGGCCATTTGTGCTGTCGGGCCTATTAAGTGAAACGGGTTGGCCTCATTTGATGTTGATTTTATCAGCCATACACGTGGCAGATCCTCTGCTCTTGAATGCTAACTGTTCATATTACTTGGTTTAACTTGGCTCTTGGGAACCGACATTCGAGAGTATTCCATTCTCTCTTCGTCTCTCTGTTTTCCCTCTCTCTGAGTGTAGACAGTCGATCTTTGTGAGTTCTTCAATCCTGTTCTTTGTCAATGGTTGTATATTGTGTATAGTCTAGGGGTTGAGCGTGTGGTTGTGTTACTGTGTATTTGAGGCGAGATTATATCGTAGAAACCTTTGGTTTCTTCGAACATCTGTACAAATTCTTGTTCTATTTTTAGTGGATCTAGAGCTATAGGGATGCTCAACGTGATGATTAGGTCCTTTGTGACTGAACATCCGGACCTTACGGGGTGAAAAATCTTGTGTTCAATTCTTTTATGTTTCTGCAATTATTTCTGTGATCTGTGACCTTCGATCCGGGATTGTTGTTGATTTGGGCCTTACAGATATTCTAATCTCTGTATATCTCATTATATTCATATGAAAATCATAGACATTGTCCTCATTTTATTTCATTAGACTCCCCAACATTACTCTTCACATTTTCGCGGAATAATGCTATGTAGCACGAAGGGTGCTCACCGGTCGAGGTAGCAGTGGATCCTCTGCCTTATTGTCCAGAAGTTTATATGCTTTTTGATTCATCAAACAATGAGTGGGCTCCTCTTCCACCAATTGTGCTAAGAACAAGCGGTGCTCTCATTTTCGCGTGTATGGTCTGCTGCTAGTCAACCTTAATTCAGTTTTTATACCTATGCTTCCCTAACCATCAAATTTTCATATGCTAAGTGAAATTACTGTAAATCCTACAAACAGCTAAGTCTCTAACCAGAACAACACAAACAGGGGACTCTTGGACAATTTCAATCCATTATACACCACTAAAAAATTCGCTTTTTTTTTTTTTTTTTTGTTATTTATTTTTTGGACTTCCTGAAAACACTATTAACAAATTAATAGCAAACGCCAACAATCTCTTGAGTTCACAAGTCAATCATAAGCAAATCAGAAACCCATTTCTAAACTTCGAATTCTCATTTAAACACTTAGTCAAAGCCCAACTATATCAAATGAGCAATCCCGATTCAATTTATATTCAAATTTTTCAAAGATTCAATCTTAAATCCAAATGGGTAAAATATCGTACTTTTTTCCATTTCAACAAAACGTAGGCAAAACATTACAAATACCTTGAACAAAACATGATCAATAGAAAGCTGGATGTCTTTGAAAGCCTCACGAGTCTGACGCCTGGGGCCCACCTGTTCCTTGTCAGCATCCAGAATCTTCTGCAACTCCTTGCTTACTCCAGGAAACTTCACGGGATTCCCCATTAGTTTCACAGAAAAATTCTTGGCCCTCAATTCTAGATTTTGAATAAACAAGTAACGAATCTAACATAAATAAAAACCCACAAAGAGTTTTTAATGAAAAAAGAGAGTAGAAAAAAGAACAGAGAGATGACAAATAGGATGATGAATCTTCAAAAACTGTATGCTTTTATTTTCTGTAGTGTTTACCATTGACGGGATGCCTTTTTTAAAGCTTTCGAGATTTGAATGACAAGTGTACTTGTAATATATCTCAATATAATATTACTTTTGTTGAAAGAAAAGAGTTGGCTGAATGGTGCACGATTCAAGAGCGAGGGAAAATTGGGGGCTGGTCGACTTCATTTGTTGGTTTCTTACTGGATTTATTCCTTCGTGTGAAGGAATTTATTCGAATTTTGGTCGATCATTTAATATTCAGATACCGAGTGTACATTAAATGCAACATATTTATTTTAAAATAATGTTTTTTTAAAACATGTGATTCTTCACCGATGATGTTATAACATCGGTTTAGATGATGCATATAATAGATTCAATAAAAGATAAAATTAAGTGGCTTATTTAATTCTAATTCTAATTTAATGTCACATTATTGTCACCTGATTTGATATTTTAACACCAATTGTGTAGGCCGGTTTGATTTCCATTTTGGAGGAAAAAAATATTTTGAATAGTTGATTGATGGAAAATGTGTAGTTAAAAATTAAGAAAAAATTTTAAATTTGCGTGTAATATTATTTTATTGAAAAATGTGTGTTTGAATAGAAGAGAGAAAAAAATGAATTTTGGAGAATATAAGAATCGAACGGGGGCTAATATTGCTCCATTTTCTTATGAAAATGTTCTAATAATTACTTAACACAATTCTATATGGTAGTGTGGTTCAATATTTAATGCACCATATTTATTTTTGAATGATTTTATTCATTCTAATGATGTTTATTGTTGGGTAATTAGCACAGAACGTTCATATATTTAAATATTATTGTGCAAAACATTCATATCTTTCATTTTTTGATATTTTCATTCATATTTTCACCTTTTATTGTAAAAAATGTCATTCTCAATTAAAAAAACGTAAAATAACAAATATATAATCTTATTTAAATAAAACAAAAAGAAAAGAATAAAATTAAAGAACAAATTATAATTATATTCCCAAACTTTTTTAAAAACTACGATTGGGGATGACAATGGATTGGCTCGACCCATCTATCCACGAGCTTGGCTTGTCAAATTGATGATTCGAGCTCAAGCTCGTTAAGCACGATCCGAGCTCAAGCTCAGCTCAACCCATGACCTACTGAGTCACGAGCCGAGCTCACGAGCTTCCGATTTTATTTTTTATTTTTTTATATTATTTTTTACATTTTTCCTTACATTTTTTACGAGTCTCGTGGGCAACGTGAACGAGTCGAGCTGGTTCGACTCGTCAAACGGATCGGCCCACTCGGCTCGAGCTCAGGCTCGTCGTTCGACAAGCCGCTCGACACCTTTGACATCCTTAATTACGATGAGTTCAAATAAATTATTAAAAGGGTAATTAACAAGAAACGTCCTTACCTTTCAATAATAGGTCCCTACTTTTTTTTTGACATTTTCACCCTTATTTTTATATTTCATTGTGAAAATCATCATTTTCTCAATTAAAAGATGTAAAATATTGAATATATCCTCCTATTTAAATAAAAGAAAAATAAAGAATAAATTACAACTATACTCCAAAATATTTCAAAAAAGTAAAGTAAGAAAGTGATGCGGAAATTTTTTGGGATATACCGTTGTATTAGAAGTCCAAAGAGTCAGACTGTCTTGAAGAAGTTGCATGATCAATGTGCTGTACTTCTACAATTCCTCACCCAAACGTGTCTAGCTCAGCAATTGCTTCATCGAAAGCCTGAAGACAAGTAGCATAGATATGTGAATCGAGCAGGTTCATAAACGAAAACATAGGACTGGTGATAAATTGCCGAGAGAGAAAGGATAAATACAAAATGCACTGATAACCAAAATAATAATAGTAGAACAAAAATAAGAGAGAATGACAAGGAAAAAAAACCATTGGCTTGTGTTTTTACGAGTGCGTACACCCAGAGATATGCCATGCTCTCGAGCAAAGTCAGGAGAAGAGCCAGGAAATCATCGCATGGGGGGCTAAAAATTTTTAAAATATAATGTACAAATAAAATTTATATATAACTAGAAAAATTGTAATATAACATTACCTATTATAATTGTACCCGACAATGTTTTAAAGCATAAAATTCATCTATAATAGAATCTAGATCTAAATTAAGACTAAATTCTCGTTCAATACTTAGTGTTAAACAATCGACAAGAAAGGCATCATCCATTTTGTTACGAATTTTTGTCTTCGCATGTTTCATTGCTGAAAATGCTCGTTTCACTGTCGTTGTTGAAATCGGCAGAGTCAGTACTGAACAAATCAATTTAGTCAAAATGACGTAACTCTCCGACCTAATACTTGCAACCAATTCCCGACATGAATCAGAAAGCGTAGGCACTTGAAATTGAGGTTCAGAAATCACTTACCGAAATTTAAGAAGAAATTAGAGGGCAGGCTTTGGCGACGACAGTAAAGGATTTCAACTTTTGAGGGTAAAGGGTTTCGTAACTTGGGTTTCGACAGTAAAAGGACTTCAGCTACTTTCGAATTGAACAAAGAAGAAATCAAGAAACCATCTTCAGGGTAAAAAGTTTGGGAATTGGGTTTAATTTTATATATGGGTTTTAATTTTTCAAATAGGCATGGATGGTGGGCTAGCAGGTAGGATGATGGGCTAACTGGGTTGGACAGTGCAAAAAATGGGTTATAACCATTTTTTATTTGGGGTACTTACAAAAATACCCTTAAATTTATGAGTGTTTTGAAAAATCATATGAAAAGGTTTTTGGAAGTAAAAAATATTTTGTAAAATTAAAAAGTGACATAATATCACTTTTTTATAAAATTTGTCACTTTTTTGAAATTATAAAAATTGTCGCTTTTTTGACACAATGTCACCTTTAAAATTTTAGTGTCACTTTTTTTATTAAATAATGACATACAATTAAAATTAAAAAGTGAACACAATGTCACTTTTTTATAAAATTTGTCGCTTTTTTTTTTTTTTTAAAAAGTGACACAATGTCACTTTTTAATAAAATTTGTCACTTTTTTTCAAAAAAAAAAAAAAAAAAAAGTGACACAATGTCCCTTTGTTTTATATAAAAAAGTTGTACTTTTTTGACACAATGTCACCTTTAAAAGTTTATTGTCATTTTTTTATTAAACAATGACATACAATCTCACTTTTATTAAAAATGATTTTTGTCACTAAAAAGTGATAAAAATTTCAAGAATGCGACCGAAAAAAGTGACGAAAGCAAAATAAGTGACAAATATTAAAAAAAAGTGACAATTTTTAAAAAATGACAGAAGTTAAAGGAAAAAGTGATACAGTGTCACTTTTTTATAAACATTGTTACTTTTTTTTAACACTATTCAAAAAAAAAAAGTCATTCTATTCAAAAACACATCCTCTGTTTTTCTATATGGTATCAAAAGCCTCTCTCTCCAACGAGTAAAATTCTAATCCCTTTTCCTCCACCTTCAGCACATGGCAAACTCTACTCCTCTCCTGTGGTCATCATCTCCAATCAGCAGATTACAACTAGACTCACCCCAACAAATTATCCCTCTTGGCATGATCAATTTGAGTCCCTTCTTCTTGGCTATAATCTATATGGCTATGTTGATGGAACAATTCCATGCCCACCACGACCTCTGATGCAGCAATCACTGCTGCATATAATCAGTGGTTTAGACAGGATAAACTAATTCTGAATGCTATTCTCATTTCAGTGACAAACGCTGTGATACCCTTCATAGCAGCCTAAGAAACATTCTCTCAAGCTTGGAGCAAACTGACCAAGGTATATGCTAGTCGATCCAGACACTCAGAGAGTTAATTAACAACTCTCAGCCTTTTAACATCTTAGTTCAAATTCAAAATAACAAGTCAATATCAACCACAAAAATGCCCTTATATAAATATTAATTCTTCCACAAATAGAAATGAATTGATAGATAAAAACACTGAATGCAGAAGAAGGTTACAATTCCAATTAAAAGAGTCCCTCGAGAAGGAAAAAAAAAATTGAAATTTATCTTGTTTGCACAATATCTATACTAGATCCGCATCTCAACTATCACGTCCCCGCACTATGACCAGTTACATGGTTGATTTTGACAGAAATGCAGGAACGATGAAGAAGGGTGGGTGGCTGAGAAAGAAATACATCACAGTGGTTTGGGAACAAGAACTAAAAGCAGGCTATTCAGTGAGGGTTTTTCATATCTCTTGAGAATTTACTTATCATGCACAGCGAAAAATTAAATAAATTTCAATTCCTACCAAGGATCTGCTTTGTGTTTAAATAGAAACTGTGATAGGAATTATACTTTTATTCAGATCTGCAAACTCCTTTTGCTTTTCTTGTAGTTCCAGCAATCCTAATCTGCCTCTCACAGCTGTCCAATTGTCCAGCCTCCAATGATATCCACACAGAGAATAAGATTGAGAGAAAAACTAGCGTTTACTTTTCTTGTGCTAGCAAGAATAATGAAAATTCATCAACTATTTTCAAACCCTAGCAACTTATTTATATAAGCCCAAACGGGTTTGGCCCGTCTCTTAAACTTAACCCGATCCAATATTTAATTAATTCAATTAATTAAATCCGGTCCATGAATTAATTAATCCAATTAATTAATTCGGGTCTATTAATAAGCAATCCAATTAATTAATTATACAACCATTGTCAATTAATTAATTGACGGATCTCAATCTTCTAGTTCTCCTTTTGTGTGTAACCCATTAGGTTTCCAGTCACGATACCTAACGACGTGAATTATTATTTTGATCTAATCAAAATCAATAAATCAAAACACCCTTTTGATTTATCACTAATTCACATCCGTCGTCCCAGATTGACATCTAGCAATGTGTCAGGGCAATACATGTGACGAGAAATGTCACGTGGTATGACAAAACCAAACTCGTTTGTTTATCGTGAAACTATAATCCCTTCGTCAATATGATCCGATCAATTACAAGATATGGATATGTCTCAATCTCGATTATCGATCATATTTTTCATTCTACTTATTAGGTCAATGTAAGTCGAAAACTCTTTTTCGACTTATAGGTACACCTTGGCCAATGATTTCGTCATCAACTTAACTGGATGAAATGTAGATCATAAACTCTTACTATCTAAGAGTGACGAATCCTCTATTGATCATTCACAACATTCATATGATTCTTGACATACCCGAACGATGCTGTATTAGCAGCCCTTGACAGAGCAACTTCCAGCATCACCAAAGTATAACTGTCTCCACATAAGGTACTATGATGATCTCAAGTCGAAGGACCAATTCCACTACCGAACGTTAGAGATTAACCACTGACACTCAGATAGTTATCCATGTGGAATCTCCCTGCGGATCTCCAATATTTTGTTGTTCTATAACAAAACATTCACGTGTTCATTTAAGTGTCACTACACTTTAACTTGTGAGATCAGCTACTTACTTCACAAGTAAGGAATGTCACACGTGATGGTCTATCTGTAATAACGATATCCGTATCTCGTTATTACTTACGACCACGGATGATTTAAGATTCAATCATATGTAATTTGTATCTCACAATCACAACTCTTTGTGATTAACAGATTACAGAGACTTGAATCTACGAACTCTATTATTTAATATAATAGATTTTGCCATAATAAATGTATTAAACATATATCAAAAGTACTTATGCCCAAAGTTGATTGGACTTAGGGAATAATACTTACAATATCCTCACAATTTGGTCCTTCTTAAACAAATTCCTCAAGAAAAAATCTGAATTTTTTTCCCTCCTAATATAACTCTTGAACAGTGTTTTGCCGTGTCTACACTTTCTTTGATTCCTGCAAACAACATGAAAGATAACAAAATATCAAAACAATCAAGATAAACAAACGAGAAAAGATACTCCTAGACACTAAGAGACTGTTCAAGAGTTAAACTTATTCAACTTTTAATTCTAAATAGTGAAAAATGTTGGCTACCCTAGGTTTATAAAATTTTGAAAAAAATCTTACCTTATTCTTTGTAGATCATCTTCAATCCCCCTTTTCCAGCCATTACAGAAGTCGGAGTCAGAGTAAGGTGAGTGTTTATGCTATTTTGGAGTTCTTGAAGTTAGAGTCAAATGTTGAAGTCGACGTCGGAGTCGGAGTCGAAGTTGAAGTCGAAGTCGGCGTCGGAGTGTTTGCAGAAGACGGTGAAGTGACGGGGGTGGGGCGGGACAACATAAAACATATGAGAGACATGAGAGAGAGGGGAGAGTTCTGCCATGAATAAAGTGAGAGAAAGAGAGTTGAGGTTTGGGGGTTTTAGTTTTTAGGAAGTAATTAATACGATTTTTATTATGTTTAATCTATTTAGGGCATTAATCTATTTTTTTTTCAATTTTCTGAGTATGGGACCTAATTTCCCCTTTTTATTTTTTTTTATTTTTTTTACAGCATCTGGGGTTGGACAATGGTGGGCTACAACCCACCATTAACTCTGCCCATGACTGCAAAGTTGTATCAATGCTAAGACATCTATAATCAGATCAACTGTCACATGCTTAATCTCCTGAATATCAACTGATTGGCATAACACAGACATGCATGGTAAGGAGACAAACATGATAAATGCAAGTAAAGGCTTCAGACATAGATAAATTTTTCAAAGACAACTAGACAAGTCCAAAATAAAATGAGAAATGGTCAAATTGTTTAGAACTTTTTAATGGACTCCCTGTATACTAAAATACGCTTCTCTTCGACTTAATGAAAAATTTTTCAAGTCAGAATGCCTCCTCATGTCAGCCAAGTCAACGCCAACCACCATTCTAATGGAATAATTGATCGACTAGAGAAGGTAATTTAAACAAACAAATAAATAAGATAACCATTAGCCTTCTTTAAATGAGAAAAACTACAAACATTAAAAGAGGTTACTTTGAAAATTCATCTTTTATCTACAGAAGCCAAACCTGCATTTCACACCATCATGTCCTTAATGAAGCTCCAATCGTAGAAGTAAAATCATGGTGGCCTTTATGGGGTGGTCGAGGTGGTGGAGTAGATGAGTGCGGAGACCTTTGGTCAAGAGTTCGATTCTCTTTACCAACACTTTCTCGGTCGAGCCTGTCGCATCGGACTTGCCTAGTGTGATTAACTTGGTTGACGTGATTTGCAGACTATTGCGTCAGTTCGAGAGTTTATCCAGTGCGCACCAGAAAGATAGTGACTGCGGGTTCCTCGTCATAAAAAAAAATTTAAAAATAAAAAATCATGGTGACGATTGTGGAGATCTTGTTCGAGCATCAAACTTTATATTAGCTTTCATTTTGTAAGAATTCAACCTATAAAAAAGTAACAGAATGCTTTGTCATGATTTTTTTACTACGACTTTTTTGGAATTTTGTTGGTATTGAGATTTATAATTTGTTTTATTTCATGTCAATAAATTTAAAAGCGGAGACCTATATAACTTCTTGTTAACAAGTAAAAACGATGGTTGAAATTTTCACATATATCGTTCGCTTAATATACTTTATTGTAATAACTTTCATCAATAATTTTGTTTGTTATTTGTTTTATTCAGATAATTAAATAACTATCTGTTCACGAAAATATCGTTCGATTTAAAATTATCGCAAGTGTACGATTCGTTACAAGTAATAAAGTGGACTTTTAGAGTCCGAATTGTCGATCCCACAAAAATTGAGTAGTTCAATGATAATTATCTCGACCTTAACCGAAACAAGATGAGTTTTTTTATGTGTTTTTATACTAAATGCTAACCAAACTAAATTATGAAAACTAATATGGATGAATTGTCTAAACTAAATGCAAATTATACTAGAATGCAATATGAAATCTGAATGCAAATTGATTTACTTAAGATGATAGAAAAACACACTAGGATCACGAATCCCCATGCAACAATCCATTTAAATCCTAGTTTTACAATTTGACAACAACACGATTAAATATTGAAGAATCAATGTTCCTATTAAATTTAACAATCTCTTTCGAGTAATGTTAAACATATTCTATCATGCGATCCGACTATATTTCTATGACGAATACAACCATAAAAGAACGCATTAACTTTTATAAACACTTAAAGATTCACATAGAGCATAGCGATATATTTATATCCCCTATCGGACCCTATGACAATTTATACTACGTCGAATCTATTTTCCTTCTTTCGAATGCATAAAATAGATCACCACCGCAAGTGCATAATAATTATATGGAATAAATACGTAAAAATCGTTCAAACATTCAAAAACGTGTTTATAATGTCAAAAATATAAAACTAAAGATTAAAATATCATGTTACAAGGTTCATCGATATCCTAGTACAAGAAAAACTAGCCTAACAAAAAAAAAAAAAAAAAAAATAAATGAAAAAACGTTATCACCCGAGTAAATATTTTAATTAATTCCTTGAAGTGCTTGATGAATTTTCGTGTTATTCTTTGTGTTCTTGCTCTCTAATGTCAAAATAATCTCTAAAAGTGCATAGCCCCATTTTTCTGTCGAGTCTAGGGTTCTAAAAGAGGTCCCAAATTAGTTTCCATAAAAGTTTAAGTTAAAAACGAAAACCAGAATTTTCAAGTCGAGATTGTACCACGCAACCGCGTGGATCAAATATGGGCGATCGCGTGGAACAAATTGTGAGGGGTCTTGAATTCCCTGTGTAGCATGGGCGACCGTGTGGAAATCCTTCCACGCGATCGCGTGGGACAATGAATTTTCTAATTCATTCATTTTGGACCTCATAGTTTTATTTCCTTCAATCTTGAATTCTTTTCTTCATTCTCTTCCTTCTAACACTTTTTGATTTCGTCAATCTTGTACTTAGTTCGTTCTCGTTCTTGATTTGGGTCTCGAGTCAACTTTCGAATAAATGCATCTTAGTCCCTGAACTTTGCATTTCTTCCGTTCTCGTCCTTTCTTGCTCGTTTTCACTCACTTTTCGTTATTTTCATCGATATAGTCCTGCAAACACAATTTACATAGAATTAAGCCGTATTTCAACATAATTACAATCAATTATCCATATTTTATGATCTAAATAAGTGCGTTTTTACGCACTTATCACTATCCACTAATTTTGTGGTGAATTTAGTAATTTTCCATCAAAATTTCATAGCAACGAAAAAGAATACATTGCTTGCCGTACTCCTTCATGATTACTATTAAATCCTTCCATTTGTTGGACTACAATTGTAGTGATTTGCAAAACCAGAGATTTACAAATCACAACCTCAATGAACAACGATTCTGTGGCAGCGAAAACTCTGTTATGTCTCACCCCACCTTGTTGTCGTCTCTAACTCCAATAGTATGTTATGCGCAGCCCTCGTCGAAATTTTTTAACAAATCTCGTTGATTAATAAAAAGTCTCCAGTATTAAGCGTGCTTCCGAGCACTCTTTTTATGTACATGCACCTAACAATATGTTTTTGTGTTGCACCTGTTGAAAATGGGTTTTTGGACGTTATACTTGTATTTTAGTGATTATACTCAATGACTGAATATTGAAGCGTTACATAATGAAATTGGGAAAAAGATCGATAGTGAAATTGGATGATGTGACATTTGTTTATCTATGAATGTATTTTTATAAATTTTACGTCATTTTTTCGTCTAATAACTTCATTTTGGTGTTCATTTCAATCTAGTTAATGAACCGGGAAATTTGGCTGTTATGTATATTTTAAGATACAAGATTCGCATTATGATTTCGTCTTCAAATTCTAATTTTAAGCACGTTTATACTCATTTATGAAAATCATGCAAATACTTAGATTTATATATATATATATATATATATATATATATATTACGAAGAACATTCATGCCCTCTAAAGATGGAAATCGTACTCTGGTTACACTTCCATTGAAGAACAAGCCATTATGGCAGAACCATTAAAAATTGTTATACAAATTCAACAATTTTAATTTTAAAAACGTACTTTAATGAAAATAAACCATATAGAATGCATTGAGATAAACTTTTCTGTTGACCAATTCTATTTAAACCTTAATTTCAATCTAACTTACGATTTATCAAGCAAAAATCATTATATTTGGAGGAAAAAAATCCTTTAATAAAAAATTTGTTTGGCTCCACTTAAAAATAAAAATTAAAGAAAATTAAAACAATTTGCTATCATTTTTGCGATACTGGCTGGTTGACGAGTCTTCCTCCACCTTCTTCTAGTAGAAAGCCTTTCTTCAGAAAAAGGTTATACATTATAATAATAATAATAATATTAGAAAAAACTCAGTATATATATTACGTGAAAACATATTGTGTGCAAGTGTTTGGCTCAAATTGTAAGGAAAAAAGAAAAATATTTACATGACGTACGTACCAACGATCATCCGTCCAATACTCTTGCTGCTGATTCGCGAAGTGCGGAAAGCTAATAAGCAAAAGAAAATGACAAAAGTAGGCAAAGAAAATAACAAAAACATTAACATCTTGTCGATAGGAATAGAAAATATTCCCAACCACTTTTCGACCAATAGGGTGAAAACATTAAGGGCCACAATTATCAAAATATTCTTCACTGCTATCGACTTATTCGATGACGAGGAAAAGTAATATGAAAGATACCGTTATGAAAGAGGGAATATAAACTAACACGGTCTTTAATATCTTATTGATAGGAAAAGAAAACATTCCCCAATACTTCTCAACCCATAAGATGAAAACAATTACATTTGATAAGTTCGAAAGTTCATTGAAGAACCATGGAGAAAAAAATCTCAATTTTTATAATGTCAAAAGTCTTATGTTTACAATGAAAAATAAACTTATTTATACTAAAGCAATAAACACTGAGAAATATAGAAAATACGATATCAAAGAGTCCTAAAATAACAAACTTGCCAAAAATAAGAATTCTAGCCAAAATAAAATACTTTATGAAAAATGACAGTTTCTTCTAATTATGGCATGTGCCAGATCATATCATCCCCTCTATCTTTGAAAGGATTCGTCCTCGAATCCATGCATTGTAATCGCATAGGAGATAACCAACCTGTCACTAGTTTTATCACTGTACCACCTGGATCAAACGACAAACTTTTCTTTTCATGCTAGAGGATCAACGCATGGCACCCATCAACTTTGTAGATATGTATGTATTGTAACAGTAACTCAATCAGATCATCTTTTGTTGCTCAAACCCTCACATATGAACTCCTTCCACTGTCCTTGAAACTCATTTGTCTCCTTAGGAATCGCAAAGTCAACTTCAGGAATCAAATTGATATCCAAGCAGAGGTAGGGCTTGTTAATTTCACCCACAAGTCGATGCTCAATGCATGGATTAGGTGGTATTCCAATAGGATCGCTTTCATGGATGTCAATATATTCAGAAACCTGCAAAACAGAAATAGCAAAACTAGGGAGGGGATTGTTAGTTCTCACTAATGCCCTCTCAACGTCACTTTTATTTTCCTGCAAACTTTCTTCTAACTTTTCTTTTCTTTCTGAAAACTCACTTTCTTTTACCTCTTGTGGCTCCACTTCATTTTTTGCTACCTCTCTACTCTCTATTCTCATTTTCTTTTTCTATCTGTTTCTCACCCTCATTTTTACTTTCTATTTCTCTTCTTTCTGAATGCTCTTTTTCCTTACTTCTCACTTTGAGTTGATCTGCAAGGGACTGTTCTAGTGTCAAACCTACTAAATTGATTTTTTTTCCCGTCCTGAAGAAACCTATACATGTTCCTCCCAACATCATAAACAGTTTTCTTCTCATACCTCCAAAATCTCCCAAACAAGATATGAAAATATTTCAACGGTACCACATCACACCAAATTTCATCACTATATCTCCCAAGGATGAAATTTACTAGAACCTGCTTTGTCACATTTACCTTCCCACACTTCTTCAACCAAGTCATCCTATAAGGCCTAGGGTGTTGTTGCAAAGGTAATCCCAATTTTTCAACTATAGTGATGCTAGCCAAGTTTGACATGTGCTCCTTATCAATAACTAAACTACATACCGCACTACCCACAAAACACCGAGTTTGAAAAATAAATCCCCAATCATAATCCATCCTTAACGTAGACGTAATCAAGAAAACTCAAGAAAAGAATTGGATGAGTAATAATTTAATTCAAGAAAGTAGTTCTTGAATTTGGATTGGATTAGACTGAACAGAAGTAGATTTTGAATTTAGAAAAGAAAGTAGGATATTTGAACAATTTCCAAGAAATAAAAAAAAAAGAATTTTTTTCGGACGTGAACAGTAATTTTTTTTTTTTAGCAAACTCGAAAATTGACTACGAGAACAACAAAACAAACGAAAGTTAATTTAGATACTAGATTAGCCCAAAAATAATTTTTGAATTTTTTTTTTTTTGAATTTTTGGATCAAAGACACAAAAATTTTATTGGACACAAGAACACGAAAAACAAAAAAAAAGAGTAAAAAAGAAGTAAAAAAGATAGAACCTGAATCCGAAGTCCGAGCTCTGACAGCACTTGATGAGATCCCGGTTGGGGAATCGCATGGAACTCGCGGAATGAATTGAAAACGCCGGGAAAGCTCATATTCAGGTTGTAGACGATAGGATCTCCACCCGCAAATTATTGAACCAAACAACCAAACAAAAACGAACTTTGAAAGACTTATTGAATACAAAATTAACGAACCTCGATTTTCGAACGCCACAAAGGGTGCCTAATCCTTTGATAAGTTCTAGATTTGAACGCCACAAATATATCAAAATATTTGATAAGTTCGAAAGTTCATTGAAGAATCATGGAGAAAAAAATCTCAATTTTTATAATGTCAAAAGTTTTATGTTTATAATGAAAAATAAACTTATTTATACTAAAGTAATAAACACTAAGAAATATGAAAAATACGATATCAAAGAGTCCTAAAATAACAAACTTGTCAAAAATAAGAATTCTAGCCAAAATAAAATACTTTATGAAAAATGACAGTTTCTTCTAATTATGGCATGTGCCAGATCATATCACTTATTCTTCTTCTACAAATTTCAAGCTTCATGGTTATAGCGATAGTGATTGGGCTAATTATATAAATGATCGAAAAAGTATCACTAGATTTTTGTTTTTCATGGGCAACACCGCTTTCACTTGGTGTTCAAAGAAGCAGCCCGTTGTGACTCTTTCTACTTGTGAAGCTGAATATGTTTCCGCTGCATCATGTGTTTGTCATACTATTTGGCTACGGAAGTTGTTGGAGATGCTTCATATCCCCCAAAACGAAGCTACACCAATTTATGTTGATAACAAGTCAGCTATTACTTTGGGTAAAAATCGCATGTTCCATGATCGAAGCAAGCATATAGATACGAGATTTCACTTCATTAGAAAGTGCATTGAGAACAAAAAAAGTAGAGCTTGTTTATGTGAAGACTAATGATCAAGTAGCAGACATTTTCACCAAACTATTGAAGAATGATGATTTTGCAAGATTGCGTGCTTGGATTGGAGTAACCAAAAGGGAATCAAGTTTAAGAAGGGATGTTGGAAATTAAACTTGATTAGTAATAACTCATGAATTCAATAAACTTTATTTTAGAATGTCTATAAGCATTCCAATAACTAATTGAATAAGTTAGAGAGTCAAAAGTCTCTTGGATATGTAAGAGACACTTTAATTTATTGAGTAAGTTAAATAGTCTTTTTGTGTCCTATAAATTAGAATGTAATCTGCAGTAATTTTGCAAGAGCCAAGCCATAAGAATACAAATATCTTTTGAGAAATTCTTGTATTTTCTCTCTAGTCTTTTTTCTCAGAATTATTTATTTCCAACACTTTTTTATTGATACCATGTAAGAAATTTTTTTATATAATGTTATATGTACATATATATGTGAAAACATGTCTTGACTTCGAATTTCTTTTACACATTGATATCATTTTCAAGTACATGTATGCCACTAGTCACTGAATCATGCATGCACATGCGAACAATTTATGTATCGACATCGGTTCTACCAAAGACGAGCCCATGTAATTGCCTGACGTAACTTCCATTAGCAAGTGGGTAAAAACAGATACGGAAATGGCAAAAAAAGGGCAAAGCAGACACCGATGACCAACCCATTTGTAGGCCCGCACTCGCACATTCATTCGTCATAAATCATAAGAATTTTGCTATTTGTACAATCGGGATTGACAACCCCGATTGATAACACTCTCACATGAAGGAGACTCACAATTTTTTTATTCACCGTGTGTCCTCCTCCAATGTGAGAGATTGTCAACCGAGGTTATTGACGTAGTAGAAGATTATAGAAAAGATGAACGACACAAATATGAGAAAAACTCACGAAAATTTTATTCAATTCAAAAAAACTACTGCTTCAAATGGCTTACAATGCTTTAAATAGTAAAACCCTAGCAAAATCCGAAAAATAAATAATAAAATTAAAAAAACGATATTTTTCCATAAATGGAAAAATTCGAACTTGCAACTAAAATTGAAACTTCTAAGATTCAGGATCGTCCACCAACAAACGGAATTCGAATCCGAATTTTATTGAATGAGATATTGAAAAATTAAAAATTACCATAAATAGTAAAAACGCTTAATCGAGGGCCTAAACGATGGAATTTGCCCAAAATTCGACGCATGCCTCGACAAAGCTGTGAGTTGTGATCATTAGCCTGTTTCCAATCGAATTAAAGTATAAATTCACAAAAAACGAACAATCCCGAAGTTATCATGAAATCATGGAATTGAAACATTTTGCTTGCGCCGATCCCACTTCAACATAAACTCCAACTAGTTCTGCACTTCATCAGTTGTCAACCCCAATTGTACACATAGCATTGTTCAAATCATAATTGCTCTACTCAAATGATAATTGACTTCCAATAATTATTTCATTTGTTTATTATTTGATTTTACCTAAAAATTGATTCCGTCTGTTAATCATATTTTTATTTCATTTTCATACAATTTTAACTTGACTGTCGAAAACCATACAATTATTTCCCACTTGGAGAATAGACATTTGCCATTGATTAGAAGATTCTACCGGACTTTGAAATCAACTCAAATTATTATTTCAATAAGTAGATTTTCAAATTTTGGTTAGTATGGAAGGCCAACAGGACATTTGAAAAATAAATTTTTTGTTTCTAAAACTAATAAATTACTTTTGAGCTTGTTTGAATAATTTTCTGAAATAATTGTCTTACTAGAATAACTTTTTAGAAGAAGTTGGTGTAAAATAACTTCATCAAGAAGTTTTTCTACAATAAATAAAAGTAAAAATATTGTCAAGCGAGCCCCAAGTATATTTTGTATGAACCGTGCTACTTGTACAATTTCGATTGACAACATTGGTTGACAACCACTCACTTGGAAAGAGGCTCACGATGAATAAAAAAATCGTGGACCCTCCTTCATGTGAGAAGATTGTCAACCAATATTGTCAACTGAAGTTGTACAAGTAGCAAAATTCATTTTGTATTAATTACTTTGTTCTTAAAGGAAATTCGAAAATTTTACGAAACCCTTTTTTTTTTTTCAAGTTTTTGCTTCTGAAAAAATATAAATAAGTTAAAGGTTTAGGGATAACTTTGTTAAAGGTTCAATCCATTTCAACTTGATCACGAGCAAATCCTTTAATATATATTTTTTAAAAATGTTCAAATTTTGGTAACTATTCAATGAAATCTTTTTGACATTCCATAAATTGAAGAGCACGATTAGAACGAGAGAGCCGATTTTTATCATGGGAGAGCAAGAAAAGAGAGATTTTTACATTCAAGGAGCGGAATTACATCGTTTAGGGTCGAGTTTCAAGCGAATAATTGATGTTTTCACGTTCTTCCAGAGTTTATTAGTCTCGGATGATGTATTTTCTTATTCTTTTGTGTGATTTTCATATGAAAATTTTAGTGTAGATATTTTTATGTATTGGATAGATGACAAAACTTATTGATTTTTAGTTTTTAATTCAAGGCTTATCATTTTTAGTTAATTCTTGCGTTTTTATGCATTAATTATGTTTGTTTTAGTGTTTGCGCATCATCGGGACATATACGTTGCTTATTTGTAGAGTTGAAAAACTCACAATGGGTAGAATACTGCTTATGTAATATACGGGCAATAGATATTATGAATAATATTTATGGCGTGTATGATCATGTGTAGTAATCCTATAATTAAATGCATGTTTTTCAGATGTATTCGGACTAGAAATATAATTGGATCGTGTTAAACATATGTTCGATATCACGTGAAACATAATCTGTGCAAGAGTTTAGTTCAAATAATAAGGAAAACCAGTGAAAATAATGAATAATGTCGCTCAAATAGGGGCCTGTGACAGGGGGGCTACGTGGTGCCCCCTATTGGAGAGTGTGTTGGCCCCTGTTTGTGTAGCAGGGTTGGAAAATAATTACATGATGTACCAGTATACATACGTACCCAAAGATCAACCCTTTAATACTCCCTCCGCCGATATCATAAAAATATTATACTTTTGCCACCTTTTTTTACCAACTTTTGACACCTCATAATTGTTACCATCTCTCATTCTCTCATCACATAATCCATTTTGCCACCTTTTCTCTCTAAGCGAACTTTCTCGTCTTCAAAATGTACCAGTATAAAGAACGGATTCACCGACCTAGAAGACATAAAAGGGGCCAACGTGATGGCAACAACAACAAGAATCTGATAGAATTGATTTTCATTTTCATTTTCATTTTGCTAATTGTTGGGATTTTGTTTTGGATCATTGTAATGCCATTCATCCACTAAAATGGGTTTGGGAACTCAGGAGATTTGAATGAGGACCATGCATTATGGGTTTCGTCTTCTTCGATTGATGAATTCTTGGTTCAAATATCTTCTACTGATCAATTCTGGGTTCGAAGATCTTCTCATTTTGCTGCTTCTTTTCTGTATTTCACGCTTTCACAGATGTTTTCTTGGTTCCAAGATTCATATTCTTGGTTCAAAGATGTAGTGTTCTTGGTTCTTTTTCATGTACTACAACGTTCTTGGTTCTTTTAAATTCCCCTTTTTTGGGTTCTAATTCTAGCTTTCTTTTTTAGATTTCCTGTTTGTGAATGAAAATGTACCGTATTTTACGTGGTCACTCTCTATCAATTTTGATTTTAGAATGTAATGAATTTGCTTGATAAATCCTGAGTTTGATTGAATGAACAGCTTTATCGCATTTTGATGATGATTCAATTGTGTGGTTAAACGGCATAATGAAGTTTCGATATTGTTTGCATACTGTGTGTTCAGAAATTGCCTACAAAGTGATGTTAAAAGATTGTTTTAAATTTCAATTTTTTAATATAGATTCTATTGTTAGTTACAAATTTACCATAATAAGATGAAGTTTTTCTATCAGTGAAACTACATCTCTCTTTTGAATGTTCAATAGAAATAATTAGTTGAGGTTATAATCTCTGATTCTTGAGGGACATGAATACTCGTTTGAAGCATTGAGAGATAGACTGATGATCTGAGCTTCTTTTTTATTCCTTTGTTGTTGTTGCAGCAATCCACTTGGAAAGTAGACCTTCTAATTAATTGGTTAAGCTTAAGTAATTTCTAGGGTTCTATAGGCCTTGGGAAAATTACTCTATGAATAGTTACTACTACTTGCTTAATTTCTGTTTTGAAGAATATATTGTTAAAAAGTGAAGAAAAATTTTAAATTTACGTGCATAATATTTTATTGTGTATATGTGTGATTGCAAGTGAGTATGAAAAATAAATTAGAATGTAATCTGCAGTAATTTTGCAAGAGCCAAGCCATAAGAATACAAATATCTTTTGAGAAATTCTTGTATTTTCTCTCTAGTCTTTTTTCTCATAATTATTTATTTCCAACACTTTTTTATTGATACCATGTAAGAAATTTTTTTTATATAATGTTATATGTACATATATATGTGAAAACATGTCTTGACTTCGAATTTCTTTTACACATTGATATCATTTTCAAGTACATGTATGCCACTAGTCACAGAATCATGCATGCACATGCGAACAATTTATGTATCGACATCGGTTCTACCGAAGACAAGAGCCCATGTAATTGCCTGACGTAACTTCCATTAGCAAGTGGGTAAAAATAGATACGGAAATGGCAAAAAAAGGGCAAAGCAGATACCGATGACCAAACCCATTTGTAGGCCCGCACTCGCACATTCATTCGTCATAAATCATAAAAATTTTGCTATTTGTACAATCGGGATTGACAACCCGATTGATAACACTCTCACATGAACGGGACCCACAATTTTTTTATTCACCGTATGTCCCCCTTCAATGTGAGAGGTTGTCAACCGAGGTTGTTGACGTAGTAGAAGATTATAGGAAAGATGAACGACACAAATATGAGAAAAACTCATGAAAATTTTATTCAATTCAAAAAAACAACTGCTTCAAAAGGCTTACAATGCTTTAAATAGTAAAACCCTAGCAAAATCCGGAAAATAAATAATAAAATTAAAAAAACGATATTTTTCCATAAATGGAAAAATTCGAACTTGCAACTAAAGTTGAAACTCCTAAGATTCAGGATCGTCCACCAACAAACGGAATTCGAATCCGAAATTTATTGAATGAGATATTGAAAAATTAAAAATTACCATAAATAGTAAAAACGCTTAATCGAGGGCCTAAACGACGGAATTTGCCCAAAATTCGACTCATGTCTCGGCAAAGCTGTGAGTTGTAATCATTAGCCTGTTTCCAATCGAATTAGACTAGAAATTCACCAAAAACGAACAATCCCGAAGTTATCATGAAATCATGGAATTGAACCATTTTTCTTGCGCCGATCCCACTTCAACATAAACTTCAACTCGTTCTGCACTTCATCAGTTGTCAACCCCAATTGTACACATAGCATGGTTGAAATCATAATAGCTCTATTCAAATGATAATTGACTTCCAATAATTATTTCATTTGTTTATTATTTGATTTTACCTAAAAATTGATTCCGTCTGTTAATCATATTTTTATTTCATTTTCATACAATTTTAACTTGACTGTCGAAAACCATACAATTATTTCCCACTTGGAGAATAGACATTTGCCATTGATTAGAAGATTCTACCGGACTTTGAAATCAACTCAAATTATTATTTCAATAAGTAGATTTTCAAATTTTGGTTAGTATGGAAGGCCAACAGGACATTTGAAAAATAAATTTTTTTGTTTCTAAAACTAATAAATTACTTTTGAGCTTGTTTGAATAATTTTCTGAAATAATTGTCTTACTAGAATAACTTTTTAGAAGAAGTTGGTGTAAAATAACTTCATCAAGAAGCTTTTCTACAATAAATAAAAGTAAAAATATTGTCAAGCGAGCCCCAAGTATATTTTGTATTAATTACTTTGTTTTTAAAGGAAATTCGAAAATTTTACGAAACCTTTTTTTTTTTTTTTTTTTTTTTTTCAAGTTTTTGCTTCTGAAAAAATATAAATAAGTTAATTACGGATAACTTTGTTAAAGGTTCAATCCATTTCAACTTGATCACGAGCAAATCCTTTAATATATATTTTTTAAAAATGTTCAAATTTTGGTAACTATCCAATGAAATCTTTTTGACATTCCATAAATTGAAGAGCACGATTAGAACGAGGAGCCGATTTTTATCATGGGAGAGCAAGAAAAGAGAGATTTTTACATTCAAGGAGCGGAATTACATCGTTTAGGGTCGAGTTTCAAGCGAATAATTGATGTTTTCACGTTCTTCCAGAGTTTATTACTCTCAGATGATGTATTTTCTTATTCTTTTGTTTGATTTTCATATGAAAATTTTAGGGTAGATATTTTTATGTATTGGATAGATGACAAAACCTATTGATTTTTAGTTTTTAATTCAAGTCTTATCATTTTTAGTTAATTCTTGCGTTTTATGCATTAATTATGTTTGATTTAGTGTTTGCGCATCATCGGGACATATACGTTGCTTATTTGTAGAGTTGAAAAACTCACAATGGGTAGAATACTGCTTATGTAATACACGGGCAATAGATATTATAAATAATATTTATGACGTGTATGATCACGTGTAGTAATCCTATAATTAAATGCATGTTTTTCAGATGAATTCGGATTAGAAATATAATTCGATCGTGTTAAACATATGTTTGATATCACGTGAAACATAATCTGTGCAAGAGTTTAGTTCAAATAATAAGGAAAACCAGTGAAAATAATGAATAATGTCGCTCAAACAGGGGCTGTGTGACAGGGGGGCTACGTGGTGCCCCCTATTGGAGAGTGTGTTGGCCCCTGTTTGTGTTAGCAGGGTTGGAAAATAATTACATGATGTACCAGTATACATACGTACCCAAAGATCAACCCTTTAATACTCCCTCCGCCGATATCATAAAAATATTATACTTTTGCCACCTTTTTTTACCAACTTTTGACACCTCATAATTGTTACCATCTCTCATTCTCTCATCACATAATCCATTTTGCCACCTTTTCTCTCTAAGCGAACTTTCTCGACTTCAAAATGTACCAGTATAAAGAACGGATTCACCGACCGAGAAGACATAAAAGGGGCCAACGTGATGGCAACAACAACAATAATCTGATAGAATTGATTTTCATTTTCATTTTCATTTTGCTAATTGTTGGGATTTTGTTTTGGAACATTGTAATGCTATTCATCCACTAAAATGGGTTTGGGAACTCAGGAGATTTTAATGAGGACCATGCATTATGGGTTTCGTCTTCTACGGTTGATGAATTCTTGGTTCAAATATCTTCTACTGATCAATTCTGGGTTCGAAGATCTTCTCATTTTGCCGCTCCTTTTCTGCATTTCACGCTTTCACAGATGTTTTCTTGGTTCCAAGATTCATATTCTTGGTTCAAAGATGTAGTGTTCTTGGTTCTTTTTCATGTACTTCAACGTTCTTGGTTCTTTAAAATTCTCCTTTTTTGGGTTCTAATTCTAGCTTTCTTTTTTAGATTTCCTGTTTGTGAATGAAAATGTACCGTACTTTACAGGTCACTCTCTATCATATTTTGATTTTAGAATGTAATGAATTTGCTTGATAAATCCTGAGTTTGATTGAATGAACAGCTTTATCGCATTTTGATGATGATTCAATTGTGTGGCTAAACGGCGTAATGAAGTTTCGATATTGTTTGCATACTGTGTGTTCAGAAATTGCCTACTAAGTGATATCAAAATGTCAATTTTTTAATATAGATTCTATTGTTAGATACAAATTTACCATAATAATATGAAAATTTTCTTTCAGTGAAACTACATCTCTCTTTTGAATGTTCAATAGAAATAATTAGTTGAGATTATAATCTCTGATTCTTAAGGGACATGAATACTCGTTCATTTGATTTTGATAATAGAGTAGTGAAGTTTTTTAATATACGTATGCACGAGTTCGCCGCTAATTTTATTTTTCTGATGTTTGTCATGCCATGTTGAATTGCATGAATACCAAATTGTACAATGTATGTTTATGGGTGTATCACATCATCATCACAGACCACAAGGTTATTGTTTACATATCATGTCTCATTATGCCAAGCACGGCAATATATGAATGTAGTTTAATATTTAACATTATTAGTTTTTATTTAAACTTATATGTTAACTTGTTTTAAATATATTACTATGTCGATATGTAAACCTTGGGATAAGCACATCATCCGTAGTTGACAATAGACCAAATTACCCATTGCTTTACTAAAATTTTAATAGTTTCATTTATTTTAGAGGTTAAGATAGCAAATTATCAGCTAAGTTTCTGGTACAAATTTTTATTTTTATTTTTTAATTTTCAGAAGATTTGATTTGCTTTCAAATTGATGTTAAAATTTTGAAATCTAACGATTTGGTTTAATTCAAAACCATTTTGTTGACAAATTCTCATAGAACCAAATCGACGGTTTCAAAAAGATATTTCAATTTTATTTTCCTCCGACAATTTTTCTTAT
Source organism: Osmanthus fragrans (assembly GCA_019395295.1). Lineage (NCBI taxonomy): Eukaryota > Viridiplantae > Streptophyta > Magnoliopsida > Lamiales > Oleaceae > Osmanthus > Osmanthus fragrans. The sequence continues at coordinate 15,619,513 of CM033350.1, forward strand.
AGCCATACAAAAATGGAGTTGAGATCTGCTGTCCAAAATTTACTATCAAATTTGTTGTCACCCAATTAATGATTGACACGTCATTTTAAATTAATATATTCAACATTTCTCTCAATGTAACTTGTGCTTAAAATTAAGTATCTCATTAATGTAAAATAACGTGTTAATCATTCATTAATGAACAATAAATTTTAGAAGAGATTTCAAATCACAAAATGTAAATGGTGTAGCCTAAACGGAAAGTTGTGACCATGGCGTGTCATGAGAGTAAAGGTTGGGACCGTGGAGAAATTTACCCCCCAAAAAATTATACATTGAACGGCACAATCGCAAAACAGGCGTCGTCTCTCTCTCTCTCTCTCTCTCCCTCTTTTGATTGAAAATGAATCTGTAATTAGTGTACACAGGAAAATGCAGATCGGCTGCTTGCCGGAAAATGTTATAGCGGAGATCCTCTCAAGGCTTCCTGTCAAAACGCTTATCCGATTCAAATGCGTATGTACCCAATGGAGTTCCTTAATCTCGAGTCCTTTCTTCGCCTCTTTGCACCTCGGCCGCTCCGTTTCCAACCCTACCAGACACTCAATTCTTGTTCACGAACTACGCCGCCAAAACAGACATATGTCACTCGACCCCCACCTCAATCTTGGATTTGATCTGACTTACCCTTTCGGCCCGGGAATAAATTATGTGGGCTCAATCAATGGCTTGGTTTGTATACTCGGGACCTCAGCTGATAGTCTCTTGATATGGAACCCTTCCACTAGACTGTATAAGACACTCCCACTTGGTAGGCATACAGATCCATGTGGTATTACCATAGGGTTTGGTTGGGATGCCATTGATAATGATTACAAGGTAGTGAAAATTGGGTCTAATTATGGGGAATTTGCAGAGTGGGCAGAGGTGTGGTCGGCCAATTTAGATTCGTGGAAGGAGATTAAAGTTGATCGCAAATTTTGCCTTATCACGAATTGTTGTGATGTGATAGTGAAGGGATTTGCTTATTTTTTTGCTCAGGATGGCCCTGGGAATGGTGGCATAACTCTAGTTGTTTCATTTGACATGAGGGCAGAGGTACTGCAGGCGGTTCCCGTGCCTGATTCTTTACTTGAGAAGCAGTATGATTTTAATGCTATGAATTGGAAGGAAACTTTTGCTTTGGTAGCACGTGTTTCACCAGAGCCCAGAAAAATATATCAAGTATGGACGATGGAAAATAGTAGTGTAGGGAAGGAACATTGGAGTAAGAAATTCACCCTTGAACTGGATCATATCTTTTACCGAACGGTGAACAGTGTAAATGGAAAATTCATACTGAGAAGACACAGGAATCTGGTCTTATATGATGTGGAAAACAGAGATACCAAGACAGTTGGACGAGTTAAATTCCCGGTGCTTGAGGCTCATTACTATGTGGAGAGCTTAATGTCAATCAAGGGGTTTAATCACTTTGGAGACGATGCCAGAAGGAGATGGAATGAGCAAGAACAAGAACTAAATACAGGTCAGTCTCAATTGAAACGAAATCTTGACCTTGAGTAAGGAATTGTTGGGTTTTGTCGTTAGACAAGATTTGACATTAATAGTTCATGCTTTAGCGTTTGGGATTGATTGCTTTTTCCGCCCATACTCAGTTTTTGAGCTTGTTTGTACTGATTTCTATCCCATTATAGCAACGTGACATGATTTCACTGTTCAAGGGCATGTTATGAGTTATCCCTAGTAAATTGCTTCCATATGATTGAGGTGCACTAAAATTTTGATATTTAATTTGTTTCTTGTAGAATTGTTTATGTGACTCGTGTACTTTTGATTGTGTGAGTAGCCTATGTTAAAAACTTGGATGTGGCTTAATGTGACACGTTAGTGATGATTAAGAAGTTACGACTGATAATGAACTAGTGATCATACTAATGAAGATATCTGGGCTAGGACAAAAAATGAGTGCGTGTGTCCTCTCACCATAATTATTACATATGTAGCATTCTTTCGTGCAATGAGCCTAATGCATCATAATGGCTTGTTTCAGGTCAGGAGCTACTTGAATGATATATTAATGGATTGGGTAAGATCTTTAATCTCATATACAAAGCTGTCATATTTTTCTATTTCCAGTACTGTACACAACATACCTAGTGAATATGCCATTTTATGGGGTCATGGTGGCAATGTAACTTGATTTGTGCAACGTGCACAATGTGCATTAAGAAAATAGGTTTAGAAGGTAGTTGATTGGTGCAAGAAGTTAAGCAAGAACCAAGTTGGGTGTCAAATGGAAGTTAGAATAGCAAACTTGTTATTTCTTAATTTTAGATTCAAATATGATTTACTAAGGATAACTGAAAATTGTTCCCTTATTAGTGTAATTTTAAAAACTTATATAGATAATACAGTGGCTGAGTAACAATGTGAAAGCTTTAATAATTTTCTCTTTGCTGGGGAGATGAACAATTTGTTGGACAGATGTATTTATTTGTAAACTGGCGTAGAAAACATAGATGGAATCCGTGTCTTTTTTAACCAGAGGAACCACTTGAAATAAGGGTTGTCTAAACAAATTATGGAGATCGCATCAGAAACTGAAAAGAAATACCTGGTTTCAAAGCTGTTGAGATCTGAAATTGAGAGAAGCAATGGATTCTAGCTTATTTTTCAGTGCATGTATGTTTTGTTTTTGGTGCATCATAAAGTTCTGCTGCTGCTGCTTGTTCGTTTGTTCTATAGTTGCAGTTATGTTTTTTTACTTCTCTGTTGTAAACAGAGTACTCGTGCAGAAACAGAGAAGTTTACTTCACTGGTGAAGGAAGAGGCTGGGGAATTCTTTATTTATTCATTTATTCCTCTATTTTTGATGTTGCATTCAACTTCTCAATACAAGATATTCTTAAACAGGCAGAGAAAACATTTGAGAATAGATGGAATTCCTAGTTTTGAAGCTTTTGAGATCCGAAATTGAGAGAAAAAGCAGTAGGTTATAGCATTTTACAACGAAATGCCAACTGTCAAGAGGTTGGCCCTCTGCTTCACATTCTTTCTCAATAGCTAAAATGAAAATAAACTCTTACCCTCCCCCCCTCCTTTATTTATAGTGGCCTAGTGCTTTATTTGTTCAGGAATATTCCCCCCTAACAAACTGACCAAATGACTGCAATTAAGTTCAAGTTCCCAATTAATTCCCCTGATGCGTGAACTCCTCTGTTGTCCAACATGAATCCGAGCATGAGCTTCCCATTCTGCCTCCATTTTTTTTTATTTTTTTTCTGTTTTGCCCATTTTGCCCTCATAAGGTCTGTAAATCGGTTTGGGGGCCTATTATTATGTTCAAAAATCTATGCACTGTGCAAGGAGTTCTAGTGTCGTATTAATTCGTAAACAGGTGTAGAAAACATATGAGAATAGATGGAATCATTATCTTTTTTAAGAAAGCCACCTCTTGAAATAAGTGTTATCTCAACCAATGTGGAGAACTCATCAGAAACTGAAAAGAAATGCCTAGGTTTGAAGCTGTTGAGATCTGAAATTGAGAGAAAAAGCAGTGGATTTTAGCCTCTTTTTTTTTTATTCTTTTAGTGCATGTATGGTTGTGTTTTTGGATTCATCTTTAGGATACCATGGTGCAATCTTATTTAGTGTCGCCATTCAATTTACTTTTCTTCACAATATGGTTTGAAATTTGTTTCAATTTTTAGCCTTTTGTGTTTCAATGTTTCATTGCTTGAAAATTCACTTAATTTTTCTTTTCATCTTTATGTAAATTTCTCTTTGTGATCAACCTTCACAGTCAATTGTCAAAATTACTGCATCATGATTTAATTTTGATTTTCCTTTTAGCACGTTTATGACTGTTGTGATTTTGTAAAAAAATTATTCACAGTTCAGGACTATTTTCCCCTTTCTCCAATGCTGACAGGTATATGGCCATGCTTCTTGGATGTTCAATGCCACTGCCCTTGGCTGCATTGAAAGATTCTGATGTGGAAAGTTCTCATTCTCTGTTATATCTGTTATCGATTTTCTCATTTACAATTCTGGTGGTGTGACATAGAGTTGATGGGAATTTCAAAGTTTTTAGACATGCAAATGGAGTATGTATGTTTTGTTTTCTAATAATTTACTGAAAAGGGTCCAATCTTGACTTTTTAAAAGAAATATCTCAAATTATCAAAATGTGTTGGCATAAACAGAGAAAGGGACATTATCATTTTCTGAAGCTAATGCCTATAACATTTTCTTCAAAAATTTAACTACCCAAAGTTCCATTTTGCACAAACATAAGGCCCAATGTGACGATAAAGGGGCCATCCTGCTTTCTAGACCAACTTTATAAAGGGAACAATACATAAATAAGGTTTTTAGTATGGTGAATTCAATAATAAGGTAAAAGGTTTCAATATTCAAAAATCAGGTTTTTATTAAATTTTATTTATGATTTAATTAATTAATTAATTAATTAATTAAATAAATATATAAAAGTCACACATTTGTACAATTCTGGTCACAAATACATTTATTGGTCATATATTATCAAATTAATTAATTACAAATTATTACGAGATCACAAATTAAAATTTTTATTAGTCACAAATTATTTTTGAAGTCACGGATTGAAATTTTAATAGGTCACAATTTATTTTCGAGGTCACAAATTAGAATTTTAATAGGTCACAGATTATTTCCGAGGTCACAAATCAAAATTTTAATAGGTCACAAATTAATTTTTTAGGTCACAATTAATTTCGGTCACAATTCACGAGCATATGAGTCACAATATTGTGACCACCACCACAAATTATAAGTGACCACCACTTCGCCCCTGCCTCCACCAACGGCACCACCACCGTCGCCGCTCAATAACTTAACAATAAGGTCACAATTCCCTAACATATAAGTCATACTATTGTGACCACCACTAAATTATATGTGACCACGATTTCGCCGCTGGTGAAGGCAGCGGCACCACCACCGTCGCCGTCAAATAGTAACATCAACACCTCAAAAAATGCCTCCCACCACTAGCACCACCACCACTATCACTGCAAAACCACCACCACTTCCAACCACAAAACACCCACAACAGCCACCAAAAATCTGCAAATAATCTGCCCCAGTCATCTCCCACCACCAACCACCACTATCACCACCCCAAAAATCGCCACCGCCATACGCACAACACCGTCGCCGCCGCCAACACCATCACCGTCGCCAACACCATCACCACCACCACAAACCTCATCACCGCACCGTTGTCACCTACCAAAAACCGGCAGATCCACCACACCGCACCCAACATCACCGCCACAACCCAGCCACCACCAACACCTCACAAAAAAACCCAAAGCCCGACATCAATCTGCACAATCACAACAAAAAAAAAAAAAAAGTCTGCACACCCCAAAACCGCCCACCGCGTTGAAGACCGCAGCGCCTCCACCGCCTGCCACAGCCACACAGCATCGCGACGCTGCACACTCACAGCAGCATCGCGCTACTGGCGTTCAACAGCCAGAACTGACCGGCGTCGCGACCACAAGGATACGGTCCTCTCGCCACAGCCACACATATTCGCGCACGTGGTTCAGTGGCGTCGCCAACCACCGGAATCGATCTTTGGGTGGGGGTTTGGTGGTGGTTAAGGGCAGTTTACTAATGGAGGTGGGGTGGTGGCGGCGGCGGCGCTGATCTTAGAAGGAGAGTGAGAAAGAGCGAGAGAGAGAGAGGACGGGGAGAGGGGAATGAATTATAAATTAGGGTTTTGAATTAGGTATATAATAGATTTGATTTTTTAATATTATTATTTAATATTAAAATAATTTATAATATTATTATTAAAACCTGAATTTTGTATAGATAAACTATATATCCTAATTTTGAATTTGGATCTTTAAATACCTCCCTAGGTGTAATTTCCTCCTTTATAAATCGAACCAAATCATATCTTCCCCCGAAAGTGTACTAAAAACCCAAAAAATTAAAGATATTAATACACAATTTAATTGAAGAAAACATGCAAGAAAACAGAGAAGAAAAGGGGGGGGGGGGGGGGGGGGGGGGGGGGAAAGAACATATCACATTGCCAGGTGAAGTTTCTTGGAGGTTCCAACATCCTATCCTCTTCCTTTAGCTTTCTGTATAAGCCCCTCCCACATCTGCATTCTTTCATTTCTGCAGCAGTTTAAATGATTTATAAACCATTTATAAATTGGTCAAAGTAGGCAAAATTAATAAATAGTATATGGTGTAAACTAAGGTGCTTGAGCTTGACCTGTCAAAAGATCATTCAACCTTGGCTCGAGGAGCTGTAATCAGTTCAATGATGCATTTCTTCCCTGTTCAACTGCACAAAACTTCCAAAAAAAAATTCAGGACTCAAAATCCAGTTTATCCAAATAGCACTTTATTCAAAGGACGAGTCCTCAAATACATTGAAATCCTTTACTTTGTACTTGAAATCGTCAAATCACTAGACATTTTAATGAACCGTTGAAATAGAATTTGCGGGGATTTGCTGATCACAGTAAGTTTTATTGTTTTAGGCATTTACGAATTATAAATCTAAAACACAGAGTCAACGAACTTCTAGGAGGATCGCAGCAGGAAGAACTATGTAATGCAGTAAACTGTTATGGGACGAATCACATGCAAAGGCCTTTCGGGATTATACAAAGATTTGAGTACATGGGCTCCATCTTCAAATTCTTTTCAAAAAGTCGTGTTAAAAATAAGACGCCAAGCATCCTTTTAATGCTCCATGTTTAATAAACAAATATATTAACTTGGTGATTGCTGCATCTTTATCCTCCAAACTGATAGTTCAACATTCAACGCTAAAGCTAAAGCAGCAAGCCAAGACTGTAAAAACATTAAAGGGCAACAAATCCAATACATTTATTTACTATTAACAAAGTTGTAAAAAGAATTAGAAGAACCAGGCCATGCTGGATTTATTTCAGAAAAAAAAATCCCAGATAACAGCGAAAGTCCATAGAGAGCCATAAGACTTGTCAGTTTTGTAAGCTCTAATCCTATTACTACTTCCATCTTATTTAGCTAACAATGTTCCTGAAAAATCACCATCTAAAGAAGAAAGGGGTGGGGAGTTAAAACAGTTTTATAGGAATAAGAGGGGAAAAACAAAAGAAAGAAGGGAAAAATCAGAGAGTGGTGTTAAAGTTTTGATTCAAAGAGAATGAAAAATATGATGTTACCGGATTCAATTCACACTTACCGGATTTGATAACCTTACCGGATTCGTTCTTACCGTATTTGGTTGAACTTATCGGATTTGATGAGCTTACCGTATTTCAACTTAAAACTTAAACTTACTGTATTTTGTTTAAGTTTACCGGTTTTGAGCAAATTAAACGAGAAAGAAGAAGAGAGGTTTCTTTCAAGCAAAAAAAGAACATCAATTAGCTTCATATCTTGCTGAATATATAGACTTAAACGACCATACTCAACAACAGCTTCCTACCTACTCCAATCTAACAAATTGACAACAAAATATAAGACCATACTTGGTCAATATTACAAAGATTAAGCTACCAACTAAAGTACATAAATCACATCACTTTAGATACAAAAATAAGTAACCATACATCAGCAAAAGTGTCAATCAATTTTCAACATTCCTCCTTGACACTTTTGCTGGAAACACCAAGATTGTTTCTTAATGTTTCGAACCTTGCCTTAGCTAAAGACTTCGTTAAGATGTCTGCAAGTTGATCATCTGATTTGCAGTGCACCAGCTTTATTTCATTTTGTTCCTGAGCTTCTCTGATTGAATAGTATCTAATTTTGATGTTCTTGGTTCTACCATGGAAGACCGGATTTTTCACCATTGCAACTGTGGACTGATTATCACAATAGATAACCGTGCGCTCATCTTGCTTGAATTTCAAATCTTCTAACACCTTCCTTAGCCTAAATTGCTTGATTTGTAGCTTCTGAAGCAGCTATGTATTCAGCTTCAACTGTTGATTGAGCCACCATTTTTTGTTTCATTGAATTCCAGCAGATGATACTTGATCCAATATAAAATATGTAACCAGAAGTGTTCTTCATGTCCTCAAAACTCCCAGCCCAATCACTATCAGTGTAGCCAGTTAACTTGTACAATTCGGACTTCCTGAACCAGATTCCCATTTCATCAGTTCCTTTGATATATCTCAGGACTTTTTTGGCCGCTTCAAAATGCAATTCACTAGGCTCCTGTTTGAACCTTGATAGAAGATTTGCAGCATAAGTTATATCAGACCTAGTTGCTGTTAAATACAATAGACAACCAATCAAACTTCTGTAAATCTTTGCATCAACCTTCTTTGCACCATCTTCCTTTAACAATTTTTCATTATGAACTAATGGTATGTTAACAGACTTACAGTTTTCTATGTTAAACCTCCTTAATACATCATTTTCAAATTTCCTTTGACTGATGAAAATACCTTGCTGATTATGATAAATCTCCATTCCTAGGAAATAATGCATTTCTCCCAAATCAGTCATTTCAAAGGCTTTCTTTAATTCATCTATCACTTCTTTAATTTCTTTGTTGTTGCTACCCGTGATCAATAGATCATCAACATAGAGTGATATGATGACCATTTCTTCTTCCACTTGTTTTACATATAAAGTTTGTTCATTTAAACTTTTTGTAAAACCAAGATGACCAAGATGGCTATCAATTCGACTGTACTAGGCTCTTGGAGCCTGCTTTAAACCATACAATACTTTCCTTAATAGATATACTTTATCCCGATTTTCATCCACTAGAAAACCTTCAGGTTGCTCTATGAAAATCTCCTCATTCAAGTATCCATTAAGAAAGGCTGATTTGACATCAAGTTGATAAATTTTCCAACCACTTTGAACTGCAATTGTCATTAGCAATCTGATAGTCTCATATCTTGCAACAGGAGCAAATGTATCAGTGAAATCGATACCAAACTGCTAAGCATATCCCTTGACTACCAACCTTGCTTTCAACTTGTTAACTGATCCATCAGGATTCAATTTTATTTTGTACACCCATTTAACCCCAATCACATGCTTATTCTGAGGTCTATTAGCCAATTCTCAGGTGTCATTCTTTTCTATCATCTTGATTTCTTCCTTCATTGTAGCCATCCAATCAGGTGATTTCGATGCTTCATCAAAGTTTGCAAGTTCAACTATAGCAGTATTACAACTTGCATAAATGTCTGCAGTGGTCTCATTTTCACTCTGCCATTGCCTATATCTGGATCATCATTTGATTCCAACTCATCTTCAATGATTCCTCCTTCTCTGTTTTGAGAAATCAATTCACTTGTTTTTTTTTATTTCTCAACAGAACTTGCCTCCCAATTCCATATAGTTTCTGTATCTACCTTGAGATCCTTGTTGGAGATTATCCTTTTTGACTTAGGATTGAACACCATATATCCTTTTGCGTTGCTTCAATAACCAACCAGTATTCCAACCTCAGCCTTTTCACTTAACTTATCTCTCTTTGCATCAGAAATGTAAGTGTAACAAACGCTCCCAAACACCTTTAAATGAGAAATATCTGATTTGACATCATATCAGGCCTCATAAGGTGTCTTTTTCTCAACTGATATTGTAGGCAAACGATTGAAAAGATAAACAACAGTGTTAACTGCCTCAGCCCAAAAATCTTTAGGTACTTTTTTCTCAATCAATAAGCACCTAGCCATTTCTATTACAGTCATATTCTTCCTTTCACTTACTCCATTTTGTTGAGGAGAATAGGGAATGGTTAACTGATGTTTGATACCTTCAGCATTGCAGAAGCTATCAAAATTTTCACAGCTGTACTTAGTTCCATTATCAGTTCTGATTGTCTTTATATTGCATCCACTTTCATTCTCCACCATGTGTTTGAACTTTTGAAACATAGCTGCAACCTCTAATTTGGATTTCAGAAAACACACCCAGCACGTCCTTGTCAAGTCATCAATAAAGAGGATGAAGTATCTGCTGCCATTCAGTGTGGTAGTTTTCACTGGACCACAGAAATCTGAATGCACCAACTCCAGCTTTTTGACAGCCCTTCTGGACTGATTCTTTGGGAAAGGCAACCTTGTTTGTTTTCCAAATTGACAGACATTATAGACACAGGCATCTTCTATGATTTTAGGCAAGTTTTCAACTAGATTAAGGTCATGCATTTGCCTAAGTGAAGTGTGGCTATCATGATCAAATCGTCTATGCCATAAAGAGGTTTTATTTTCTTCAGCTAAACATGCTTGAGTATTAACTTTTTTCTAATCTATAGGAAAACTTATATTCCTCATTTCAACTGTCATTAACTCCTTTCTAGATTCATCTAATATAGTGCAGGCTTTTCCTTAAACATCAAGATATGATTTTTCTCCAACAATTGCCCTACACTAATCAGATTTTGGTCTATTTTAGGCACATATAAAACATCAGGAATATGTTTAATACTTGTAGAAGTTTGTACAGCAATCACTCCAATGCCTTTTACTTCAACAAAATCACCATTTTCAACTTTAACTCTAGATCTGTAAGCTTCATTTAGTTCCACGAAAATGTTGGAGTCTTTTGTCATATGGTGAGTGCAACCACTATCCAATAGCCAAGTTTCAACCTTGCTATAAGCCTTGATGGCACTTAACAGATGTTCTTCAAACAACTCATCTTGATTTTCTGCCATTTTTGCTTGCTGTGGTTGTTTTCCCTTCTTATTTTTGCATATCTTTTCAATATGACCAAATTGTTTGCAGCCTCTACACTGAACTTCAGGTCTATACCAACACCATTTGGGTGAATGGCCTTTTCTTTTACAATGAAGACAAGGTGCAAACTTATCCTCTTTGTTTTCTGACCTGAATCTGTCTTCAACAGCTTTCTTTTCAGTTTGAGGTTTCTTCATACCAAAGTTCATTTGAGCTTTATGCTTTCCTTTAACAAACAAAACTCCTTCTGTTTGTTCCTCCTGCCTCATTAGCCTTCTTTGTTCAGTTGCTTGCAGTGCATTAACCAATTCAGCCAAGGTCATAGCTGACAGATCTCTAGAATCCTCCAATGAAGATATCTTTGCTTCGAATTTTTCAGGTTTACTTATTAGAACTTTCTCCACCACTCTTTTATTTGGTAGATCATCTCCCAGTAGTTTGATTTGATTTACAATCTTCATCATCCTATCTGAAAAATCTTTCACATCCTCTGTGTCCTTCATCTTCAAAGTCTCAAACTCTCTTCTAAGATTGAGTACTTGCATCTGCCTAGTCCTCTCATTGCCCTAATATTCTTCTTTAGAACATCTCAGGCCTCTTTTGCAGTATCACAAGTCATGATTCTTGTGAAGATAGCATCTGACACGGCTGACTGTATACAGGAGAGTGCTTTGAACTTCTTTGCTACATCTTCACTATGCTATTTTATCTGAGCTATGGTTGGATTTGATCTCAATGGTAGAGGCTCAACTCCAGTCTCTATTGTCTCCCACAAATCATAAGCTTTAGATAGGCCTTCATCTTTGCAGCCCAGAAGTTGTAGTTTTCTCCTGTGAAGGTAGATGGCAATGGTGCTGAGAAACCGTTCGAAGCCATTTCTTTTCTTTCAAACTGAATACCCCTTTTCTGATGGTCTCTTTATCTACTGCTCATGCTCTCCTTTTTCACTTTTTACTGTCCCTTTTCTAAGATCATTATCAGCTCTGATACCATGTTAAAGTTTTGATTCAAAGAGAATGAAAAATATGATGTTACCGGATTCAATTCACACTTATTGGATTTGATAACCTTACCGGTTTTGTTCTTACCGTATTTAGTTGAACTTACCGGATTTGATGAGCTTACCGTATTTTGTTTAAGCTTACCGGTTTTGTTCAAACTTACCGATTTTGAGCAAATTAAACGAGAAAGAAGAAGAGATGTTTCTTTCAAGCAAAAAAGAACATCAACCAGCTTCATATCTTGCTGAATATATAGACTTACATGACCATACTCAACAACAACTTCCTACCTACTCCAATCTAGCAAATTGACAACAAAATATAAGACCATACTTGGTCAATATTACAATGATTAAGCTACTAACTGAAGTACATAAATCACATCACTTTAGATACAAAAATAAGTAACCATACATCAGCAAAAGTGTCAATCAATTTTCAACAAGTGGGCATTCACTATCAGGGAAATGATATGCTAAAATACATTGCATTGCTAATGTAATATATATCTTTCTTTATATGACGAACCTTTTTGTGAGACTTCTATGGGTGGGAAGGAAGTGAAGGGGAAAATTAAATTGGTAACTGGGAGAGTTTCTAAATCTCCATACAACATCCCCATCACCTCTTTTATGGAAGGTCGACGAGCAGGTGACTTTTACAGGCAAAGAAGCGCCACTGTGACGCACAACAGGGCTTGCTCTTTATTTAATGATTGAATATTCTGATCGATAAAATCAAGAAACTTCCCGGCCCGGGCAAGATGACACGCCCAGGATAGAAGATTGGCTCGTTGGAACTCTGAGATGGTGACCCTGTCACCTGAAGCGGTCTGCATCCAGCAATGAGAACTAATAACAGAACTCCATAACTATAAACATCACATTTCTTAGATATGCCCAATACTTGGGTGCAATGTAGTGTTAGAAATTGGTTTAAAATTGAGAAAATTTGATTAAGTATAAATGTGGAAAAGTTACTTTCGTATCAACTTCGGTCAAATATTAGGACTTGATCCGATAGATAAATTACAAATATAAATAGACTAACTTGTTCTACTTGTTTAGTAGATCATCGTGGTATATTTGGAATCTCAAAATCAATTCCGAATTAATGAGAAATTGCGGTCCAAATTTTGGAGAAAAAATAGAGAAAAACTAGCCTAAATTTTGCCTAACTCTGTCTCTCGCCCTATCGCTCAAGCGACGGGCGGGCAAAAAGTTTCTATTAAAATTTTGACATTGACGCTCGAGCGAGAGGTCAAAGACAGGAAATTATGCTTCCATTAGTATAGTTACGAAGTTTAATGCGCGTTACGTCACCTACAACCTCTCATCCTTTATAAATAGGATCTTTTGAACGTCCATAATGTATCCCAAATCACTTTTGCATTGAGCATTGCATAAAATTTCTTGCAAACCTCTCCAAAATCGTTTCAATACCATTTCTTCTTGTAGAGGGAAATTCTATTCAAAGTTCGCTAGAACTTGTAGTTTAAAATGCTTCTACTACAAGTTGAATTCATTGTATCTTGGCAGACAAGTGTCATTAACCATGGTTTGAACTAGACACTCTCTCCTCATATGCCCAATTTGACCATGGTGATAACAAACACTAATGCCATTAAGGTACTCATAAGATTAAATTTCCCACACGACTGACACTGAGGAAATCTGGTAACACTAGAATTATCACCCTGTCCAGAAGTAAATTATTTCTGGGAAGATCCCTGGGTCTGAGTACGGCTATACCCTGGCTGCTGTACTGACCTTTGGCTCGATCTCGATCCCTAACTTCCACGAGATCGTAATTTGGAGCTACTAAAAGTGGAAATACCTAATCCACCTCTTCTACAATCCCTCTTTGGTGGTCTATTCATATAGACTCCTGCCCATGTCTGATTATCTTTACCAAATCCAGGCCTCATTTGTTGTTGAGCGCTATGTCATTCTAAAAGTCTTTTCTCCACCCTCAATGCTGCTTCTACCAATTTACCAAAATTTTCATATCATGTTGCAGTCACCATTGATCTGATTTCTTCTCTCAAGTCATACTCAAAGCTTCTACACTTATCAACTTCATCAGCTACAAAGACCGCAACATACTTTGATAATTCCATAATTTTTTCAGACATTCAGCCACCGCGAATGTCTGTACTAGATTCAAAAACTCGTTATGTTTATCATTTTTTTTAGAATGAGGACAATGATACTTTTTAAAATCATCTTTAAAATCACCTCACATGATCACAGAAGGATCAACATATTTACTATGCACTGATCTCCACCAATCATATGCACCTCTTAACAAGAAGATAGAAAGCCGTAATTTTTTATCATCGGGACAACCCATAACATCAAACACCCTTTCAATCTTTACCATCCAAGATTCGACTTCTGTTGGATCAGTAGTGCTTGTAAACACTTTAGTCCCCAATGTAGTTGCTCTCTCTATGCTATACTCTTTATCTGAAATGCATAAAGCATAAGCAACAGTTGTAGGAATCCTATCAGCTATAATATTAGCATGAGGTACATCCACATGTCGTCGCTGCTCATGAATCTGATGAATTGATTATTTAACCCTACTGACATCTCTAATGTCATCTTTATCAAGAGAAACTTGTGGTTGAGGCGGCACATTCTGGAGCCTGCAAGTCTTACCACCATGAGCCATGACCTCTAACTACAAAATATGTATGATATGTTCAGAACAAAATCAAAATAAATGTAATGCAAGCTTACTCTATGGCCATGCTCTAATATAAATTGACACGACCCGTCTTAAATCACCCTAATAGACTCGACACATATCGTGTGTTGATGGTAGATCTCAGCTAAGTGCCAGACCTACCACCAAGGCAATCTTGACCTGCTTTCAATGTGACGAATTTTTAAAAGAATTTTGATAGAGTTTCCTCTAAAATATGGACTAAAAACACTTGAACAAAAATTAATTTTCTCAAACTTATACATATAATTTAAAATAGGGTACACCAGTCCCTCAAAACACAAACTATTCAAAATAAAGTGCACTGGAATAAAATTTACATTTCTATCCAAGTCAGCAGACTCCAAATGCACCGTATATATAAAAATTGCAGCGAGCCCATGATATTGATACATTTTCTAGAAAAATATACATGTATCCAAAAAATATGAACTATATAAATTGATATGATGAGATATACAACAAATGACAATGTGTGGTTCAACTTGGTAGATCAATACGCTCTAATACTGCTCAACTCAGCTACTATCTGATAAGAAAAATGTTGACAAAATAAATGAATTTAAAACTCAGTGAGTGAATATTTTGCAGATAAGTATACATTTTTCATTTATGTCAACTTTCTGAAAACTGATATATAATAAAAATATCATTTTACAGTTCTATGATCTAATTTTTTTTTCTTTAAACTAAATAAACTAAATCCTGTAATCTGAAATTTGATAAGCTGTATAATACTGAAAATTGCACCAAAAAGGTACCTGAAAATAACCATACTCATGTATAAATTAATCTCGACGTACATGGTAATATTATTCAATTCTGTAATTTAAAATCCTGGTCATACGCGCACATAGTTGTCCGAAAGCTATAATCTGGTCATACACTATGGAAACACATTCACAATAATGTAGAGCATGTAAAATCACCATAACTAGTCATACGCTGTAGAAGCGTATTCACACTAGTATAGAGCGGTAAAATAATCACATGGTGTCATACACTGTGGAAACACATTCATACAAGTGTATACTAGGGTAAAATCAAGCAGCTTGAGCAAAAATAAATTATACTCATTTCACTTAATTGGAAAATTAAACCAACTACCTAAAACCCTAGAAAATTCAACAAAAAATATTCATTTACCTCTTGAAGAAAATAGATAAATAGAAGAAGTAAGCACCTAATTTCTTCCTCCTTCATTCTTTCTTTTTCTCATTTTCTTTCTTCTTTTCTCTTTTCTTTCTTAATTTTTCTCCTCTCTGCCCATTCTCAGCTTTCTTGTGTACGTATGTGGGATATATCAAATGAAAAAGGGGGAAATGGCTAATAAATTGCCACATGTACTCCACTCATAGCAACAATTGCATTCAAGTCCTCCAACATTCATATAAAATCACATTAAATCCTTAACTGCCAAAATTAGAAAAAATAAATCCCAACTTTAAATGTTATCCATCTTAAACCCTCAAAATATTATTCATTATAAATTAAGCCCCAAAAAAATAATTTACTTCATTTAAATCCCTAATTGACTTAGATTTTTACAAGTCAACTTTTGATTTTTTTTCCTGGCTATTTGATATGAGTCGTAACAGTACTCCTCCTTCCACTACTCCCTTGCGGGCCTTCTCTTTTCCTTGGTATTCTTCTCATCATCTAATGACACCCACCAATCTAATCACTCTTTTTTCTTCTTCTTTTTCTCCTTTGAAACAACCCTGGAGTTTGATGAGGTACCAATCCAGTCACTCTTTGACCTCTCCTTCTTGATATTCTTCCCAATCCACTCCATTACATGGTCGTTTACTTTTCTGACTCGCGTTCACCTCCATTATCTTGTTTCTATCACCAATCTTTTCCTGAAACACTATTCTTCTTCTTCTTCCACCCGCTATTTCCCCCTCCACTCTTAACACTAAATCTATCGAAATTCCCCTCTAAGATGCTTTTCTCCTCCAGTCCCTCAGATGGAGATGCCATCTCTACCACTGTTCTTGGGGACACCACAGGAGATGCATCCATTTCAGGGGACAACTCCACCCCACCATTGCCTCTGGTGAGACCTAAACCCTCACAATTACTCTCCGGTGATCTCCACACCCCCAAGATTATGAACATCATTAAATTCATCGAACCCAATCATGGTAATTACACTCCTTATCTCCTCCAAAATAAATTTATTATCCTCCACCGTTCCTTGGATTATTGTCCTTCTTCACCTCACCTTCAATGTTCTACTTAACCATTGACCTTGCCAACCCAAAGTTTCCAATTTTCGCATTAAAATTCCCATTCAACAAAATATTGCCTTGTTTAATATCCCCATGAATAATCATGGGATCATAGTACTGATGTAAGTACTCGAACCCTTTAGCTATATGCAAACTAATCAAAAATATCTTATCTCAATTCTTTACATCTTTGCTTTTTCGATGGAAAAATAGTCTTGCAAGGTACCACTTTCCATAAGTTTGTAAACTAAAAGCATTTGATGTTTAATAAGATTTGAGAAAAATCCCATCACGAAATCGATATATTTACTGCCAATCTTTGAGGAAAAAAGAAACTCATTCTGGAATTCGTGCTCACCATGTAAAGACCTAGAATCTATGAGCTTCATAACAACACGAAAAGCAAAGTTCTTGGTAAATACAGATAAAATTGAGAGCTCGAAGAAGATGAGAGCTTAAATGAGCTACTGGCAAATTATGCATTTATTCAGTGTTGGTGAAATTCCAATAATAAAAAATGGAGTTACAAAATAAATAGGAAAAAAATGAAATCAAACAGACTGAGACGCAGATATGTCGCTCTCTTTAAGGAGATTCAAGCCTTTTGCAATTAGCAAAATCTAAAACACGGTGCAGTAGATCTGTCTATGACTTGGACTTTCGAGGATACAACGGTCTGATTGTTCGTCGTATAACTCAGACAAACTCTACATAAGTAGTTAAGCCCAAAGATCCACTAAAAGAACACACTACTTTGCTCAACAATCTCTCAAAGAAAATGAGTGAGAATATAAGGAGAAAACCTAAAAGAATTGTGATTGTTGTGGTGTTGATAAATGAACAAGGAATGATCCTATTTATATGTAAAAATAGACCATCCAAAATAAAAAGGTGTCATAAACAAATGAACTTTTTCACATTTTATTTTTCAAACCTCTAATCTCTTCATTTTCCTGACATCCAAAACCTACAAACCTATTAAAAGAAAAGACAATGAATGAATTAAATATATTAAAATTCACCAACATTCCCCAATTCATTTTAATAAAAAAATAGATAGAAAGATTACTAGGCAAAGAGAGACTGTTATGCATTATCAAGGTATGCTCCGCATTGAACCTTCACTTAGTAAAACATAAACATTTACTCCTGAGACAATAGTGTACTCAGCAATGAACTATGATTACTTAGAGAAAATAAACAATTACTGTCCACACATAACAATCATGGTGTTGACATGAGTTTTAATAGCCACTACATTACGACCTTTTGCTAATCCCATTTTCATGAGTGCATTTGAGAATGAGCCCAGTTATCATAGAAAGCGGTCCCACCTCCACACTCATATAGTGAAATATACTAAGAGTGCTCTTATAATCCTTGCACGCAACTTATAAGAGTTATAGATCTCATTAAGAGTTTTTAAAGAAAATTCAACTTCCAAAAGTATTACAGAATAAATTCACTCACACCATAGGGACGATAATAATAAGATAAATAAAATAAATAGTGCATTTATCGCGACCACCATATGATTCGTTTTTACCATTGAACCCAGTTCTCAAGATTTTTAGTCCCCAAGTTGGGTATCATCATACGTGGTTCTTGTTATATAAGCTTAAATATCATCCACTCAATGTGCTCCAAACCGACAATGCCTTTGTTAATGGATCTACAAGATTATTACAAGATTTCATATAATCAACATTAATGACCGTCATTACTTAAATAAGATCTCACAATATTGTGTTTTCTCCTCATAGGTCTACATTTACCGTTATAGTAATGGTTAAGTACTATACCAATTGTTGCAGTGCTATCTCAATGAATTAACATAGATGGAACTAATTTTTTCCACAAAGGAATTTCACATAATAATTCATTTAACCAATTTGCTGATGCTAAAGCTATAAACTCATCTTCCATGGTTAAATTAGAAATAACGATTTGTTTTTTAGATTTTCAACCTATAGCACCACAACCTAATGTGAAAATATATCCAGCGGTAGAGAGGGAATCTCTTGATAAATTATTCCAATTGGCATCACTGAATTCTCCAAGTACAGAAGGATACATTTTATAAAAACAAGTCAAATTTTTTGATACCAGATAAATATTTCATTTAACGTTTTATGGCATGCTAATGATCTCTTTATGACTTTCTAGTAAATCTGCTAAGTATTCCTACTGCATATGCAATGTCAGGTCTAGTACAATCAATTGCATAATGCAAGCTTCCAATTATACTAGCTTATTCCTTTTGATTAATGACATCATTTTCATTATTCATAGGAAATAAGTGAACATTAAAATCAAAAGGATTGTGACATGCTTGCAATCATGGCAATTATATATTTTTTTTCAATATTCAGTCAACATAATGCAACTGATCAGGAAAAATGGCATCACATATTTTTGTAATTTTCATATCCAAAGTGAAATTAGTTTCACCAAGATTTTTCATATCAAAATGGTTACAAAGCATGATTTTTGTCTCATTTATAACATGCAAGTTTGAATCAAATATCAACAAAACCATCCGCATAGAGACTAAAAATGACATGTGAATTTTCAGAAGATCTGTAATATATGCACTTATCACACTCGGGGAAGAAAACTTTTCATGTCACTGCTTATATGCCTATTTTAAGTCATATAGGGATTTATTCATCTTGCACACTTGTTTTCTTGTCCGGACTCTTCAAAATTAGTTTCAAATAAAAATTAATGTAACTTTCTTCAAAATCTCTTCTATAAGAAGTAAAAGCAAAAGTCATGTACCTCTTTTTATTAAAGATGAAACAATCAATATATTAAACTATCTCATTTAGAAGTTTAATGGACGGAAACTATCAATTTTTGCTATTAAAGAGACATTTCATTTTTTGGTCAAAATGACCAATGTACCCCTTTTTGAGTTAAAAGAAGAAAGTAGAGAAGGAAAAGAAAGGAACAGGAAAGGAAAGGGGATTTACCATTCTTCTCCAACCAAATTCACGTCCAGGGCCACCATCACCAACACCAATTACTACCTCACTCAACCACTACCAGCCTCATGTAAGATTTAGATCTACATCCAAGCCTGTTGGGTATTGACACTTTGTTGTCAAACAAATAAATTGTAATATTTGTGGTTTCTAATTTAAGGTCTAGTTTGGTTGGAAACCAACTAAGACATGTGGTGAAATGTATTTAAATATTAGGCAAGTTGTCCATGAATTGAGGGGAGAAGGTTGTGGTTAGGTAGTAGGTTGAGTAACGCCCCAAATTCTCTATTAACTCAAGGCGCTATTTAAGTCAAAGTAACCTGTAAATAAATATTTTCAAAGGTCACCACAATGCGAAGGCATGCATATATTTTAAAAAACTATAGCAACTTAGCACAAAATGCGGAAACATCATTGTAATAATTTTCTCACATCCAAGAGTCAATAATAAATATGATTAGCAAATACCAACATTTGCAAATATACTAAAATTTGATATTTAATTGTTAAAATGGAAACTAACTATTAAAATACTTGTTTCAAAACTTATAATTTAAAAGGTCTATTATTTAAGCAAGATTTGTCCCGCTCATTTGTCTTGCCTTGCCGAGCTACTTAACCTGAAAAGGCGGAAAAATATTGGGGTGAGCATAACGAATTATACTCAGTGGAAATACAGCAATCAGTCCAAATTAAATCTAAATATGAAATCAAGTGATGAATATAATATCAATACAACATACTGTAGAAATATGTACTTTGGGCATTTTCAAGGACCCAATTTCGATCCCAGACCTATTTACGGTCCCTGACAACATGTTATAAGCGTTTAGCAAATTTTGCACTGTGAGACAACTCCAAGGACCCACTTTCGATCCCGGACCTATTAACGGTCCCTGACAACCTTTTCATATGTATAAACATTATATCACAATCAAAATCATACATCAAGAATTAACATGGACAAATAACCACAATTGCTTAAATGTAAACTCCACCTCAAAGTCTTGAAAATTTTCTTGAAAATTGAACGGATGTGATGTTACCGCTTTAAACTTTACCTGCGACCTCGTCTAGCAAGAACAAAATTAATATAATTTAGGATATTAAGTCCCAATTAATATTTTAAAACCTTTAGGGACTTGATTGAATTTTTGTATAAGTAAAGAAATGAGTAATTTGACAATTCTTTAAATCTTTAGGGTCTAATTATCAAATTTTAGAATGTTTAGGGCCAATATGATAAAATTAGAAAGCATTTTATATTTAATTTGAAGAATACTTAAACTTATGAGTGGTGAAAGAGTTAAAATTAAATAGGGGACTAACTTACACTTTTGGCCAAACTTGAGGATTTAAAAATGAGTTTTTCATATTTAATACCAAACCTCCTATCCCAAAATCAGATTTCACGCTGCTGGGAGTGCTGGTTTCGAAATCCAGCTTGAGTCCAAATTGGGATTTCACATTTTGATGATTTTCAATCAAAATTGAGGCCGACGGAAGGAAGTCTAATGTCAAAGGTGGCTCGTGCGACCGTATTCCAAGCAAGAGAGGGAGAATAGAGGTTGGGCTACATTCTCCTGTGTGCCTGTGTGTGTCTATATATATATGGTTTTTAAGTGAGATTTACTATGTGGAAGAATGTATGAATATGGGTTGTGTCATTGGATTGAACCGAGATGGAGTATGAAATTTCGTTTTCTTCTCTTTTTTTATTTTTATTTTGAGAAGAAACAGAGATTATAGAATTCTATGAAAACTGAAAATTATTTTCGAAGGGGTTACCTGCACAGATTTTGTCGAGAAGGATTTACTGGTTCAAGAGTGCAGCTTGGAATTAGAAGAAGTGAAGAACTGTTGCAATGGGTCAATGTAGATTAGATGATGATGATGATGAAATCAAAGAAAAAATAATTGTTCCAACGTTGAGAAATTTACCTAGTTGAAATGCCCAGATTTCTGTGAAGTTTTTCAGCCGTGAGAATGAATTTTGGAGGTGGAAATGACTGGTTTCAGGTTGACACTGTTGAGCCCTACAATCCCATGCTCCAGAATTTGGACAATTGATTTGGGCTGATAATGGACTTAAACTTGGGCCAAAGAGGAATATTGGACCAAAAGTAGTTTAAAATAGATGTTGGGTGTAAAATTCGACCCGATAAAAAATTGAATTTCTAAGTTTAAAAATCGTTTTGAATTATATTAAATGTTTTGCTAGACAATTCGACAGACACAAAATAAATTCTAAAATTTGACGAAAATGTCGTAGCGATACAACTTAAGTTATAAAATTTGCACTTAAAAATTCGGGTCGCTACAACCTTCCCCACTTAATAAATTTCGTCCTCGAAATTAAACTTGATTTGATGATGTATGGGTATCTGGCTAAAATCTCATCTTCTCTTTCCCAAGTTGCCTCTTCTCTACCATGTCTATTCCATTGGACTTTAACTAAAGGGATATCTTTGTTCCTTAAGGTATGAACTTTCCTCTCAAGTATAATTGCAAGAGTTTCCTCATATGTCATATCCTTGTTAACATCCAGGGATGCATAACTAACAATGTGATTAGGATCATGGACATATTTCCTTAACATTGAGATGTGGAAAACATTATGTACTGTTGCTAACTCTGGCGGTAAAGCCAACCTATAGGCCACGTTTCCAACTATTTCCAAGATTTCAAAAAGTCCAATAAACCTTGGTCTAAGTTTCCCTTTCTTTCCAGCCCTTACCACTCTTTTCATAGGAGCCACTTTAAGGAACACTTTTTCACCAATTTCAAACTGTAGTTCCTTTCGTCGCTTGTCAGCACAAGACTTCTGTCTGTCTTGTGCTGTTTTAATCCTTTCTCTGATCTTCTCCACAACCTTTACAGTCTGTTCCACTGTTTCTGGACCCAAAACCTTCCTCTCACCAACTTCATCCCAATGGATTGGTGATCTACACTTTCTGCCATAAAGAGTTTCATACGGTGCCATGCCAATGGTAGACTGGAAACTATTGTTATATGCAAACTCAACCAAAGGTAAATGCATTTCCCAGTTACCACCAAGGTCTAAAGCGCAAGCTCTCAACATATCCTCTAAAGTCTGTATAGTTCTCTCTGATTGTCCATCCATCTGTGGATGATATGCTGTACTGAATTTCAATCTAGTTCCCATAGCTGTTTGCAGGCTTTCCCAGAACTTGGATGTAAATCTGGAATCTCTGTCTGACACTATAGAAACTGGTACACCATGCAATCTTACAATTTCTCTGATGTACAACTGAGCATTCTGGTCTAAACTGAAAGTCATTTTCACTGGTAGAAAATGAGCAGATTTTATCAAACGATCAACTATGACCCATATAGCTTGATGACCTCTAACTGATCTAGGAAGTCCCACGACAAAATCCATTGTTATGTATTCTCACTTTCATTCTGGGATTTCAAGCGGGTTCAACAATCCAGACGGATGCTGATGTTCGGCTTTAACTTGTTGGCAAGTTATGCATTTCTCAACAAACAAGCCAATTGACCTCTTCATGTTTTCTCCACCAATAAATTATTCGTAGATCCTGGTA
This sequence comes from Osmanthus fragrans, assembly GCA_019395295.1. NCBI lineage: Eukaryota > Viridiplantae > Streptophyta > Magnoliopsida > Lamiales > Oleaceae > Osmanthus > Osmanthus fragrans. The sequence continues at coordinate 15,642,734 of CM033350.1, forward strand.
CATCTTCGTACCTCCTGGGTGTGCAGTATAAGGTGAATAATGTGCTTCCTCTAAAATCTTATTCCTTAAGGTTTCATCCTTCGGTACGCACGGTCTTCCCTTGAACATAAGAGTGTCATCAGTTGATACTTCAAAACCTTTAACACTGCCAGCGAGTACTCGGTCCTTAATCTTGTAAAAAATTTATCCTTACCTTGTGCTTCTTTAATTCTGTCTCTAAGAGTCAGTCGAACGATCAAAGTAGCTATAATTGCAGTTGTGTGATGTGGAGGAGCTACAACCTCAAGTCTCATGTTGGCAAAATCCTTGATCAATTGTTCTTGACTGGTTAGGGCAGCTAACTGTCCTTTACCTTTCCGGCTAAGTGCATCAACAACAACATTGGTACATCAGCAACAACATTGGCCTTGCCAGGGTGGTAGTGAATAGTACAGTCATAATCTTTAACTAACTCCAACCACCTTCTGTATCTCATATTCAATTCTTTCTGAGTAAAGAAATACTTTAGACTCTTATGGTCTGTGTATATCTCGCACTTACTACCATACAGATGGTGTCGCCATATTTTTAAGGCATGAACTATAGTAGCCAATTCCAAGTCATGTGTAGGGTAGTTCTGTTCATGTGGCTTCAACTGTCTAGAGGCATATGCAATCACTTTTCCATGCTGCATCAATACGCATCCTAAACCTTGTTTCGATGCATCACTATAGATTACAAAACCTTCTGACCCTTCTGGAATAGCCAAAATTGGTGCAGATACCAATTTCTGTTTCAATTCTTGAAAACTCTTCTCGCACTTTTCTGTCCACTGAAACTTTACTTCCTTCCTGGTCATCGGGTCATCGGTCCAGCAATTTTTGAAAATCCTTCGATAAACCTTCGATAATAGCCAGCCAATCCCAAGAAACTACGAACTTCATTTATATTGGTTTGTGCCCTCCAATTAATGACAGCATCAACCTTGGCTGGATCAACTTCGATACCATCTGCGATAACCACATGTCAAAGAAAACCAATTCGGTCAAGTCAGAATTCGTACTTCTTGAATTTTGCATACAACTTTTCCTGTCGAAGTGTCTGTAACAAGTGTTGAGACGCTCCTCATGTTGTTCATTGTTTCTTGAATAAATCAGAATGTCATCAATAAAGACAATTACGAACCGATCCAAGCATTGATGAAATACTCGGTTCATCAAGTCCATGAAGACAGCTGGTGCATTAGTTAACCCAAATGGCATCACAGTGAATTCGTAATGTCCGTATCGAGTCCCAAATGCAGTTTTTGGTATATCACCGTCCTTAACCTTCAACTGATGCTAACCTGATCTCAAGTCAATCTTGGAGAATACAACGACACCCTTTAACTGATCGAACAAATTTTCTATTCGTGGTAAAGGATACTTATTCTTGACTGTGAGGTGATTCAACTCCCTGTAGTGAATGCGCATCCTCATTGATCCATCTTTCTTTTTCACAAATAGAACCGGTGCTCCCCAAGGCGATACACTCGGTCGAATAAATCATTTATCCAACAGTTCTTGTAGTTGCACCTTCAACTCCTAAAGTTCCTTCGGTGCCATCCTGTAGGGTGCAGCTCCAGGTACCAAGTCAATCATGAATTCCACTTGTCTATCTGGTGGAATCCCAACTAGATCCTCTGGAAATACATCCACAAAATCACGCACAACTGGTACATCTGTAGCAGTTACCTCAGTTGCCTGAACACTAGTGATGCTCACTAGATATCCTTGATTGGTACTCTTTCTCAACATCCTTTGTGCTTTCAACACTGATATGACACGGGGCATGGTTTTGACTTTTGTCCCGAAGAAGGTAAATTCACATTCTCTTGATTTCTGAAAGAGCACCTCCCTCTCATGACACTTAATTGTAGCGTGATTGCAACTAAGCCAGTCCATGCCTAAAATGATATCAAAGTCCCTCATGTCTATTAAGTACAAGTCTGCCTCTAAGTTCTTCCCATCTATTTCAAACTTAATAGCTTTCGACATCAGATTAGTGATAATAGTTTCACCTGAAGGGATACTAACTTCTAAGGCATCATTCACACTTTCACACACATCCCCAATCTTAGCATGAAAACTAGCAGAGATGAAAGAATTCGTAGCACCGGAATCAATCAAAACAATAGCAGGTATATTGAATACTGATAGAATACCTATCATCACGTCTGGATCTTTCTTTGCCTCCTTCTGAGTTAAAGCGAAAACTCGAGCCTTTCCCTTCCTGGCATCTTCCTTACCCTTGAATTCAGGACATTTACCAACAAAATGACCGGATTTCTTACATCTGAAGCATATTCCCTTTCTGAGTAGGCACTTCCCATAGTGACGCTTATCACAGTTCGGGCATATAGGTTTCTCAGTGCTAGCCTTTTCCTCCATTTTTTCCCATGATTTCCCCTTCTTGTTCTGATATCTTCCTTTGCCCATATTCTGACTGTCCCATTTCCTTTTCACTGGTACCTCTGCGGGTTTCTGAGTAGTCTTTTCCAGGTTTAAGCGAGAGGATATAGCTTGTGCTCGCTCAATCGCTTCGGCATAGGTAGTAAGTCCTAAACCTGCCATGATTCCTCCAATTTCTGGGCGTAAGCCCCTTTCAAATCTTCTAGCCTTCTTGATATCCGTGTCAACCAGATGGGTAGCATACCTGGACAACTGGTTGAATTTCGTTTCATATTCCACAACGGACATACTTCCCTACCTAAGTTCAAGGAACCCGTTTCTTTCAGATTCCGGAAAGACTGGGGAAAATACCTTTGTATTATTAATTCCTTGAATCCATTCCAGGTCAAATCAAGTTGCTGTGCCTCAGTTCTGGTGCGCTGATATGACTCCCACCAATGATCTGCGTCCTCTTCGAGCTGGAACACAGTACATGACACTTTCTGAGTGTCCGAGCAGGCTATATGTTTAAAGATTCGTTCTAATGCCCTTAGCCATTCCTCTGCAGCTAGGGGTCCTGTTCGACCATTGAATGTTGGTGGCTTATATCGGCGAAACTGTTCAACAACCATGCTAGTGTTGTTATCATTAGCCTGTGGATTTGGTGGATTATGTGCATTTCGTGGAGCTGTTGGGGCTTGTTGCTGAATGAGCCCGTGGAGAACATTCACGAGGTCCCTTAATGGATTATTTCCCGCATCGCCAATAGCAGTCTGGCCTGGGGTAGCTTGTCTTGCGGTAGCCCGATTCGCGGGAACTCGATTTGTTCTACGAGAGATTTTCCTAAATCACAACAACATTTGTCTCAGCATCCACTAAGTTGTGAAATTCACAATGGTCATTTAGGAATAATAAAAATCTAAAAAGGAAATATCATAGAAAAGCACAGTAGAGCTAAAAACAAATTTTATTATTATCTCAAATTTTCCAAAAGGAAAACAAATAATAAATTTGCAACCAATATCTATAATCCGAAATATGTTCTCCTACTGAATTTCAACAAATAGTTCTTCCCACATCTCTATCTCATACGTTCATTTTGGCATATCAATTCTGAAGGTAAATTCTACTGAAATGGGTTACTGCATATTTTAGTCTAATTTCGAGAACTAAATTTATAATTTTTAAAAATTTTAAATACTTCACATCACAAGTTCAACTCCTAAACATAATAACTCATGGGAAATTTTATAACATGTACTGGATACAAATTTTCAAACATTTCAAACTGTATCAACTATAGTAAAATTTCATTATCATGTAACCTTTCGTTGTAACATTCAATTTCAGTTGTAGTTATTAAATAAATTCATGGCATCCAGCAAATAAAAATTTTCAACTTCATCAAATAAATTTTTTCTAAACATTTTACCTTTTCGGAGTAGGCGTGGCGCGGTAGAGGAAGCTACTTTTAGCTTAATGTTTATATGTTTTTATTGTGTTTTATTTATGCTTTATCACTGCCACTTCTTCCCACATGAAACCACAAGATTATTATGTTGTTAGACTCTATTTTGGTGAGCTAATGTGAAGTTCCAACTCCCTCGGTCTGACTTTGTTCATCACCTATGAAGATAGTCATTCTGTAGAATGATGAATCACTCATTTCTTCACACCATTTAAACTGAACTTTCGCACAAATGGAAGAGCTTCAACTCTTCCAGATCCTACAAATGGTATAAGAGCTTAACTGATCTTAAAGGCCAAAGAAAAATGCTTCAAAATGCTACCAAACTTTGAACAAAAATCAGATTTTATCACCCCCCCTCTTTTGTCTTGGTATTTTATCATTTTTTTGAACACTCTTAAAGAGATTTGCCTTTGTTGTTGTTGTTTAATCTCAGACCTGGGAAGATATATTGATGATCAGGCCCAGTTAACCGTAGCTAAGCAACCTGTTTTTAGGCATGTTTTCAGTGAGAAAAATGACCATTTTTTCGAGCTCCTTGAAGCTCTGTTGTTTCAGCTCAAGTCCTGGGATGATCAAGAATCAGGCACAATTAACAAGTAGCAAACAACACCAAATTTTCGAGCTCCTTGAAGCTATGTAGTTTGGTTTAGCAGCAGCCTCTTGAAACCTTGTAGAGATAGCCCTCTTAACAATGGTTCAAGTACTCTTGGATAAAACCAGTTTAAAGGTACTGAGTTTCGAGTGGTGTTAAATGGCTGATAAAACCAGGTTTTAGTCCTTCCTAGTTGTCTTAAAAGGTGACTAAATCTGTGTTTATAACAGCTAAAATCAATCGTTTCTTGTGGCTGAAAATGGTGTTAAATGACTAAACATTTTTTCGAAAAAAAAAAAAAAAAAAAAAATAAGTTGGAACCAGATAAGGGGAGTTGAATGATGTTGAAGAAGCTGAAAAATGGCTCAAAATCGTGTTTAAAATGATTGATTTTTAGTGAAGAAATCTGAAGTTTAAATAGCAAACAAAACCAGTGTTTAAAGTGTTGAAATTCGAAATGCAGTTGTATAAATCCGGTATCTGTTCAAATCTGGTAAGCATAAGTAATATACGGTATGTGAAAGTCCATATCCGGTATCAAAATTTTGAAAAATTCGGTATGTGACATTGAAATCCGGTAAGTGCCATGTATTGCTGAAATCCGGTATTTGAAAGCTGAAATCCGATAAGTGCCAGCCAAAGCCAATATCCGGTATTTGCCAAGAATATTCCATCTTTGCCGAAATCCGGTATTTGCCTAAACCCAAATTCGGTAAGCTAAGACCAAATCCGGTAAGTCTCAAACTATAAATCCAGTATTGTATAAAAGAATATGAAAAATTCGGTATTTCAAAAGGCACAATTTCAGCTGTAGCAAGGCCAAGAAAAATGAAGAATTTGAAGAACAAAATTGGTGAAGAATGGATTGAATTTTTTTGAAGACTTTGACATAACAAAATTTGTTTTCCAATCAAAGTGTCAAAGTGGAGTTTGTTGGGTATTGACACTTTGTTGTCATACAAATAAATTGTAATATTTGTGGTTTCTAATTTAAGGTCTAGTTTGGCTGGAAACCAACTAAGACATGTGGTGAAATATATTTAAATATTGGCAAGTTGTCCATGAATTGAGGGGAGAAGGCTGTGGTTAGGTAGTAGGTTGGCTACCATATTTCACTATATATATGGCCCCTTTGTGGGACTCGAGATGTACAAGAAAATACACCACAAAATCTATACAAAATACATTCAAAATGTAGTCTTTAGAGCTTCATCTGGGCGTCTCCTCTGTTGGTTCAATAACAAGTAGAGGAAGCTACTTTTAGTTTAATGTTTATATGTTTTTATTGTGTTTTATTTATGCTTTATCACTGCCACTTCTTCCCACATGAAACCACAAGATTATTATGTTGTTAGACTCTATTTTGGTGAGTTAATGTGAAGCTCCAACTCCCTCGATCTGACCTTGTTCATCACCTATGAAAATGGTCATCATGTAGAATGATGAATCACTCATTTCTTCACACCATTTAAACTGAACTTCCGCACAAATGAAAGAGCTTCAACTCTTCCAAATCCTACAAAGCCATATGGAAAACCTACCTCCACCATCGCCATCAGTTCTTTCAATAAAAATTGACTTCTCAAGAACCACATTAACGATTTCATTAAGAAAGGATATTGATCGCAAACATTTCATACGTTTGAGTGCTACAAATCAAAAGGTTCAAGACTTTATACCCAAAGGTTCAAGACCACAAGTGTTATTTACCCAATTTATTCAAAAAACTATTTAGATTTGTTACATCATTATTCGAGAATGAACGATTTGCAGAGCATACTCAAAAGTATCCCCAAAACAAAAATTGCATTATTGCTGCCCGCCGGAGGATGTTATAGTGGAAATCCTACTGGCATACGTTAATGAATAAAGTCACTTGTATAACATAAAAATAACATGGATAAATCTAAAGTGCCCACCCGGATGACCACTTGGATGACCACCTGTGAGTGTGCGGGCCCCTCATGAATAAAATAATATTTCCTCTCACACTCACATTCGGTCATCCAGGTGGTCATCCAGGAGGTCATTGTAGCATTACTCAAATAACATACAGCTACTTGACCTCATTAGTCTGCTATCCAAAATTTTAATAGTATGCAAGTTATCAATAAAAAATGAGACAATTAATGTTAAATTACTTCGATGAAAAGTTTAGGCGCTTAAAAGAAAATATACTTGATCAAATCATATTCGACTTGATAAAATTGAGATCGGTATCTAAAGAATGTATACAAATTTGTTAATATTTTAATGTACACAGAGACATCTTTATTTTTAATGGACATGTTATCTAATTCTAGTAGGCACATTAGTGTGACTTCATACCATTTAATATTGGTGTTTTCAACTAAGATTTTGATGGATTTTAAAAGATTATAAATTCTAATAAATTTCGTGAATTTGAATAGATTTTTACAAATTTCATAAAAACATCATCAAATATGGTGAAATTTTAAAAATTGTTATATGTATTTTTAAACTTGAAATCCATCCAAATTAAAATCCTTCTACTAATGAAATTTTTATAAATTTACTAGTTATTCAAGATATTTAAATTTTAAAGAATTTCAATAAAATCTCAATTTGGGACACTGCCATTCAAATTTAGAAAGATTTTTAAAATTCATCACAATCTCCTTGGAGGACACCACCTAAGTTAAACTTCGGTGGCATAGCTGTTTTAGATTAAAGGTTAATGATCCGACTGTAACTATTGTGAAAGTTCAGTGACTTCCATTGTAATTAACCCCACAAAGCACTAATATAAGAAAAATGAAATTGCCCAGCAGTCCGGACGAACGAATGAACTCTGCAAGAAAAAAAAAAATGGCTCCCAATCGAAAGTTGCAGAACTGCTGCCTGCCAGAGGATGCTATAGTGGACATCCTCTCAAGACTCCCTGTTAAAACCCTTCTGCGGTTCAAGTCCGTGTGTTCCCAATGGCGCTCCTTAATCTCTTCCCCATTGTTCGTCTCTGTTCACCTTAATCGTTCCATTTCAAACCCCTCAAGGAACTCCATCATTTTTCAGCGCCGAGTGAAAGAAAATCCTATTTTGCTCAACTCCGTTACCTTTTCCCCAATTGAAACCTTCAATTCTGGGGTGGATCAGTCCTACTGTTTCGGCCCTCAAATACTAGGCGCAATCAATGGCTTGCTCTGTGTAATCAGGCACTCATTTGATAGCGTCTGTATATGGAACCCTGCCACCAGATTGTTCAAGACAGTCCCACTTGGTAGAGGTCCATTTCTTTATACCATAGGGTTTGGTTGGGATCCCATTGCTGATGATTACAAGGTAGTAAAGATTGGTTCTGATTTTGAAGGTCAGAAAATCAAAACATGGGCTAAGGTGTGGTCTTCTAATTTAGATTCTTGGAGGGAGGTTAAAGTCGATGGCAATTTTATCTTTAACTGGCCTGTTTGTGATGTGATGGTGAACGGAGTAGCGTATTGGATTGTCAAGGATGATAAAACTGGCAGTAATACTCTAGTTGCTTCATTTGACATGAGCACTGAGGTACTGCAGCTGGTTTCATTGCCCGAACACTTACTCCAGAAGGTCTTGGTGATGGAACCTCCAGATAGAAAGTTAGCCTTTTATGGTATGAACTTGAAGGAAAGTTTTGCTATAGTAGGACTTGTTTCGCTAGAGCCTAAGAAAATATATGAAGTATGGACGATGGAAAATGATACTGTTGGGAAGGAACCTTGGAGTAAGAAATTCACCTTTGAGCTAGACATCGAATCTCATCATTTCATATGCCCTGTAAATGGAAAAATTATACTGGATAGACGTGGAGGAGAAGTGATGATATATGATGTTGAAACAAGAGAAACCAAGAGCGTTGTAATTCAAGATGCTGGAATTATTGAAGTTGGACCATTGGTGCCTTGTGCCGGCTCCCATGTGGAGAGCTTAGTGTCGATCAAGGGGTTTAGTTCCCTTGGGTATGATGGAGCGAACGAGAACTAAATGAAACCTACTTTGGTAAGCAATAATTGACTGCTGTTGTTTGTGATAAGTTTTGGCATTAATCGCACGTGCTTTTAGCGTTTGGATAAATATTTAGTGTCTATATGCATTTTTCTTAGGTCCCCCCTTAGCTTTTGAGCTTGTAGGTAATGTATCATATCCCATTATAGTAATTTGTTGTGTTTTGACACGTAACAAGTTACCCCAATTATATTACTTCCAAATGGTTGAGTTGCAGTAAAATCTCGAAGTTCAATTTGTGTTCTGTAGCATTCATTATGTTACACTAGTGCTTTTGAATGCAAAAGCTACTTATCTAAAAAAACATGGACGTGGTGCAAAGTGCTATGATGGTGATAATTAACAATTAATGACTCACAATGAACTAGCGATCATACAAAATATATTATTCGGGCTAGGAGAAAGAATATGTGCAATGTGCCTAATGCATCATAATGGCTTATTTTAGGTCAGCAACTACTTTAATGATGGTAAGATCTTCTATCCTACATCTTCTCTGTTAAGTGAACTTGTAGTCAATTTTTTCCAAAATGGAAGGGTATTATCATCTTTTTCAAAAAGTGAAACAGTAAAACTCTTAATGTCCTCGTAGAAATAGTGCTTACCCCATTTAAGAGCTTCCTTCCATTAGCAGGCAAAATGTTAACATATTTGGTGGCCATGAGAAACCTCGGAAATCACATAGTAAAAACCTTTTCTATTGGTAAAACTACGATCTTAATAGATCTTAATAGTCCTAGGTGTTGAAGAATAACTAGTTGCAGTAACTTGCAGAAGTAAAACTTATCGACCGATCGAGTCTCATGACAGCACGATGTCCTAAAGTGAAATTGTCCACCGATAACTGCTGCGATCTCCGTGGACAATCCTCTTATGATACAACAATCAAATAAACCACTTGTGCCGCAATCACAAATGGTTTCAAAACTCTCAAATGTACTTCAAAATATAGAAATGTAAAACTCGAGTATAAAAATTAATATGAAAATTATGATTTCGTTTTTTCTGATGTGTATTTTCCAAAACCAGATGCATGTTTATATAGACAAAATGGAAGTAATTGCATCTACCATGATCCATAATTGTTTGTAATTTTAATGGAATGTGGATAATAGGTTGTTGATAGTGGGTTGTTAAAAAAGTCATAAAATACTGGCTAATTTGACCTATTAAATAATTCCGAAAATGATTAAAATATATATAAAAAATAATAATTATTTTAATCAAGGAAGCTCAAAGCCCCAATCAAAGACTTTTATATTATTGCGTGGGACGTGACCCGAACCCCCAACCTCCCACACAAATTTCACACCTTCTACCAATTGGGCACTTCACCTAAATTAGTTATTCTTTTCACATATTATACTTATTGTATAAATATCTAACACCAGGGACCAATTCACCGCCCCTTTGGGGTGCTGTTAGAACCTCCATCTGTATCCTATTCGTCCCGTCCATCTTTTCTAATTTAAAACCCCAAACTTCGAACTCAATGAAATTTGTTTGTCATCCACAAAAGCTGGACGGAAAAAAGTTTACTCATTGTATTACTGAGACAATTACAAACAAGGAAACAGACAATTACTGTTTAGCTGCTTCAAAACCTACCAAAATTGGGAACCAATCAGTTCAACAATTTTTCCAGGTTGTGAACTATCCAAATCATTAAAATCAGTATCCAGTCAAAGTAAATTCTCCTGAGACCAAACTTCTTCACTGGAATATTTTCTTCTTCTGCAAAAATCAGTAAAAATATAAATCATAATTGAAAAGAACACTGAAACTTAATCATAACGGATGACAAACGGAAGATAAAAAATAAAGTGAGCTGGATGCTGATTTTAAACTGTGCATTTCACGTTTGTCTAAGACGATAATACCCTTCAATTTAGAAAAAAAATAAAATTGACTACACGCGTTCACTTAACGGAGAAGATGGATGGAAAGAGACGGAAATGAAGTTTTGCGCAATCAAAGGTGTAATTAAGGGAGAAAATGCCCAAAAAAGGAAGGTAATGATGTTTTGCACAATTATATTGAAATGTATGGACGTTACGTGCTAATTACCCTTCTTAGTTTTAAAATAAAATGTTTTTCTAAAGAAAATTAAAACATTGTCCCCTTAATACTGCAGCTTTAAAAAAGACATAATAAGCCGGTTGGGAAATAATCTTAAATGCTGAAATCATTTAATAAGTTTCTCTTGGCTTGGTCAGTTTGTTGGACTAATGTCGTATTTATTTGTAAACTTGGGTAGAAAGCATACAAGAAAAGATGGAATCAGTTGAGATCTGAAATTGAGGGAAAAATCTGTGCTTTTTGCGAGCATTTCACTTGCATATAGTTGGTTTTTCAAGGTTAAGTTGTGGACGCCGTAGCCTGTGATGCTCTAGCACTAGCTATTTTCGATTAGTATCTCTTTCAAAGTGTTCTTTAAGTAGAAAGTAACATGCAGATGTTTTGTGATGCCTCTTTCTACGAGTCCTAAAACCTGGAATTGCAAAGCCTTAATATACATTTCATAGAGCCTTCCAAAGTATATTATTAAGAATCAGAAATACCCCAGAAGCACATAGATTGAACTCCAAAAATGCCACAGAACCAGACTTATTTAGTAGCCTCCAAAGACGAGCATAATATGCCAAAAGACGAAAATACCACTAGAGATAAACTAACAAAATAAATCATGCCACCTATACTTAAATGCTTCTCCTAGCAGTGTATATTGTTTCATAACGGGTTAATAGAAATAGAAATATATAAGTAATTGACTGGAGACTAATAAACAAGCCTCCTCTCAGATCTCCTACCTTAACTTGTTCACAGAGATAGGGCAGTTTCTTTTTCTGTAGTCGCTGATTGAAGGACTAGAATAGTGCAAAACGAGGAGAAGATGAAATTAGTATGTGAGGTAAATTTGTGTGTGTGTGTGTGTGTGTGAGAGAGTGAGAGAGAGAGAGAGAGAGGGGGGTGTGGGGCATGAAGGTATTTGTACTTGAGAGTTTTTTATATTTGATGCTGCAAACTTTGGGTTAATTACCCTAATAGTCATTGAACTTTACCTAAAGTTTCCACGAGGTCACTAAACTTTAAAAATCACCTAAGTCATCACTGAAATTTACAAAAGGTTACTACAAGGTTACTGAACTTTAAAAATCACCCCATTTATCACTAAACTATGCAAAAAGTTTCCACAGGATCACTAGACTTTGCAAAATGTTTTCTAGGAGATCACTGAAACAGTGATTTCCTAGGAAATTTTTTGCAAAGTTTAGTGATGAATGAAGTAATTTTTAAAGTTCAGTAATCTCGTGGAAACCTTTTGCAAAGTTCAATGATCCCGTAGAATTTTTTTTGCAAAGTTTAGTGATGACTTAGATGATTTTTAAAGTTCAGTGACCACTTAGGTTATTATCACGAGCGTTCAGTGACTATTTGGGGTAATTAACCCACAAACTTTCATAGTTTTCTATTTGGGTTCTTTTTAAATATGAAAAATGTAAATTTAAAAAAAAATAATAATAATGTTGTGCTTGGTAACTTGTTTTGGAAGTTACAGGTTAATAAATTTCCTTAAACGATGCAAATGTAAATATGTAGGTGAAAGCAGATATGAAATGCATCACGGACCTTGCTTCAGCCATTGTCATGGATCTTACTTCCCCTATTATGTTCATCTTAGGCTCAACATCCACATTTTTCCCTTCTCTTTCCTTGTATCTTCTTCCTTCCTTTTGTGAATTTTTTTCCTGAATTTTAGTTTTGAAATATTCTTTATGATTTGGTTCTCCAATATTGATGTTGATCATTCACTTTGTGAGCCGAATGGGGATCTTCTCACCACTGCAATGCTTTGGGAGGCTCGAATTTTGGAGGCATCCATATTGATAACATAAACATGCAAGCACGAGATACATATAGATTCTTATATCTACTTTCTATTTCATTCTTGATTTTACCAACAAATATGAAAAAACTTAATGGTTTCAGCACTTTCATTCCATATATGGTTATGTTTCTGGTTTCAACATTAGGACACCATGGTTCACTGTCATTTAATGTACAAATTAGTTTCATTTGTTGCTTTTTTCCATGCTCCAGTGAATAACAGAAAATCTCTGACGGCTGCAGTGAATTTGATATTTCAGTTGAAGGTTTTATTCTGTGGTATTTTCTGTTCTTTATTATAGTGCTGTACAAATAGAATATCATTGGTGGATTTTAGAATAGTGGTATCAGAAACAATGTCACTACAAGGAAATGTGTTGTGAGTTTTTGTCAGTGTTCTAAAAGCATGACGAGACGTGGAGGCCCAGCTTCGGGCTAGGCGATCCTAGGAGTAAAAAAACGTTTTCTTGTTTTCATATTTTTTAAAATTTTTAATCAATCTAAAAATCATTTAATAATTAAAATAATACCTACCAAACATATAAATTTATAAAATACTATATTAAAAAAAAAGTAAAAATATAATAATAATAATAATAATAATAATAATAATAATAATAATAAAAGGGGAGTTTTGAACCCACTTCGCCCCTAGGCAGCGCTTTTTAGAACACTGATTTTTTGTTGATGGGGAAATTTGTATATGGAGGATTATTTAAGTTGTGCTCTGTAAATGGCTTTAGTATGAAAGCAATTGACTAATTGGGTATTCTGTCAGTTGCAGTGTTGTTAAAGATCCCTGTTCTTAAACACACATGAAATAATCTCCAATTCTAGCATCTGAGTAACCTGATTATATTGTCAAGTATTTCCGTAAAACAGATATCTTTCTATGTTGCACTTCTTGGACTCTCACTGTCTCTGTCCTTTGTTGCATAAATATGCTCTATCGGCCTTTTGATTTCTGAATTGAAAAGTTCTTTACATCTGTTATATCTATTATTTGATTCTTTCTTTTACAGAGTGCAAATGGATTGTGGGAAAAAAAAATCCCAAATGCTCTGTTGCATCAGTTTGAATAAGATTTTTATTGCGTGATCTTAGATTTTATTTAAATTAAGTGAACCTTTTAGGAATGAACTGAAATAGTCAGATTGATAACACAGAGGGAACACCAGTACAAGAATGCTATATACGAAATTCTCCTCCATTGGAATTGTGTATGGTTCTGTTTTATATTGTTCACTAAATAGTTTCGAATTCGTTTCCACTCGTACTCCTTTTGTGTGTCAATATTCCCAGCCCTCCTTTCCTCTACTCCCAAAATAAAACAGAAAATTCACTCTGGACACTCCTTTGTATATTGCAACATTCCCAATGATTTTTGTTGAAGTAAAACCGAATTTTGTATTCAGGAAGAATATTTATAGGATAAAACAATTTGCTCTGTAATGAATTGCTTGCTTTATATTTATTTGTGACTTACACTGTCATAACTTATTAATTTTGATTTTCTTTTTAGCTCATTTATCGTTTTTTCTGTTTATTCTGTAGACTTGTTTATTCACGCGGGCTTATATTTCCTTTTCTTCATTGGTGACAGATATCTTGGCGTGCGTGCTTCTCGGATGCAAATTGTCAAATGTTCTGTTGCACATCTGATTCTGTTCTCAATCCAATTAATTTGGTTTTCTCCGTTAGATTTTTATTGTATGATTTTAGATTTTACTCTATTTAAGTTTGCTTGATATCAATGAACTGAAATGGTCAGATGAAATACTGCCAATACATGCTATAAATTTGTTATAATTTTGTTCATTTGTGGTTCTCTTGATGTTTTCTCTTTTAATTTTTTAGGATTTTTCTTTTCATATTTTTATAGAGAGTCTTGGTGTACATAATTTTTTTTTTTTCATAGAATTTGTACAAATAAGATACAATAAGAGGGGGGGGGGGGGGGGGGGGGGGGGGGGGGGGGGGGGGGGGGGGGGGGGGTTGGACAATAAAATACTCACATGGGGCCCACCCATGTGAGTATTTGGAATTTTTCTGTAAGGAAACAGAATTTTTCATTTTTATATGGGCTGAATCAATGGCTTGGTTTGTGTACTCGGGACCTCGGCTGATGATACATACGTATCAAAGTTTGTTAGAATTTGGGTGTGATCCGAATTTCTTGTTGAAATAATTGTAGAATTCTAATTGAAGCGCGCATTAAGAGGAATTCTAATTGGAATCCTATTCAAGTTTAATTGTTAAATTCTAGTTAAAATTCTACTTGGAAGCCTTATTGGGAGTTGAAATTTGTGGTCTTAAAGAGATCAAAATAATGAAACTTTTGACATTTTATTTCATATACAACTCTACTTGTATGGATTGGATTGTTTTCTATAAATACTAGACTTTTTTTTTTAGATTTGCGAACCCAAAAAAAATTATTGCTCATTTCTTTGTATTCTCTCTGGTTGTTATTAATATAACATCGTTTCTCTGTCAATTTCTTTTATTGTTCTTTACTTAATTCTTGTTTCATTGATTGTGGTCTTGTATACTTTATAATGCTTTATAAATCTCAAGGCGGTTCTCCATCAACTGGTGGTTTATTATTGTTCCGTCTCCAACAAGTGGTATTAGAGTTACAGGTTGAGAATTTTGTTTGAGGTTTCTTTTATTGATAGCAACCATGAATGATGAAGTTTCGCTTTTGGATCGCATTACAAGATTTTCGTTGTGGCAAGTAAAGATGAGAGTTGTTTTAGTGTAAATGAATTTGGATGGTGTGTTGTTGGGATTTGACAGAATACCCGCAATTTAGACAATAGACGAGAAGTAACGGAAGGATCGGAAGACACTTTCGCAGATTCATCTACATGTTTTGAAGGAGATGACAACAGCTGCATTGTGGTTAAATCTGGAGCAATTGTGCATGACCAAAATTTTGACAAGCAAATTGCATTTAAAGTAGAGGTTGTATTTTCATCACATGACAGAAGGTGGATCATTGGAAGATCATCTTGCTGTGTTCAAAGAGATCGTCGCTGATTTGGAGACATTAGAGGTAAAGTATGATAAAGAAGATTTGGAGTGTGTTTGATGGAGATTATTGGAGAAATAATGTATTTTAAACAGTGATATGATGGAAAATGTGGGGTTGAAAAAGAAGAAAAAGTTATTGATGTGATGAAAAATATTATTTTATTGAAGAATGTGTAGTTGAAAATGAGTAGAAGAATGAGAATAAAAAATGAAAATGAGGCCCAAACGGGCTCTTGGTCTTAATCCTGTTATGTTCGCCCGCTTCGTTTTCGTCTTTCTACCATTGAAGAGGTGCATGATACCTTGTTATCAAAGGAGAAGATGAAACATTTGGTAGAGTCCAGAGATGCAAAATGACATCTGGTTCATGGTGATAGACGGAAGGGTAAGTCAATGGTGAATGTTAGCAATCTGGTTTGTTATTATTGCAAGAAGAAAGGACACATCAAGAGGGATTGCGAGAAGTTGCAAAATAAGGGTTATTCATCTGCAAGTCATGAAAAACAATCAAATAATTCAAACAAGACCAATATAGCAGAGAATTATTTGAGTAATGGAGATCTTTTGGCGATTTCTGACATGAAATTCAAACCTAACGAGGAATGGATATTGGATACATCTTGTGCGTTCCATATGTGTCCTAATCAGGATTTGTTTGAAGCATATGAGATGGTGACGCAAGGTGCCGTTGTAATGGGAAACAACGAATTTTGTCGTGTAGTCGGTATTGGGAGAATCAGATTGAAGCTGGTCGATGGAACATGTAGAACACTTGATCACATTCGACACATTCCACATTTAAAGAAGAATCTCATTTCGTTGAGTACTCTTGATTCGAAGGGTTATGAGTTCTTTGGAGCAGGTGGAGTCTTAAGGGTCAGGAAGGGTGTCTGTGTTGTACTGGAGGGATGGAAGAAGTTTCAGTTGTACATCTTGCAAGGTCGTGCAGAATTAGTAAGGTAACATTTGGACATGTTTAGTACTGTGGTGAATATACAGTTTGGTATGGTACCTTTGGGGATTGGCTCTGAGTAAATATTGAAGACACTACTCGGGAGAGTTTGGGATATATAGGTAATTTTGCTTTGCCACCATTGTCCACGGTTCCATCGTGTTCAATTGCTAGGAAATGACCTATTGAGCGTAGAGTTCTAATTGAAGTGCACATCAAGAGGAATTCTAATTGGAATCCTATTCAAATTTAATTGTCAAATTCTAGTTAAAATTCTATTTGAAAGCCCTATTGATAGTTGAAATTTGTGTTGGACTTGAAGAAATTAAAATAAGGAAATTTTAGGCATTTTATTTCATATACAACTCTACTTATAGGGATTGTATTGTTTCCTATAAATACTAGACTTTTTTTTTTTCTAGATTTGCGAAGCCAAAAAAGCATTATTCCTCATTTCTTTGTACACTCTCTCCGATTGTTATTAATAAAATATCGTTCTTCTGTCAATTTCTCTTCTTGTTTTTTACTTTAAATCTTGTTTCATTGATTGTGGCCTTGTATACTTCATATTGCTCCATAAATTTCAAGGTAGTTCTCCATCAACTGGTAGTTTATTGTTGTTCCACCTCCAACAAAGTCTATCGTTAGGATGCGATTGATAATTATTATAAGTTTGTGAAAATTGGGTCTAATTATTGGGAATTTGCATAATGGGGCGCCAATTTTATTTTTTATTTTTGCTCAGGAATCGAAAGTTGTTAATCTCTATTATATTGATTATTTGTTATTCTCTTGTATAAAATCACAAGACTAGTAGGTTTCTGAACAAAGATCTCCAAGGGTAGATGCACATCCTTAATCCGACCCATCAGTTCATCAACATTTCATCTACTTATTATATCAAAATTTACTGAAAGTGTGATTTTTAGCAAGACAAAAGGAGGCACTATAAATAAGAATAATGAGTGCAATGACATGGAAAGTGAAAGAGGAGTTAATGCGCATTTTGATATCCTTTACATTACATATATAAAAGAAGAAAGTTGTTTCCTGTTCATTTTGCATCATGATGATGTCACTAGGATTTTTTTTTTCGACTTTTCTGTCAATTCTTCCTCTGTCTATCTCTCCACACCATCCCTCTCATTTTCAACCTAAACAATTTCACAAGAATCTCTCTCTTTTGAAACCCTAAACAATTTCACAGCAAATTAGGATTTTTTTCTTCTTTTTTCTCGGCTTTTCCCTCACTTCTTCTTTCTTCCTGTCTCTATCTCTCCACTACCCATCTCTCTGTCATTTTGAAACCCTAACCAATTTCACAGATATCTTCCATTCAAGTAAAAAAGTGAGTTGTACATCCTTGACTTCTTTTTCCATTCAAGTAAAAAAGTAACTTGTACATGAGTCCTTTCTGGCATCAAGTCCTTCATTTTTTCTCCTATACCATCGATTTTTGTTCCTCCATCGATTTTCTTTTTTAGAAACTCAAATGCAAAGTAATCTATGAGGATTATCTTTGTATTTTTGGGTTAATATTTCAAATTATTTTTTAGTTTTTGTTGTCGTAGATATTGGATATTTTATTGTGATAATCCTGTGGTTTGTTTGATTATATTTTAGGAGTAATTTGTTGTCCTAGGAATTGATTATTGTTTGTTGAAACTATCTTTTATGAAGTGAGTGAATTTGGTTTTAAAAGGTGGAAGAGTTGGATTGAATTTTCAGGTTGAACTATTTGTTGAATTATTTGTTGTCCTTTTTGGTTTATGAAATGAGTGAATTTGGTGAAATATTTGACTTTTCCTTCTTGGTTTTGAATATAGTTTTGAAAACATTTATAAGGTGGAAGAGTTGGATTGAATTTTCAAGTTGAATTATTTGTTGTCCTTTTATAATTTTAATTGAAGTGTTCAGTAAATTATCCAACTATTATTTCGGTTTCGGTAAATAGCGGTGTTTAAACAATGGTGTTTGATATTCAATTTTTCGGTTGTTCCTACTTCGTTTTTCTTGTGAGGTGTACTATGTGTTCCTCTTTGAAAAATGCAGTTTTCGTGCTTTAATGTATGTGCATTGCACATCTTTTCATTTGCTGAGTATACATCTTCTCACTGTTGTATGGTATACATTTTTAAATTTGTTGATTTTTAACAGTGACAAAGCTTTATGTGAATGCTAAACTTGTAGCCGACCTTCGATTTCAAATGTTATCTTTCTGTAAATTTTATATTAGGATTAACACACTGAAAGTTGAATTTTAAAGTATTGAGTTTGTGAAATTGCTCCTATATTAATTTTCATCCAAATGTTGCTTTTATGGCGATGAAATTTTATTTCCAACACATTTAACAAACTTCGTATGTTTTTTTTTTTTTTGGTATAGAATAGTTGCAGCGAGACTATGAAAGAAAATATTCATTCGCAAAAATTTGGGGAATTTGTAGGATTATCTCGACAAAGTAAATTCTTTTTGTTTAATCAGGAAATTGCTAACAATATAGCTGTTTCTGCTGGTTAGTAGCTATATCTATATTTTATTTATCATTAAATGAACACTAAATAAGCAAAACAACAATATTTGAAAACCTATGGTGCAACCATAATAGTAAGAAAACATGAATATAGAAATAAAATGAATTTTGGAAGAAAATATGCAGCATAAATAACATGACGTGTCGCCACGCTTAATGGAGACACAACCAATGGAGACAAGGGCGTGTCTCCATGAAGCATGGAGGCACGGGCATGTCTCCATTAAGAATGGAGATACGCCGTGTCTCCATGTTAAGAATGGAGACACGCCATATCTCCATGATTAATGGAGATAGGTTGTGTCTTCATTCTTAATGGAGACACAACGTGTTTCCATGTTAAGCATGGAGACACGGTGTGTCTCCATACTTCTCACCGCAACAGAAAACAACGAAAACATATTTTAAAACGTAATTGGTATCACAAATATCCAAAATGTGAAATCAAAAAATACTTGCTAAAAAATTATGAAGTCTGTGAGTTTGCCTTGATCAACTTCCATACTAATTGCCTTGATCTTGTGATAGCAGCCATAATCTTATCAATATGCTTCTAATTCTCTTGATTCATTTGTAGTTTTGTTATTTAAATTTTATGTTATATGTTGATTTGTATGAATTATAAATTATATTCTTGTGATATAAGTTTTTATTTTGATTCGAACAAGTGAAGGTTCAGAGGCTTCGGTGGTGGCTGAAGTTTGTAGCAAGCGACCACAAAAGATTCCTACTTTAACGAAAAATACATGTGATGAACAACGGAAAGAAAAAAGAATCAAAACTAGAAAACAATTTGGTGAGAATCTTGCTATAATGTTTAATTTTATTATTCTTTGTTTTGTTTTATTTGTGATGATAAAATTGTTTGAAGAAAATGTAATATTCATATATATATATTTGACTATTAAATATTTAAGATTCTTTTTTTCCTTATTAGGGTGTTCAAATGAGTGGCACTACGATGACAATATTTCCTCAGAAAGTTATGTGCTTACCTAAAACAACTATTTGTGATTATTGTGGAGCTGTGAAATTTTTTAGAGAAAGTAAAGGATTTTGTTGTTTAAATGGACAAATTCTTTTGAAAACAAACGATGTGCCTATAGATTTATATATGTTGTTTACTTCAAATTCTGAAGAATCTTTAAACTTCCGAAAAATGGTGCGAAGCTATAATTGTAATTTCTCTATGACGTTGTTTGGTGTGAATTATGATAAAACAAATTATGCACAAATTATAACGGTATTTATAAATTTAGAATTCAGGGCCAGATATACCATTTTATAAATGAAATTATTCAAACAGACAATCGTCCTTCTCATTTCCAACTTTACTTTTTTGATACCGATAATGAAGTGCAAAATAGATAAAATCTTAGTGAGTGGTTAGTTGATCCTCTTATTGTTAAATTGATGAAAATTTTAGAGGATAATCCTTACACAGCCTTTTTCCGAAGTTTGGGAACTGTTCCCGATCTAGAAAATCATTCTATTCGACTCCGATGTAATCCAAGTATTGATCAGACAAGATTTAATGCACCTAACGTTTCACAAGTTGTTGCTATTTAGGTTGATCATAATGACTATGATGATATTGATATGCGGGATATTGTAGTTCACTGTAAAGATGGAAATCACAATAGAATACAATATTATTATGGATGTTATGACCCACTTTTATTTCCATATGGTGAAACTGGTTGGCACCAAGGTACTCAGCGGATTAATACGAAGAAAAAACCATTCGTTTCTGTTTGCAGAAATGAAGACATTGTTGATGCAATTAACTTTTCGTCGCTTGAAGAATTAATTGAGAAAGAAACATCATGTTAGTTCATGATGTCTAACTTTTGTAGTTTGAATTATTTATTTGTAAATATTATATGTGATTTTTTGTTTTCTTATTATTATATGAATTATTAACTTTGCGCTTCTTTAAAATTTAGTGATGGAAAATAAGAAAACGAAGATGCAAGTGTCATGTAGAGAGTACTATTGTTATAGGCTACAAATAAGATTATCAACACCTTAAATATTATAACATTCTAGAAGATTATTGCAGCAATATGTTGTTGACATGTATGTAAAAATTGAAACATCTAGATTAGATTATTTTAGACATAATCAGAGTGTACTTTGAGTTGAATTATACCAAGGAATTGTAGATAGTCTTCAAGTTGGTGAAAAAAGAAGTAATAAAATCGGTCGTTTAATCGTTTTGCCTCGATCTTTTATTGGTGGTCCTAGAGATTTAAGAAAATGTTACATGGATGCTATGTTTTTAGTCCAAAGATTTGGTAAGCCTGATATATTTTTAACAATGACTTGTAATCCAAATTGGCTAGAAATTAAGGAACAATTGAAATATAATGATGAAAGTCAAAATAGACCTGATTTAATAGCTCGAATTTTTAGGGCAAAACCTGAAGAATTAAAGGAAGATATTTTGAAAAAAAAAATATTTGGACAGGTTGCCGCACATATATATGTTATAGAATTTCAAAAAAGAGGGCTTCCACATGTGCACTTTTTGCTGATTCTAAAAAATGATGGTAAAATTACATATCTTGAATTGGTTGATAAATTTGTTAGTGCTGAGATTCTTGATGAGGTTGAATATCCTTATCTGCATTCCCTTGTTGTTAAACATATGATGCATAGTTCATGTGGTGTTTTAAATCCAAAAAATGTTTGCATGAACAATAAAAATAAATGTAGATTTGATTATCCAAAAAATTTCAGTGACAACACAATTATTGATGAAAAATGTTATCATAAATATAAACGACCTGCTAACGGGAGAAAAGTGAAGATTAGAAATCATTTTTTGGATAACGGGTGGATTGTTCCGTATAACACATACTTATTAACGAAGTATAATTCTCATATTAATGTTGAGATATGTTCATCTATTCAAGCTGTTAAGTATTTATATAAATATGTTTATAAAGGTCACGATAAAATTGATTTTGTTGTCCATGAAAATGATCCCGAATTTGTTTATGATGAAATTAAAATGTATCAATCAGCTAGATGAGTATCTCCACCTGAAGCTGTATGGAGAATTTTTGGATTTATTTTATATGATATGAGTCCATCTATTATTGCTTTGCAATTACACTTAGAAAAGTATCAATCTATTACATATAAAGAATTTGATGATATAGAAGAAATTGTGAAAAAAAGATTATTACAAAAAATCAATGTTGACCGAGTACTTTCGAATGAATATTAGTAATTATAAAGCGAAAACTTTGTTATACAGAGAATTTTCATAACGTTTTGTGTGGAATCCACAGTGTAAAACCTGGTCCAGAAGAAAAAAAATAAAACTTTCTCAATAGGACAACTTGTTTCTGTAAATATTAGAGAAGGAGAAAGGTATTATTTGATAAAATTGCTAAACCATGTTAAGGGAGCTATTTTTTATGAAGATTGGAAAATGTTAATGGAGTTCATGCTTCGACCTTTCGTGAAACTGCATTATTACATGGTTTGCTTAATGGTGATACGGATTGTGAAATGTGTTTACAAGAAGCCTGTCAATATCAAATGCCATTAACATTGCGTGAATTGTTTGCTACAGTTTTAACAATGTGAGATCCACATGATCCCAAAAAATTATGGAATCATTTTAAGCAATATATGATAGAAGATTATATAAATAAAGGTATAAATACAAAAGTAGTTGAATTAAAGGTGTTAAAAGACTTGAATGAAATATTACAACTTTCAGGTAGAAGTGTGAATCATTATGGAATTTTTGAACATCATAATTTATTAGAAGAAAATAATAATCTTGCCAAAACTATTACAGACGAA
Organism: Osmanthus fragrans; assembly: GCA_019395295.1. Lineage (NCBI taxonomy): Eukaryota > Viridiplantae > Streptophyta > Magnoliopsida > Lamiales > Oleaceae > Osmanthus > Osmanthus fragrans. The sequence continues at coordinate 15,665,436 of CM033350.1, forward strand.
TTAGAGATAGTAGTTTCAGATGAAAATATGTTAAGTGAAACAAAATTAAATTTAGAACAAAGAAAAGCATACGATATAATTCTAAATGATGTCTTCAAGAAAACCAATGGAGTATATTTTATTGATGGTCCTGGAGGAACAGGAAAAACCTTCTTATATCGCTCTTTACTTGCAGCTGTAAGATCTAGAGGAATGGTCGCTTTGGCTACTACATCTTCTGGAGTAGCAGCATGATTGCTTCTTGGAGGTAGAACCGCTCACTCAAGATTTAGACTTCCACTTCAGGTTAGCAGTAAATGAAGTACTTCAGTTAGTAAACAATCATCATTAGCTGAATTACTAAGAATGACACAATTAATAATATGGGATGAAGCTCCTATGCTAAATAAAGTGGTTATTGAATCATTAAATGAGATGCTACAAGATATAACAGAAATTAAAGTTCCATTCGGAGGGAAAGTCGTAGTTCTAGGGGGTGATTTTCGTAAAATATTACCAGTTGTTCCCAAAGGACAAAAGAAGATATTGTTGATGCAACATTTGTGAATTCATATTTATGACCATTTATTAAAAAAATCAAATTAGTTCAAAATATGAGAGCTCAAATAGATTTGCCTTTATCTGAATATTTACTGCAAATTGGAAATGGGATAGAACCTTTACATTCATACAATATGATTAAATTTCGAGATGAAATGGTTATTCGTCACGATAATGAAATGACATCCATAGGAAAGTTGATAGATGTTGTGTTTCCTGACTTAAATGTTTACCCAAATAATATTGAAAGTATGATTAATAGAATCATATTAAGTCCAAAAAATGAGAATGTTGATTTTATAAATATGATGTTAAATAGAACAATTTCCCAGTGATTCTATTAAGTATTATAGTTTTGATGAAGCAATAAATATTACTACACAATCATTTGATGAGGATTTTTTTAATACTTACCCCTAATGGTGTTCCGCCGCATGAATTAATTTTGAAAAAAACATTGTCCTATTATTTTATTGAGGAATATAAATCCATCTGAAGGTTTGTGCAATGGAACTAGGCTTATTTGTAAAAGATTGATCGAAATATAATTGATGCTGAAATTGTTGTTGGACAGTATAAAATAAAAGAGTTTTTTTACCCCGTATACCATTTGTGCCAATCGAAAATGATACGAGTCCAATTCGATTCAAAAGAACTCAATTCCCAGTCCGTGTTTGCTTTGCTATGATTATAAATAAAGCTCAAGGTCAAACTCTTGATTTTGTTGGATTGTATTTACTTGAACCTTTATTTTCATATGGACAACTTTATATCGCATTATCAAGAGCAAAAAGTAGTAAATATATTAAAATTCTTATAAAACCAAGTGAAAATAAAGAAAGACATCACACATGTACGAGGAATGTTGTGTATAAAGAAGTTCTATCTACTGTTTTTGAGGAATAATGTAAGTAATCTTCTTACATTCTTAATTTAGCACACACAATTATCGAGGCTTTCAGGAGAATGTTAATTTTGAGGAATATATAGGAATGACTGATGGTACTAATTAACAAGAAAGGACATTATTGACGCAATAATGCTATTGTGACTCTTGTTATTGATGGAATTGATTATGACCAAATTACAGTCATTAAACAGCAGACAAGTGAAGAGAAAACCTTTGCAGAAGGAGCTAGGTTAAGATTAATGTTGATGTTCAGAGGTATTCATAACATCCAGTTTTCTTTGACTTTTCTACATTGTGTATTGTTGACCTACATGACAAATTTGGTATCATTTTAATTTGAACTTTGTGAAAATTTGAAAGAAATTAGTAGTCTAAGTAATTTTGTTACACTTATGTAGGAAAGCTAATGTTTTGACTGATATTGATGTCGAGGTAAAATGTTTTTGTCATGGCTATTTGATTATGACCAAATTACAGTAATTAAATAGCAAACAAGTGAAGAGGAAAACCTTTGTAGTAGGAGCCAGGTTAAGGGTAATATTGATATTTAGCGATATTCATAACATCCAGTTCTCTTCAACTTTTCTACATTGTGTATTGTTGACTTACATGACAAATTTGGTATCATTTTAATTTAGTGATTGAAAATTTGAAAGAAATTAGTAATCTATGTAATTTTGTTGCACTTATGTAGGAAAGCTGATGTTTTGAGGTTAAATGACTTTGTCATGGCTATTTATAAATTTGTTTGATACTTTTGTCAAGTTGATGCCTATACCCTGTTGTATACTGAGTAATTTAAACGTTTTTGCCCAGGGAGAATGTTAATTGTATACCTTTGTATACATTCTGGATAACAATTGTGGGCCTACAAAAGGATCTCCAATGATGTCTCCATATGAACCAAGAAAGAAGACATCACCTCAAACCAATGTACCTGCTTGAAGAAAGTTGGTGTTTGAAGAAGAAAGTATTGAGCAGCTAAAGAAACAAAAGATGATAGTATCCAGCAATGGTGAAGGTGAAGAAATTGGAGACATCCCTGGTATTGATGTGGATCCAACCCAAAAGTAAATGTGTCTTCCACTAGTTCAAACTAGAAATCAAGTTTGTTTGGTTTTCTTTATGAAGACAGAAATCATTTGTAAATTAAACTAGCAGCAAAGTTTTTGTAGAAGAAAGTCTTGGACTCAATGGATTTTGATGTGTGGTAGCATATAGAAGTGTTAGTACATGTGATGAATTTAAGCATAGTTTTGAAGGCTAGATTTCTGTCATGAACTGAGATTTTATCTTCATATTTTGTAAATAAATAACATGACGAACTGATGTTGTTAGGAAAAATGTATAACAAGCTTTTTTGTGTAATGAAGTATATATGATGTTTTTGAAATGTATAAGGATTGTTGATCCAATTATGTGCTTTTGCATCAGAATACTTTATGTCTTCATCTTTTGGATCAAAACTATCATAAACACGGTATGGAAAGTGTAAAATTCGGTAAGTGTTGTCTAAATCCAGTGAAATACGATGTTCATTTTTTAGTGAAATCCAGTAAGTCCAAATACGGTATTGAAGCTAGAGTTAAATTCGGTAACCTGATATCCGGTATTCAAAGTAAGCTGAAATACGGTATGCAAAGTCATATACGATAAGTGCTTAAAAATCGGTATTTTCATATACGGTAAGTTTTGTTTTTCTGTTTCTTTCTGAATTCTCTTTGAATAAAAAATCCAACATGGCAATGCCATGAACATCTCTTGTAAATGACTAAAGAAACACCATCAAACACAAAACCATCAAATACTGTAGGAGAAGATAGAGCAAATCTGGTAGAGTTAAATCTGGTATTCAATATAGAGCCATATGTAGGGTAGGCTTCATTCCAGTAACCTAATATACAGTAAGTGCTGGGTAAATCCACCAAATACGGTAAGTATAGAACTTCTATATCTGGTTAGTTACCAAATATCGTAATTGTGAAGTTGAAATTCGGTAAGTTCAATTTTCCTGTAAATTTACTCTACTATTATATTATTTTCATGGAGTAAATGGATTAAGAGTGTGTTTGATAGAGATTTTTAGGAAAAATGAATTTTGAAATAGTGATATGATGAGAAATGTGTGGTTGAAAAAGAAGGAAAAGTTATTGATGTGATGGAAAATATTATTTTATTGAAGAATGTGTGGTTGTAAATGAGTAGAAAAATGAGAATGAAAATGAAAATGTGGATCAAATGGGGCCTAAATTGATATATTTTCTCTCCTTTTATTGTTTTATATTGTTTTGTTGAGTATCAAACAAAAGTTGTGTGTTAAAATCATTTTTTTGGTGAGTAAACATCAAAACCGGTAAGTCTGGTATGTGTAGAGCAAATACGGAACTTTTGGCAAAAAGGTCGATGACTATTTACGGACGTTTTGAAGTTCAGTGACCTTCCTGGGTACTTTTGGCAAAATGCACACTGAGAGTGAAAAAAAAAAGCTCCATGCACATGGAGCTTTTACTCCGTGCGCACGGAGCAACAACTCCATGTGCATGGAGCAAAAGTTTCGTGCACACGGAGCTTTTACTCCTCTTCGTGTGTAAGGAGCAAAAGTTTCGTGTGCACAGAGCTTAAGCTCTGTGTTTTGCTCCGTGCACATGGAGCTTTTGCTCCTTGCACACGGAGCTCTTGTTCCGTGCACACAACACGATGACACTCACTTGACAATACACAGGAACATCAATCTACTTACACGACATCATAACACTTTCATCTTCTTCAAAGATAAGTCTTTGATGTTTCAACGTTCTCTATGATGTTGTTGCTCGATCAAATTGTGGAGAGTTGGGTATAGGTAGTTGTGCATTACTTGAATGTGATTGTGTCTCATTTGGCTAGATTGATATTATGTTAGATCCAATCTCAATCCCCAATAGTACACTTTGGGTGCAAGGTGTTCGAGAAATTGCCTTAGTCAATAAGCTTTGATTTGGCATGGTTTCAGTAGCAACCCATCAGCTTGCCTACACCACTGATTTTTCCTGCAGTAGTAGTAGTAAAAATCTAATAAGTTGAGATTAAGTCATTTGAGATCACCAAAATGAATGGTTTGCAATAATGTGTACAATTTGACGGAGTTAAGTAAGTGATACCTACCTTTCAATAACTAAGTAATCTGAATAAGGAATTGTTGCTAATCTTTCATAAGGTTTTTTTGCATTAATATTTATTCCTTGATGCACGGTCTTGGTTATTAGTCATATATATATGAAAAATGCAATTAGCTAAGTTTCTTCCATTTTCTAATGAGTATCATGAATACTATAATCATAATTTCAAGCTTACATATAAGCCAAATGATTTTCTTTGATGTAGATACAAATTATTTGGTTAATTTATCGACTTGCCTCTTGCTGTCTAACAATAATTTTCTCATGTATTTTTTTTTTTTTTTTTTTTTTTTTTGTACTCTGATTGTATATTGAAAGGTAATTGTAAAGATAAATATATAAATCATCACAATGTACTTTAATTTAGTATTAAGACTTCTGGCAGTATGGTTTGTGCAGTCGTGGAGTTAGCAGTCATTCTGAATTTCATATTGACCATACAATTTCCCTGTCCATCTACTTACTCTGCCAGACACCTTATCTCCACTGCACATACATGAATACCTATATCTTTATTTATATACACGTAATATTATTGCTTGTAGAATACACTAGAAAACCCAACCAAGACTAAGGTGAATGGCGTTTCCTCTATTTTCATTTTTCATTAGCTTACTCTTCCTTTACATTATTATTAATAATTAATGTTGGATGTTTGTTTCAAATGTAGTTATTTTTCTACAATAGAAATGACGTTGAAACTAAAACTAATTCCTGATATTGCTCCAAGAGAACTCGGATGGACAAGTAAAGTAGTGATCGTAGAAAAAACAGCTTCAAGAACATCACAGAAGGGAAATGGGACATATCAGCACCTTTGGTTGATGGATATTGCGGTAATATTTCTAGACTCTATCCACATCTATATATTTATGTATTAATGTTTAATGTCCTATTATTTAACCTAGGAAAACAAAGTCCAGACAACCATATTTGCTCAGAATATCAAAACTCTTGAAAACACCTTAGTGCCATCAAAGACTTACTTAATTTCCAACGCATATGTCAAAAACACGGACGATCGCTTCAGGTCAACTTGTGGACATACACAATGGACAATCAATGGTTCCACTCGAATTGAAGAATCGAACGAAGACCATAGTCCTCTTGTAGAGTCCTGCTTTGAGTTTGTACCATTTGATAAAGTTCAAAACTACATAGATGCTGATGTCGAAATAGGTAATAGTCACTATTAGTTTACTTAATAGATTTTTGCTATACATTATATTTGGAAGTTGTTATTTCATGCATTAGGCTTTTTCAAATTTCCTCCGCAGTAAATGTTGGTATTGTTGTTGATGTTAGGCCAAAACGAAAGATTCCAAGCAACAAGAATGCAGATGCAACGGTCCAAGATATTGTTCTTGTGAACGAAAGTTATGTATACATGACATAAATCTATACAGTAATTTATCTATTATCTTCATTAACATAAAATCTGACATCTCCAAGTGCAGATTACAAGAAATTATTCTCACTATATGGGACAACTTTGTCGACAATGAAGGCCTTCAAATTAGTGACTGCCTTATGAAAAAACCAATGATCGTTGGTAACCATTTGAAAGTCACATCATTCAAAGGTAAATAATCTCTCAATTTAATCATCATTTCTGTAAGCTTTACTCTCATAAATATCTAACTTTAGTATAAGCTTGCTTCATTCTAAACAGGGATGTCATTATCTACTAAGGCAAACAGTTCAATCCTTATTAATCCTAAATTTGAAAAACTTACGGAATTTAGAGGATGGTGACTTCACTTTTCATACATTTTCCATAGGATGTATTTCACTAATGTAATAAAACTAACTTCATTTTGCACTTCATTTTGGTACTATACAAGGTTTCAAAGAAACAAAGAATTACTGACAGAAATGATCAATCAAAAGACTTATGATTTGCCAAATATGTCTAGTATTTTACCCCCTCCAGATAACAAAATCATCAACATCAAAGATATTTCGGAATACTCATTGATGGTATATTATATCTATAAGTAAAACTAAAACCATTACTTATTTTCTTTGAAAATTCTTCCTTTATCTACTGCATGCTTATTTACATTCTATAGCGCAAGCCATCCTAGATAAAAGGTCAGTTGGAATTGAAGGCAGGACCTCAATCACTTTGGTATATGGCTTGTGACACTTGTGGCTGGATGTCATTTACTCAGTTGAACGAAATGTATTCTTGCAATTATTGCAAATACATGAACGCACAAGCAATTCCAAGGTAGTAACTCCTATTCTAATACCAAATTTAATGCAATAATTATTGTGTAGATAATATAATTAATAGTAATTTTAAAGCGTCTACGACACCTCTATTTTTTTCTGCTAGAGCAAGATGTAATGTTCATATTGCAGATAATACGGGCTCTATTTCTGCATTGATATTTGGTGAATTGGCTGAAAAATTCCTGCATATATCAGCTCATACTTTGATGAAGGATTGTATAACGGTAAAGTATTCTTATAATATTACATTTGCTAATATTTCCTACTTAAACATATTGATAGTATTTTCATTTATTTTCATACAGTCTGAAGATGTCATCAACAATCGAGATTTGAATAATGTAACTGAACATCATTTCGTCTATATAAAATATGGAACATTGGATCCCAAAACAAATCAACCAAAGTTCAATGTTGTATACATTCTGGATAACAATTGTGGGCCTACAAAGGGATCTCCAATGATCTCTCCATATCAACAAAGGAAGAAGACATCACCTTACACCAACACTAATGTACCTGCTCGAAGACACTTGGTGTTTGAAAAAGAAAACATTGAGCAGCTAAAGAAACAAAAGATGATAATATCCAGCGATGGTGAAGGTGAAGAAATTGGAGACATCCCTGGCATCGATGTGGATGCAACCCAAGAGTAAATGTCGCTTCGACCAGTTCAAACTAGAAATCAAATTTTATTTTTTGATCAAGCAGCAAACTTTTTGAACAAGCAAGTCTTGGATTGAATGGATTTTGATGTGTGCTACCATATAGAAGTGTTGGTAGATGTGATGAATTTAAGCATAGTTTTTAAGGCTAGATTTCTGTCATGAATTGGGATTTTATTTTCATATTTTGTAAGAAATGATGTTGTGCAGGAAAATGTGTAAAACTAGGCATGAAAAAAAGTCGATTTTCAATTCAGTTCAATGAAAATCGAATTGAACCAAAAGTTCAAATTTTGATTCATATTTTTGACAATTATATAGACGGTGTTTTTCCTTAAACAAACTCTACATTTTTTACATTTTAGTATTATTGTATACTTAGTGATGAACTTGTATTCAATAGGCTATAATCAGACACAGATTATGCTTTTGTGCCAATTTTGTAACGATGAATTTGCATTAAAACCAGACTTCTATGATATTCTCTTGCTGTAATACTTTTTTTATGACCTAAACCAATATTCTTTATTGTGAGTCATGTCTGGTCTCAATAATGCAGGAAATGTTTTGTTGGGCAATGTTATTTTGATTTTTTTTTCCAGGCAAGGAGTAAGGTCATTATTGATTCAAATTGCTTACAAAGCTAGCCATCTACTCAGTGGAATTAGCACCTTCTCATTCTTTCTTCAATCTAAAATTTGATTTTTTCCAGGCAAGGAATAAGTTTTTCATTATTGATTGAAATTGATTACAAAGCTAGCCATCTACTCGGTGAAATTAGCACTTTAATATTTTTGCCTTCTCATTCTTTCTTCAATCTACAATTCATCACCATGAGCAACATCTATTTAACTTATTTTTATCGAGTTACACAGCAGAATTACTCATAAAGTTTTGTCCGTAATACTAATACAACAACCCAAGATTTTCTTTACATAAAGTCTTCTTTCTTTTGAAATACTTCATCCCGACTTTTTCCTATGGATATTGGAGAAAATGTCATAAATCACAACATCACCACCTGAAAGGTATAGCGGAGAGAGGTTTGCCACGGAGACACGTTTGAGACATATCGTGTCTCCGTGAGAGAAGGAGACATGGACGTGTCTCCATGGCGTATGGAGACACGACATGTCTCCATCCCTCATGGAGACATGGGACGTGATTGTTGGGATTTTAGATGGCTATCTTATTTTCTTGATTAATCAAGACTTATGAAATCAAAGTTTGGACCGACAGGAAAAGAGAAAACTGTTGAATTTTGAACTTATTGTATATTGATGTCACTTATCGTATATGGACACATACACTGAAATATGGTAAGAACCTAAACTTATTGTATATGGAACTTACAGTATATTGATGTCAGTTACCGTATATGGGACACATACACTGAAAACCTGAACTTACCGTATATGCCACTTACTGTATATTGATGACACTTACCGTATATGGGACACATACACTGAAATACGGTAAGAACCTAAACTTACTGTATATGACACTTATCGTATATGCCTTTAATACAATGAAATCTAGTAAGAACCTGAAGTTACCGTATATTGGCTTTCCACTTACTGTAGATTGACAAATTACCGCGAAATACGGTATGAAGCAGAAAATTCACCAGACCGAAAATCAGCAAGAATTAATGCTAAGAATGGATTTTAAACAAGAAGAAAACCTCTTCCTCGACCTTTATTAACCATGTCCAACATGATTTACAAGACCAGTAATCATCAGAAAGATTTTACACCAGATTTACAAGAGTTTTACACACTATCACTTCTCACTTTCTCTTCATTTTTCACTCTCAAGACTTACTTTCTCATCACCTAACGATACTATTTATAGACACAAAAAGGGGGTAAAAAACTTATTAACTACCTAACAAACTAAAGCTCCAGTTGGTTGAAGATTGAACCAAAAATCAGTTGCCAAAACAGTAGACAAAAGCTCCTGAAAACTAATTTTCTGATTTGCTAAGGTTGCTGTCTTTTATTTCAAGCATATATATATATATATTAAATTCTTAATTTCTAACCCCTTTACTTTCACTTTTAGACTTAGCGCTCCTGCCACCCTTCCACATCTCACGACCTCTACCGCGTCTAAGACAACACGGCGGCGCTCACTTGACAATACACCGGAAACATCAATCTACACGCATGGAAGCACAACACTTTCATCTTCATCTTCTTCAAAGGTAAGTCTTGTGATGTTTCAAAGTCCCCTATAGTGTTGTTACTCGATTAAATTGTGGAGAGTTGGGTATAGGTAGTTGTGGATTACTTGGAATGTGATTGTGTCTCATTTGGCTAGATTGATATTATGTTAGGTCCCAATCTTAATCCGCAATAATATACTATGTGTGCAAGGTGTTCGAAAAATTGCCTTAGTCGCACTTTTTTGAAAAAGTCATCTTATAAGCTACTTAATATAAGCACAACACCCAAACATTAAGTCTACACGTCCTTCTGTGAACAAATCAGTTCTCTGCTTCAGAAAATCACTATACATTACTCAAATTTCTTCTTGCTTCTTTGTAAACTCTTTCTTCCATTTCTTGGACATTTTACATTTTCTTTGAACCTTTACCTTTACAGTAAGATGGGAAATTAGATTACTATGAGAACCTTGTGACTTACCAAAAGCCTGATTTATATAATTTTAGACAAGCTAAATAGAGAAGATAACACTTACATTTTTTTCATAATTCCTATATCTAATTTACATTTATTTATTATTAGCATCTTGAAGTGGAACTAACATTGTTGAGAAAGTGTAGTCTTGTTTCAAAAGAGTATGCAATTCTTGATTTCTACTAATGCACTCACCATTTCACAACAAAGAACTTCATAAAAGAAGGAGTTAAAAGGAAAGACCAATGTTTTCTTGATGTCAGTATTTTCGACGAATATGTAGTTGGCAAACTACCAATGGCTGGTCATCCATGGCTAACATGCAATTCTCTACTGATTCCATCTTCATATAAAGGCAATGACTGGTATCTCTTTCACATAAATTTTCGTGAGTGGAAATTCAGGATATATGATTGTAGTCACACTACTCATATGCCACAAGAAATCTTGAAAAGTGCAAATGTAGCAGTAGATGTCGTCCGATTTTTGTTACTATTTTCACTATTTTTCGTCGGCACGGATATAAGGAAAAATAGAAACAAGAAGATGGAAGTAGAAATCATGCCTTCTCTGCAATGTGCAAATACTGGGCAAGAAATAAATCAATTCTTTATTACAATATTTTGTTTGTTGCTTATATTCTAACTTACAACATTTTTTTCATAGGCCAAATTCTGCAATTTTTTTGCAGAAATATATAAAATGATTGGTTCTTGGATATCCAATAGAATCAATTTCTTCAGACAGAATGACAATAAACAGACGAAATATTGTAGTAGATATATGCTGTAATAAATACTTTGTATCATGATGCTTTTGCATATAGTATGATGTGGAGAAGTTTTGAGGCATGGTTATGAAAGGAAGGGATGATGTAATTCTAAATTTCATATATGTATTCTCAGGATTATGAGTGATTGTAATATTTTTTGTTTTACTACATCTAATTATTACTTTAATTTTTGTCGTTGCTTCGAAGTTGAAATGGTTATATTTTTTGTGTGTGTGTTATATATGCCTTTCTTGGAGTTAAAGACATGATATTCGCGCGTATATAGACTTTTGCTTTTACTCTTAGCTGGAATTTTTTAAGGCAACGATATTAGAAAATTTAATGCACCATTTTCGAGTTTATGTAAACCTGCACATTGCCAATTATATCACTCCTACCTTGCAATTCTGATATGGGATAAAATGACAGGGAAAACAAACAACTACAAAAATCACACCCACAGTATAGTGCTTTAATTTCTTTATAGCAGATATTGTCATCTAATCGTCCATTGAATAATAGCTTGAATGTTTCCAATACTAATGGAATTGTTACTGCTACTAATTCAACTAAGACTTTCTTCATCTCCATCTTCAACTTCTGTCTACTCTTTTCTTTATTTCCTTTTGTTTATTTATATGTTAAAGATAGTTTTGGAGCCTTATCCGGCTACGACTTCATTCTTTCCGTGATTGCAGACTTAGCAAACCAGAATAGCAAACTTTATGACTAAATATACCTTCCAATTTTGAATTAAAGACAAGTTACAAATGAATTATATTAAATTTTAACTTTGCTGCCAAAAATTATAACAATTATTGTGCAACGCATGATCCACACTAGTATTTATAGATTGTTGAAAGCTTGAAGGTTATTCATTTACACAAATGCCCTTTTGGGGTCATTTTGAAAAACCATGACAAACTTGGGTTAAGAGACAAATGCTTAATAAAGAACGTAATTTTTACCCTCCAAACCTAAACGTTGCACACCTGTATAGTAGCAAGAAAATTTTCAACCATTTCAAGATCAAGAAATCAAGTATAATCGAAGGGGGGAAAATGGAAATATTTCACAAATAAGATCAAGGACTGGTTTAACTACATTTTCTTCAAAATTTTCTTCCCCAAATCCGTAAATAAACAACAAATAATTACTGATTTTATGTTTTGAATTTTTTTGTTCAATTAGTTTCCAAAATCTTCCATTTTAAGATCGTTTAACGCTCTTTTTCATTCATAATGAGCAATTTCGAGCTGAATAAACTGTCACTTGAAAATCTTAATCATCTTAGTGCATCGTCCCTGTCACTTTCCTATCAATTTCATTATTAGGTATAGTTTTGAACTTTATAATGTAAACAATTGGCATATACGAATGTTCTCTTTTGATGGTTTTCATACTGTGACTGGAAAAATAATTGAAAAAAGGACATTGTTGATCTTGAGAGAAGATAGATTGAGCTAAAAAGTGACATAATGTAACATTTTATTTGTATTTTTTGGATGAATTATTTTGTTGAAAATTAAAAGTAACATACTCTATCCCTTTTTTTTTAAAGAAAAAAAAAGTCTCATTTTAGCAGATATAGATAAAATTAATGTTTTCATTTGTTATGGAGGCAAGTGGAAACAAGATAACGAATATAAAAGAGAAAAATTATTGAAAGTATTGCCTATTAGAATACACAAACAACATTTGCTAAAATGTAAATGTCACTTTTTTTTTTAATAAGCTAAAAAAAAAAATAATAATAATAATAATAATAATAATAATAATAATTCACAAATATTCAAAAATTGATTTGGACATAATTAATATGAATATTTTGAGTTCCAATCAGTTGTAAGGGTATTAATCTAATATTTTATTTTTTAAAGGGGTGAGCCTAATTTCCTCTTCATATTTTTGATATATGCATATTGCTCTTAAAATTGAAACTAATTTATGGGCGTGTTCGACAAGACTTACAATTTTGTTTTTCCTTATTGTAGAAAAGTTTTTGAGAAAGTTATCTTGAGTTGACTTCCTCCTCTAGTCACACAAAGTGTTTTCAAACAATTATTCAAATATATTCAAAAAGAATTTCTTAGTCTCAAAAAAACAATTTTTACTTATAGGCAGAATCTAACAAATGGTTAAAAATAACGCATGATTAAATTTTGAAAACCAACCAAATTGATATGGTTCTTACCGCATAGCTTACAATTTTTCTAGCTACGTGATCAATCATGAATAGAACATTGAATTACCCAATAGAACAACAAACTTCTTTTTTCTCATAGTCATAAAAAAAGTTGCAGGATAGTTACATAAACCAACATTCTACATTAAAAGAAACAAAAGAAAGATGCGAGTTAAAGAAATTTGTAATCCTCCACCAAATACACATTACTGAGACATACAAACTGGCTTGTGTTCTTTCGTCCAAAACTGCACAGCTCTTTCACCTGCTCGAAGGGATTGGTTTTGGACCTTCACTTCCTATCACTTCCAAATCTTCATGGAGAAATTATATTCGAGATACTTCTAAGAACGTCTTCCAAATCCACTGCTAAATACAGCTGCTTCAATCTAATATGCTGATAATCCCAATCATCGTCCTGTTGAACGGAGACATGAAATGGGAAGGTCGTACGAATAAATTTGGAAAACTAGAAGCACAATTATGACATCAGAGTTGCAATTTACGTAATAAGTTTACACAAAAATCAGTATGATAATGTTGGGAATAATTGTCCCAAATCCAATTTTACCTAAATGATTATATACTATTACAGTATCACATAGCCGAAAATGCGCAATCAAGATAGGCCGAAAATCAGCACCACAAACAAGTAATTAAATGCAGGAAATTAAAGAAAACAAGAACACCAAACTTGGTGACCCAGTTCACCCAAATAAGGGCTAATCTGGGAGGCTCAGGACTAGCCCAAAATACTATGTAAAACCAGCCTTCCAAAGAGATCAATGTACAAAGGAACCCATCCGACTTTCTCCTAAGGTTCTAATCATAGATCACACAAGGATACCAAGAACCCTATACAAGAATCAACCCTAAACTTGCGAAGAACAGACACGGCTAAAACCAGTGCACTGCTGTCAATAAACAGACCAAAACCTTTCTTATACGAGTCTATAACACAAGAGTTATACAATTCTTCAGCCTCTCTCATAAACCACAAAGAAACACAATCGAAAGATGATAGAAGATTTTCAGAGAGAGAAAAGAGAGAGCCCGACTAGGGCTCTCAATGGATCGGATATGGACCGGATATACCCATATTCGATCCGATAAGAATGATTCACGAATCCGATCCGATTCGATAATCCGACGGATATTTGATTGTTAAATCTATATCTGATTTGCTATATTATCGGATATCCGATCCGATAATCTGATCCGAAATATTTTACACATTAAGCCCAATACCGGGTCAGTCATGCCCGGTTAATCAGGCAAATTTTTTTTTCAAATTTTTTGTTTTTTAGTTTGAAAATTTTATACTTCATGAAAGGGCCTAATAAACTACAATTCAATGACCCATGGAGAATTATTGGATAGCTTGTTCCTTTTATAAATGCACTTCCCTCAAATTGTTTTATAAATTTTCAATGTGGGATAGTGCATTTTATTAATGCACTTCTCTCCAATAGTTTTATAAACTTTCAATGTAGGATAGTGCCTTTTATGGATGTATTTCTCTCCAATGGTTTTATGAACTTCCAATGTGGGATATTGACATAACAAAAATATGTTAAAATACCAATCAAAATCATTTTCCATAACAAAAATAATAATAATAAAACATACTTTTATAAAATATATTATATTATTATAAAAAATCGGATCAGATTGTTATCGGATCGGATTGCCTTATATCCATATTTGATCCATTTAGTTAACGAATTATCGGATTCGAATTTTGATCGGGTTATCGGATTGAGACTTTAAATCCATCTTCCATTAACTTCATCGGATTCGGATTGGATTCGAATCAAAATCCAATTCATTGACAGCCCTAAGCCCAACACGTGAAAACCAAAGGCCAGAATCGAATTATCTCTCTATGGTAGCCCAATGGTCAAAGACCATATTAAACTAGGATTAGATCCCAGCCCTTGAATTGATCCAACAGCCCACAGTGGAGTTGAAGAAGCACAATCCTTGTTTTAGTAAAGTGACCGATTGGTGGTTGCCATGTGGCCCACCAAACCAATTAAAAGACACAATAGCATTTCTTTTAAATAACCCCAAAGATTCAATTTAGTGAAACACTTTTTACACTTTCAATCTTCACCTTGGTTCACTAAATACACCGACACTCTTAGTTGCATGGTTTACACAGTAAAACTGATCATCATCATCATAGCCCGGTACCTGTAAAAGAAAATACTCATTATCAATATATGGAATTGATAAACAAGTTTAAAAAAAAAATTACTAATTGAAAGCATTTTAAGTCTCATATCAAATGGACATACAACATGAATTTTCTCATTATTAACTTCCACTTAAGCCATCGTATCCTTTTAAAATGATACTTCACCTTAACCTATGTTTACCTCTCATAATAGACAACTTTGTAATAACCAACAATGCAACTTGACTAACAATGAGATTAATAAGAGTATCATGCAGAAAATTCAAATCACACAAAATGCTTTTCAACCAAATGTATCCTTTTAAAAATTTCCAATTTTTGAAGTTATACCCAATGTAAAGAAATAGGTAATAGTGGATTTCCTCCAATCTTTGTCACCCACAATGTAAACATCCACATATCCAATAAGGATCAACCTATCCAACCTCTTCAATTTACAAACAAGGTGCATCTTCACCTCAAACTCTAAGAGTTGACTCATATGGATATTTTTCTCCACTTCCCAATGTAGGAAGGCAATTTTAACATCTAGTGGTTCAAGTTCCTGAATTGAACAACTAATGCTAAAATCAATTTTATTGTTTTGTATTGAATGATAAGGGAAAATATCTCAATATAGTCAAACGCTTCTTTTAGTTTGTAAATCAACTTACATTGCATTCTTCGACCGTTAGGCAAACTAACCAAACTCCAACTCTTCATTTGCCATCTTTCTCTATCCCTAGCCAATTGGTAATCTAGGATAGAATTCTTTTCAATTACCGGGGTGTTAGTTTCCATTTCAATTTCACAATGAGGTACACCATCATCATCAACCACAGCCTCATTCTCATCAAAATGAGTGAAGTCATATTTTGCAACTTCACCTCATTCTGAAATTTCTTATTAGAATTATCATATTTGGATTTTAAACAAGGCATAACAGATTCATTAAATACAACGTCCTTGCTGTTAATGGTCTTAAAACCAGGTTCCACTAAAACCCAGAACCTGTAACTACTAACCCCCTTAAGATAGCCTAACACAACACATCTAACACCCCTAGGCACCAACTTGCCCTCAGTTTGATGTACATATGCTACACACCCAAACTCTCTAACATGTGTTAAATTCGGAAGCTTTCTCATCCATACTTCTTGAGGAGTCTTAAGCTCAACAGAGCTATATGAAGATCTATTCATCAAATATGATGCCGTGTATAACACCTCAGTCCAAAACCCCTTAGCTAGGCCTGAACTAACTAACATGCACCTAACTTTATCTATTAAGGTCTTATTCATTCTTTCCGCCTCCCCATTTTGTTGAGGTGTGTACTTAACTGTCATTTGTCTCATGATTCCCTTTTGCTTACAAAAGTTATCAAATTTCGCATTACAGAACTCTAGACCATTATCGATTCTCAAAGTTTTTAACTTTTTATTTAATTGATTTTCTACAATTTTAAGCCAAGTCCGGAATTTATGAAAAGTCTCAAATTTAGCTTTTAAAGGGTAAACTCATACTTTTTCTAGAGTAATCATCTACTAAGGATAGAAAGTACTTATTTCCACCAAAGGTGGGCTACTCTTCATGCCCCCATAAATCTGCATAGACATAGTTCGAAGGTCTCCTAGTTGTATGTGAACCTATCTTAAAACTCACCCCGTAAGACTTTCCCAACGAACAAGTTTCACAAAAGTTTAAAGGTTCAATAAGACCTTTACCAAGTAACTTTTGGCCACTTAAAAGTTTCAAACATTCATTTCCAATATGCCCCATTCTTTTGTGCCATATTTCAAATTTATCATTAGTAACGTTCAAGAGATTAGCTTCTTGTGAAGCAATAGCATCACCTATCAGGTAGTACAACCCATTTTTCTTAGGTCCTTTCATTATAAATAGGGAACGTCTCATGACTTTAAGCATATTATTTTGAGATTTGAATACATGTACTTCATCCTCAAGGATTCCCAAAGATATGAGATTCCTTCTAAGATTAGGGACATATATAACATTTCTTAATTGTCTAACAATACCATCATACATTTTGATGGCTATGTCCCCAATACCACTTACAGTCTGAGAATTATTATCACTCATATAAACCTCACTAGGTTCAACTTCCCTATAGTTATAAAACCATGACCTGACAGGACTCGTGGAATACACACCCTGAATCTAAAATTCAGTCTTGACTAATGTCATCGCAAGACACTGTTATATCATGCAAGCTATCCAATTCATAATCAACAGCTACATTGTTCAATTCCATATCATTTTGATCATTTTACCCTTTTTCCACTCATAGCAATCCCTCTTAAAGTGTCTTAGCTCTCCATAGCCATAACACTTCATGTTACTTTTACCTTTGGATTTAGATCTCCCTTTTGATTTCCCTTCTACTTTCCTTGAAAGTTATTTACTATCATTTCACTTCTCTCTCTTATAAACATTCTCTCTTCTCTAGAGGCTCTATTTTCATTTTTAACCTCTAACTCTCTCGACCTTAATGCATCTATTACAATTGTTTGTGATAATTTGTCAATCGAGTATTTTATTGCATTTCTCACATCCTTGTAAGAGTCAGGCAAAGAATTCAATAAGATGACAGTCAAATCCTCATCATCAAATTTCTTATCATTATGTGCGAGACTCTTCACAATTATACTAAAATCATTTAGATTCACTTCCATGTCTTTTCCTGGGTCCATTGTAAAACTAAACAATTTCTCCAAACGGTAAATCCTATTTGACAATGTCTTAGTTATGAGAATAAAGCATCAAGAGCAGTACATAAATCCATAGCATTCTTAGTTTCATCAACTTGTCTGATTATATGATCAGACAAATACAAAATTATAGAACTATATGCAATCTCATTCATTTCTTCAATTTCAGCAGTTTCAGCTTTTAATTCAACAGGAAAAAAATTTGGGATCACCAAGAGCTTTAGCAACCCTTTGTTGGACTAAAATAACCCTCATTTTGTACTTCCATATCGAGTAGTCACCCTTTCCATCGAATTGTGACAATTCTACCCCTGAACCCATAAAGGATTCAGTGAAATGGTGGCGAGAACTTGAGGCCATTTGGTAATCTCAGATTCCAAAAAATAAGCAGAAAAAGCTTTTGAAAAAAAACACTCAGGTTTTACAGATTAGTCAGGAAACAATTTCAGAATTAAACAGATGAAATGAAAAATCCGATTACCGTGAATTGTGTGCTACAGCTATTTGTGATAATTAACAATAATGAGTAATTCGTCAATTAAAAGTTACGCAGTCCAGGTATGTGCAATTTTCAGCAATAAATTGTAATTCATCAATTAACAATTATGCAGTCCAAATGACAGCATATATATCAATATAACATACAACAACAAATTCCAATTTGCATTAATCAGTAAGAACTAGCAGGAGATTTTAAATTGAATTCTAAAT
Organism: Osmanthus fragrans; assembly: GCA_019395295.1. NCBI lineage: Eukaryota > Viridiplantae > Streptophyta > Magnoliopsida > Lamiales > Oleaceae > Osmanthus > Osmanthus fragrans. Next base: position 15,684,165 of record CM033350.1, read on the forward strand.
TTTAACGATCCCACCAAAACTGTTGAATAACAGTTTAATAATCATGTACTCAATTTCTTATCAGAAAGCTACAGAAACCAGCAGGTCCACCATGGGTAAAGCTAGTAAATGGACAACCGACAACCTGAAACACTTAATAAAAATATCAATAGACGTTTAACCAATTTAATGACACTGCAGGTAAATTAAAAATCCGCAGGATTCCCTAAATTTCCAGCCAGTATTTTTCACCCAAAAAATTGATTCAAGAAACCTCAGTATTTACCGAAGAAAAAATATTTGACTCTACAATTAATTATTCCAAATTGCGGATCACTTGAAAAAATATTTTTCAACCAATGATGATTTTCAATCGACAAAAATTTTCCAGAAACCAAAAAATATTCAAGAACCTTAACCTGAAAGCTCTGATACCAGTTGTTGGGAATAATTGTCCCAAATCCGATTTTACCTAAATGATTATATACTATTTTTAGTATCACATAGCCGAAATTGCTCAATCAAGATAGGCCAAAAATCAGCACCACCAACAAGTAATTAAATGCAGGAAATTAAAGAAACAAGGACACCAAACTTGGGTGACCCAGTTCACCCAAATAAGGGCTAATATGGGGGGCTCAGGACCAGCCCAAAGCACTATGTAAAACCAGCCTTCCAAAGAGATCAATGTACAAAGAAACCAATCCGACTTTCTCCTAAGGTTCTAATCATAGATCACACAAGGATCTCAAGAACCCTATACAAGAATCAACCCTAAACTTGCCAAGAACAGACACGGCTAAAACCAATGCACCACTGTCAATAAACAAACCAAAATATTTCTTATACGAGTCTATAACACAAGGGTTATATAATTCTTCAGCCTCTCTCATAAACTACAGAGAAACAAAATCGAAAGATGATAGAAGATTTCCAGAGAGAGCCGAACACGTGAAAACCAAAGGCCATAATCGAATTATCTCTCTATGGTAGCCCAATGGTCAAAGACCATATTAAACTAAGATTAGATCCAGCCCTTGAATTGATCCAACGGCTCACGGTGGAGTTGAAGTGCAATCCTTGTTTTAGTAAAGTGACCAATTGGTGGTTGCCTTGTGGCCCACCAAACCAATTAAAAAACACAGTAGCACTTCTTTTAAATAACCCCAAAGATTCAATTTAGTGAAACACGCTTTTTACACTTTCAGATAACTTCCCAAATATGCAATTCTAGTACCTTTACAGAATTTGATTTTAATTCTTTGCATCCTCACTTTCACATTAAGAAACAAGTAAATGATCATCAAACCAAACAAGAGAGAGATCGGTATTTGCGGCATAAGAGATTCACAGAAAGTTCCTAATAACCACATCTTGAGTAGGATAAAAAAATGTTTTGTGTATTAATTAAATAGGGAAGTTAAACAATCTTCCTTTTATAGATAGATTACAACTTGGAAAAATAAGAGAGAAGCTACATCAAAAACGAACTAAATCTACAGTTGTACATCTAGATCTCTAGGAATCATAAAAAACCTATGTTTACAAATTATACAACAATCTATCCCTAAAACAGATTGATAAACAATCTTATCAGACAAACGAATAGAGCCTAAGCGAGCAATACGGGTCCATGATTACTAGGAGAGTGGGAAGCAACAGCTGCAGTACCCAGTAAAGTTGAGTTTTTCATGGGTCTAATAGAGGGCTTCTTCCCAATCATAACATTCCGCCTGATTTCTTTGCGACGGACTGCAAAGAACACTTCACTGAGAGATAGCAGGGGTTGCTGACCAATTATTCTACCCCGAACTTCATCAAGCTTGACATTGAGCCCACACAAAAATTTGAATATTCGCAAACTTTCTACCTTCGTAAAATAGTTATAAATAATTCGAATTCTTCCACTCATTGTCATTGAATAAGTCAAGATCCTACCATAAACTGTTGAGGACATAAAAATATTTGGTAACCGAATTCTCACCTTGATGAATATCATCCCGTTTGAGTTGTAACTCATAGATTTAGGACTAATTCTCAAGGTCTAAATACATTTTAGTAATGTTATCCCAAAGAGTTTTGGCATTAAGATAGCAAATATAATTCGAGCTAATCTACCCCCATGGAATTCACCAACCACGCCAAGATCACGGAGTTCTCTACACTAAAGTGGCATAGCTAGAGTCGATCTTTGCTGATTATTTGGTGTCACCTGTCAACTAACCGATTTTGCCTCAGCCCCTAATGTACATCCGAACTGATTGTGACCGAGAAAATTGTTCTCGTGTGATGATATAGATGAAGTGGGAATGAGAATAGGATTTGGGTAATTTTGAGGGATTGAACCCAGTGGTAACAGAAGGAATGAGTGGATTGAATAATGCTATTGGTACCATTTCCTTTACCAGGTGGATGATACTGTGACGTGGAAATTAGATGTTCATGAAAATACCGTTCGATTTAAAATCACCGCAAGTGTACGGTTCGTTACAAGTAATAAAGTGGACTTTTAGAGTCCGGATTGTCGATCCCACAAAGATTGAGTAATTCAATGATAATTATCTCAACCTTAATTGAAATAAGATGAGTTTTTGATATGTTTTTATACTAAATTATACCGAGGTAGATAACAAATCCTACTATAAATGAATTGGCTAACTAGATGCGAATTATACTAGAATGCAATATGAAGTTTGAATGCAAGTTGATTTACTTAAAATGAGAAAAATGTACTAGGATCATGAATCCCTATGCAACAATCCATTTAAATCCTAGTTTTACAATTTGACAACACGGTTAAATATTGAAAAATCAATGTTCATATTGAATTTAACAATCTCTTTCGGGTAATGTTAAACCTATTCTATCATGCGATCCGACTATATTTCTATTACGTATACAAACATAAAAGAATGCATTAACATTTATGAACACTTAAAAATTCACATAGAACATAGCGGTATATTTATATCCCCTATCAGACCCTATGACAATTTATACTATGTCGAATCTATTTTTTTCTTTCGAATTCATAAAATAGATCACCACATTCATATAATTAATGCGCGCACAATAATTATATAGAAGAAATACATATAAATCATTCAATAATTCAAAAACGTATTTATAATGTCAAAAATATAAAACTAAAGATTAAAATATCATGTTACAGGTTCATTAATCTCCTAGTACAAGAAAAACTAGCCTAACATGCTAAAAATGAAAAAAAAAAAAAAAAAAACAAAAAAACAAAAGAATTAAAATCACGACATGGTTCAACTTTTTTTTTTCTGCTGGACAGCTTTCAGTATTTTGGTCATAACTTTCTCTATCGAAGTGAGTTAGAAAGATAACTCAAAGGGTTACAACTTTGATTTGTCTTCCAATTCGATCGTTTACCATGTCAAATATGAGTCTCAATATGAGGCTAAAAATCGGTGTATAACTTTTCGATTAGAAATTGATGTGTGATCATACTTTGACGATATTTTATCCCTTTGATGTCTTTTTTCAACCAATTGACTCCTAGTACTCTCAAATCTTCATCGTTTAGTTCAACACAACTTTTGAATATTTGCACGTTAGTCCTTGAACTTTCGTTTTCTTCCGTTTTGGTAATTTTTCGCATGTTTTCACATACTTCTGGTTATATCCATCAAATTTGTCCTGCAAACACAATTTATATCGATTTAAGCCATATTTCAATATAATTACAAACAATTGTCCATGTTTTGTGACCTAAATAAGTGCGCAAAATGCACTTATCAAACCCCTCAAACTTGAACTATTGTTTGTCCTCAAACAAGTTGGTGACTTAACTCAACATAAAACATGGTTTACCAACCTCCTGTGTCTCAGAATTAGAAGTCGATAATCAACATAATGAACGGTATCAACAGTGCAACGTCAAATCAACTTCCACTTATCATATGCATAACCTGACGTGTGTATGTGTATACTCATGCAAACATGCTCAATTTATGATAGATTCAAATCCTGACCTGTAGTAGTCAAAATTTTCCTTTCTTTACTCGAGAGATACACACCCCCCAAACTTATTCTTTTACTCACTTATCCCGGGGTGTGTTCTACAGTTGGGATTTGGTTAACTTAAGTTCTCACTCTCTCTTAGTTTGGATAGGTCTCGTGATCACAAGTTTACACTTCAACAAGAAGAAATTCTCCTATTTCTTTGATTGTTTCAACCTTTAAGACTAAACTAAGTTACTTGCCTTGCATCAAAGGTATGACTCTATCAACTAAATGTTATGGGGCAGTTTTCTCACTCTATTCTTTTTTCTTTATTTCAACACATTCTCATTTACTTTCTATATAATCCATGTATCAAGTTTTAGGCCGATGACTCCCAAATCAGTTAACTTTATAGCACCAGGTTTGTATTCACCCTTACAGACTTGCTCAAGTTAAAAAGACTAGAGAAATGTATTTTCTTTTTTTTCTTTTGACTCTTTTCCTCTTGCTTTATATATGACCATGTAGCGAACTTTAGGCCAATGTCTCCCAAATCAGTTGATTTTAGGGCACCAGATTTTTATTTACCCTTACAGGCTTAATTGCTCGAGTTATAAAGACTTGACAATGATGTTTTCCTCACATCAATTTATGCCATGCCCCTATTTTTCTAGACACTTAGTTTCAAAAATCAACCTCTAACTTAAGACTTTCACCTCATCTTCGTCTCATTGGTCTAAACAATCTACACAATATAGTTTTCATACATGGAATCCCTACTCATCTCATTGCTCCCTTGCAATAACTAATCCATCTTCAAACTACTAAAATAATGGAATATCTTTAAGCATAGTAAAAGTGTTTCAGATGTAACTTATCATGTTCGAATCTCTTATAAAAATGAACTCAATCATCAACTTAATATGCCAAACATGAGTCTCATGCGCAAGGAATATCAAGTATCACATAAATAAGTATCGGCTGATCTAGACATGCACAATTTCCACTATCCATAGTTCATACATATTCCAATATTCACATCATTGCCAGCAAGGCTATTAAACCCACACAAGCACACAAATTGAACTAACTAAACAAATACTGAAATAAAAATTAAAAAAACGTTTTTTTTCAAACAAACACACAAAAGCAGTAAATAGTGAAAAAGAAACAGGCAATCATATGTCGATATCGATGAATAATGAACAAATAGTGCATAATTCAGTACAAGTACCGAATCTCTAAGTTTGTTCTACAAATTTGACCACCCCCTAACCTTATACAAAACATTATCCTCAATGTGTATAATGTGAAAGTTTAATACAGAATTTGAAGGACAACTTATACTAAACAAAATGTGAGAGATAGAAAAACTCCCCTGATCAAAATGTAGGCGGTGGTGAAAATGGTAGAAAAAAGTTGGGTCCAGCTGTGCTATCTCCCAGTGGTGGAGGCAACTTTTTCCTTTTATTTGAAAGTTCTTTTTGGTGGAATCCTGCGAGAGTGCAAAGGACGAAAATTAGCTGGCATGGAAATTGATAGAATAGGTGAACGATGACCTAAAAGTACTAAAAAAAATCGTGAAAAATTTCCTAATCTAATGCATAAAGTGAAATAAATAAAATGGAAGAAAAGTTGGGTTGCCTCCCAACAAGCGCTTGATTTAAAGTCTAGAGCTCGACTTTTGTACAAGCATTCCATGGCACTTGGAATGTGGATTTGGAAGTCCTGCTTAGTTTGCTCAATATGACTTTATTCCATATTGCAACTTTCCTCCAATTTTTAACCTTACCATTTTCCAAGTAGTATGACTTTCCCTCATTACCCATCTCGAACTCGACAATGTAAGCCTCAATCTCCTCATAAGGTCTAATCACAAAATCAATTTTTAAGCAAACGATAAAGTTGAAGGATTGTATGCTAATTTCCTCTTCTTTGAATGCAACAAGTTCTTTTTCACCCGTTATGATTAATTTCTCGCTCTTTTCATGCTCATCTTCTTTAATTGAATTTTTCTTAAGTTCAACGTCCATATTCAAAACTTTTGACAAGGAAAAAATGAAATTTTCATGGAGAGTCTTCTCCTCTTGTTGTATTTGTAAGAAATTCAGTTGACTTGATTCGCTTAATTGATGTCCATTAACAATCGGTGAAAGAAATAAACTCATAGGAAAATCACCCACATCAAATTGTGGTAAGAGAAATAATGCAGGAGGTAAGTCACCCAGAACAATTTCATCAAATTCGAATTATGTTTGTATATCCCGTAGTCGTTGTCCTATAATGAAATCTCCTACAAACATATCACCCTCATCAATTTCTTGAGCTGCCAATTGTTGTTGCCTTATGATGAAGTCAGATACGAGCATTTTGTTGAAATCAACCGCATTCATCTTTTATCCTGTTATTTTTGTTCTTTCATATATCCAGAAAAAAAGAGAAAAAAACAGAAAAAAGAACTAAAATGGAACGAAAAAAATAACACAAGAATACATGTAAAAGTCCGTATTACTGTCAAGAAAAATAAAATCGAACTAAAACTCAATCCCTGGCAACAGCGCCAAAAACTTGTTCACGAAAATACCGTTCGATTTAAAATCACCGCAAGTGTACGGTTCGTTACAAGTACTAAAGTGAATTTTTAGAGTCCGGATTGTCGATCCCGCAGAGATTGAGTAGTTCAATGATAATTATCTCGACCTTAAACGAAACAAGATGAGTTTTTGATATATTTTTATACTAAATTATACCGAGGTAGATAATAAATTATACTATAAATGAATTGGATAACTAGATGCGAATTATACTAGAATGCAATATGAAGTTTGAATGCAAGTTGATTTACTTAAAATGAGAAAAACGCACTAGGATCACGAATCTCCATGCAACAATCCATTTAAATCCTAGTTTTACAATTTGACAACACGATTAAATATTCAAGAATCAATGTTCCTATTGAATTTAACAATCTCTTTCGAGTAATGTTAAATTTATTCTATCATACGATCCGACTATATTTCTATGACGAATACAAACATAAAAGAATGTATTAGCTTTTATGAACACTTAAAGATTCACATAGAGCATAGCGGTATATTTGTATCCCCTATCGGACCCTATGACAATTTATACTAAGTCGAATCTATTTCCCTTCTTTCGAATGCATAAAACAGATCACCACATTCATATAATTAACGCGCGCACAATAATTATATGGATGAAATACGTATAAATCATTCAATAATTCAAAAACGTGTTTATAATGTCAAAAATGTCAAACTAAAGATTAAAATATCATGTTAGAAGGTTCATCGATCTCCTAGTACAAGAAAAACTAGCCTAACATGTTAAAGAAAGAAAAACAAAATAATTAAATAGGAGAAAACATCACCCAATTGATTCTTGAAGTGAAATCTTGAATCTTGAAATCGATCTTCTCGTTCTTTCCTTTCTTGTTGCTCTCTAAGCTTTCAATAATATGTTAGAATGTGTTTTCCTCTAGTTCTAGATGGAATTAGAGTTTTAAAGAGGTCAAAGATTAGTTTCCACAAGAGGTTGAATCAAATAAGGAAACCAGAATTTTCATATCGTGATTGTACTGTGCGATCGCATGGTTATAATCCATGCGACCGCATGGTTAACTAAAATTGGCTCCTGGAGTTTTCGGTTCCTTCCATGCGACCGCATGGAAATAACAACATGCGACCGCATCGTTCAACATTTTTTTCGCTGTATAGCGTTCAGATTCTGGTTATAACTTTCTTTACCGATGTCAGATTGAAGTGATTCAGAGTGAGTTAGAAAGATAATTGAAAGGGACACAACTTTGATTCAGATATCATCTTCCAATTCGATCGTTTACCATTTCAAATATGAGGCTAAAAATCGGTGCATAACTTTTCGATTAGAAATTGATGTGTGATCATACTTTGACGATATTTTATCCCTATCACATCTTCTTTCAACCAATTGACTCCTGTTACTTTCAAATCTTCATCGTTTGGTTCAACACAACTTTTGAATATTTGCACGTTAGTCCTTGAACTTTCATTTTCTTCCATTTTGGTCATTTTTCTCTCGTTTTCACATATTTCTCATTATATTTATCAATGTTGTCTTGCAAACACAATTTATATCGAATCAAGCCATATTTCAACATAATTACAAATAATTGTCCATGTTTTGTGACCTAAATAAGTACGCAAAATGCACTTATCAGTGGACTTAAAAAAAAAATCTTTCACTTCAATTGGGACGGGTTCATTAAGTTGAAAACAAAAAATCAGAGCTTTCTTCCTGCGATTTCTTCGCCACCAAATAGCGTAACCTACCGGTGAGAAGCTTGTTGCACGAATTGAAGTAGTCAGTGTTGGATTCAAGCTTTCTCTGGTGTAACTAAGAGCAGTTTGGACCTAAGGAAGCAGTCGTCTTTCTCTGGTGTAAGAAGCGTTCAACCTATTTTTAAACAGTCGTCGTTGTTTTGGTCGCCGACTTCGTTGATTCAAGTAGATGGCGGACAACGGTATTTATCTTCATCAATTTCTTGTCATCTCATTCCCCCCCCCCCTCCCCACCCCACCCTTTTCGTAAAATTAAAAATAATTGAATTTGGGGGAAGCTTATATCTGATATTAATTTGTCGCCCATTTGTTCTGTGAAACTAAAATGAGTTGAGTTAGGGGAAACCTCAAATCCAACACTAATTTTCACAAAGTTGTTTATTGTGTTCGAAGCATAAATATGTTCAAGATCTTATCATGTTAGTTGGCTTAGAGGACTCTTCTTCCGTGGATACCCCTATGGAGGTGAATGTAAAGTATAGGAAAGATGAAGGGGATCTTCTAGACGATCCTATTCTCACAACCTGGTTAGGAGTCTTATCTATTTGACCACCACTCACCCAGATATCTCCTATGTTGTATATCGGGTCAGACAGTTGTCTTTTCCTCGGCATCTACATCTTACTACTGTTCGTCGCATTGTCCGCTATCTTTGTGGCTCTCCTACTCGGGGGGGTTGTTCATTCTCTAAAGGGTCTTCTCTTCAACTTTTTGCCTACAGTAATACTGATTGGGCTGGGAGTCCGGACACGCATCATTCGACTACAGGTTGGTGTATGTTTTTTACGTGATGCATTAATCTTTTGGAAATGTAAGAAACAAGATCGTGTTTCTAAATAATGCTAAGATTTTTGTTGAGTTTGCAAGTATTTTTAATGACCTAAATTTTAGTAGGACTAGAATGGCATGTAACAAACTGTAGGAGAATACATAAAAATAAATAAATAAATAAATACACACAAATTAAGATACGATCTAAAGAAGCATTTTAAGAAACATTCATCAATATGATAACCAAATTTACCGTTGTACCCCATTGCCACCATTGTTGGTTTTTTTCATGGTGGCAAAACTAGGCTTTCCGTGTAGGTAATTGCTCTATAATCAAAATAGGCATCACGGGAAGAAATTTCCAGGAATGTAAATGCATTATTATCGGCCATATTGTATCACTTAAAAGTCGACCCATACTTCATTACGATTATACCACTTTCTAACGCACATAACGGCATTGGTTCAAAGTCATATTTACCTTCTTTTTTTTTCTTTTTTTTTCTATTTGTCAAACTAATTGATGGAGGGTATTTGTGTCATTTTTAATACAATGATTTTTTATTATTGTAATTCTTATTATGATTAATAATAATAATAATAATTTAATAATGTAAAAATATATATTTTTTATATTTATTAATGAATTTAATATTTTGTTAATTTGACGTAATTATATATTTAGTAATTTATGTATTTGTAAAATACATAAATAAATAATTTTTCAAATAAATAAATTATTAAGAATAAAAAAAGAAGAAAATGATTAAACACTATTCATTTGGTGTAAGTTTTGATGTAATGGTTGGAGATAATTTCTAATTTGGTACAAAATTAAGTGTAAAATAGTACAAAGTGAGATGACCTTACTTTTGAGTTATGACTTCCCAAAATTGTGAAATGTGAGAACTCAAGGCAGAACGGTTATATTTTCATTTTGCCAGCGGTTGTGGCGAGGTGGATATTAGCGTCTTTGGTAAGGAGTGGGGTGCCTATCTCCTTTTCCCTTTTTCTTCTTTCCTTTTTGCCTTTTTTTTTCTTTATTTGAAAAATATAGGTTGTTTACCAAAATAAAGGAAAAGGTAGTGTGCATGGTATGCGCCTGTTTAAGAGGATATGTAATTCACGTGTTAATACTGGGGATGATAGCGAAACAAGTCGAGGTCGAGCGGACATTCCTATCCCTCATTTCGTTGGGTATTTTTGTTATCTTACCTCGCCCACCATACTCGATTAAGGAGGGAGCAAGAAGGAGCCTATACCCCGTTACCAGCAGTGTTTATTTATTTTAGTTTTTTTTTTCATGTTTTAAATTGTGAAAATCATTTTTTTATTTTCAATTTGTCAAAAATAACTTATATTCCCTTCAGAAAGGATGGTTCTTTTCTTTTTGTTCGATAAAAAAAATTAAATTTGAAATGGACATTAGGCATGATGGGTAGTGGAATGAGGATCATATTCTGTGTACCACCCCATTCCTGACTAACCATGTTTACGGTTAGGCTGCTAACCTGAATCCCATTCGGGATGGGGCTATACGGATATCGAATTTAACGGATTTTTTTTATCATTCTTAGTTAATTCAATTAGTAGTGTCAAATATTAGGAAAGAGTCAAATTTATATCTTCAATAGATATTTTGTATGTTAGTTAAGAACATTTATTTGTAGGATTTTGCTGTGTACATCGAGTTTAACATTCCGGTGTACAGTCCCCTCGCAATAGATGGACGTATTAATTCAATTGTTAGCGTCAAATATTAGGTAACAGTAAACTTTATTTTTGGATGCGTTAGTATATTAGCTAAGAACATAGGTTTTTCTATTTGTACAGAGGAGGGGTTCACAGAACCTTTTCGGAATACTCACATGGAATGGGCTGCATGTGAGTAAAATATTAAAAAAAAAATACTCACTCACCCTACATTATGTGTGATTTGGAGGGTTTCACGGAACCTCTCCTCTGTACATACAGTACAATCCTAAAAACATTTATTTGTATCAGAAGTTAACCCGGTTGTTATGTGTAGGGAGTACCTTAGGTAGCGGACATGACATTACTTTTTGCTTTTTTAATTGTTCCAAATGTCCATTCTCATTTATGACCGTTATTTCATTTATATAAAAAGGAAAAAAAAAAAAAAAATCATTTTATTCAAGAAAATGACTATTGCACGATCATTTAATTGTCTTTAGCTGCTTTTTTTCTTGTACAATTTTACCTCATTTATCACCAAAAAGACAGTTTACATTTCATTTTAAGGACATGCACATTCATTTAATTGTTCTTTCGTTTCTCTTTTATTTTATCACTAAAAAAAATTATTATAATCTCACTTTATTCAATAAAATGACCTATGCACAATCATTTAATTTTGTGGATATAACTCTGTAAATTCTAATTTTCAATCCAACCTCGACATTCTTATTATGACAAAAGAATTTCTTCTAATTTTATGAAAGCATTTTTTCTTGTTATAAATTTTTTTAGAAGAAACTGATCCAATGTGACTTTCTCTAAAAGTACTTTCGAAATATGAAATATTTTTAACAAAATTTAAAGCAGCTTCTTCCAAAAGTTATTCTACAAGAAGTAAAAGCAAAATTCGTGCCAAATAGGCTCTAAGAAGAGTAGTACATACACTTGCATGTTGATCTATAATTTCATCTTTATAGAGTAGAGATGATGTCGAGGTTATTTTACTGAAATGATCTTGTGCGCGAGAAATTGCTTATGCGGCCCATAACATTAGACTCAATTGCAAATTAATCCATAATATTTTTCAACATTTATCTCCTTAAGCTTTTATTTTAATAATGTTGGAGCTAGTATGGGAAAGGTTCTTTTCTCACGTTAAATTTTGGACGGTTTCGTGAGAGTGAACCTAAAAAGGAATGTCGAGGAGATAAATGTCAAAACAAAATATGAGTTCGGTTTCTATTTCTACTCAGTCTCGTCAAAGAAGTCAATAAAGGCTTTTTGAGGACTGAAGTAGGCCTTTTTAAGGACCTATTTTTTATATATCCCAAATATAGAGGAGTTCTCATGAAATTTATGTTGGAAGTTTATTTCAATTCCATTCAGGATCTTCTTTGTGTTTAAAAATAAATTGTGATGGGAATCATACATTTATTGAATTATACAAACTCATTTACTTATCTTGATCACGAACAATCACGATCTGCAATCCACAAATGTCAAATGATCCAGCCTCCAATGAAAATGCACACGGGGATCAAGAATGATAGAATTATAATTTACCTTTTCTTGTGCTAGCAAGATAAGAATCGTGTTATATCTTTCTCAACTCTAACATCTTATTAATAGAAATCCAAGTAGGTTTGGCCCGATATTTAAACTTAATCCGATTCAATGTTTGATTAACCTAATAATTAATCTTGATCCATTAATTAATCTAATCAATTAATTTGGCTCATTAATAAGTAACACAATTAGCCCCCATTTGGCCCCCATTTTTTGGAATAAAAATGGGTGAAATAGTGTTTTTTTTTAATATGAGTGGTTGAAAAAGAAGGAAAAGTTTTCGATTTATGTGCAATATTATTTTATGGAAGATTATATGGTTGAAAGTAGGAGAGATAAAATGTTAGAAATATCACACAATTGACAACAAAAATGATGAGGATCAAACAAGTGATAAGGAGACCAGAAAATATTGGAATGAAAAGATTGTTAAATTTCAAATTAAAGGATAAATGCAAGTTGCTAATTTGTTATTTGATATTTGTTATCTATTATTTGGATAGACATTAGTCACAAAATAGTGAAGAGATATTATTCTTATTTTATTATAAATAGGAATAAATGTGTGCTAGGTACTCATAGCCTGTGGTCATCATTCAATAATGTTATGATTAGTCATTTATTTTTTGCTTCATTTTTCGTATTTTCTTCTTGGTATCAGAGCTATTACAAGGACTTGGCACACTACAAGTCATTTCTTCCACGTCACTTTACTATCCGTAAATATTGACAACTTCTCTTCACGCATCTCTCATTAATTATCATCCATCAAATACATCCCACCAAATCCAAACAAAACAACAGAAGCAACAAATTTCACACCAAAATTAACAAATCTATTGCCTTGTGAAAGTACGATCTCCTCGTTCATGGTTGGATCATCTCAACAGTTTGAAGAAACACTCAAACTCGTTAAAGGCTTAAACACAACTCATGCAGTATGAGAAGCATTTGAAATGCTTATATACACATGACATATCTTCACAAGAATGAAGATAAAAATCATTGTTGGCTTTTTCGTCAAATCAACGTCTATGACAACTCTCAATTTTTCAAAACAAATTATGCCTTCAACCCCAAGACATTTTGTGGGAGGATATTAGAAATGTCACATAATTGGCAACAAAAATGATGAGGATCAAACGAGTAATAAGGAGACCAGAAAATTTTTGAGTGATAAGATTGTTAAATTTCAAATTAAAGGATAAATGCAAATTGTTAATTTTTTATTTGATATTTGTTTTCTATTCTTTGGATAGATATTAATTACAAAATAGTGGAAAGTTGTTATTCTTATTTTATTACAAATAGAAATAAATGTGTGCTAGGTACTCATGTCATGGCCTATGGTCATCATTCAATAATGTTATAATTAGTCTTTTATTTTTTGCTTCCTTTTTCGTATTTTCTTGTGAAAAATGGAATGTAATGAAATTTAGTTTAATGGGAATCAAACATAGACTTAATTAATTGTACAAGTATTTAACACTCGTCAATTAATTAATTAGTAATATCATTCTTTTAGTTCTCTTTTGCGTGTGACACATTAGGTTCCGATCACTATGTTCAACGACGTGAATTATTATTTTGATATTACTTTATATTCGTTGTCCCAAATTAATATCTAAAAATGTCTCAGAGCAACACATATAACGGGAAATGTTACTCAGTATGACAAAATCAAATTTATTTTTTTATCGTGAAACTATAATCACTTCGTCAATATGATCGGATCAATTACGAGATATGAAGCGTGTCAATCTCGATTATCAATCATTTTTTCATCCCACTATTAAGTCAATGTAAGTCGAAAATTCATTTCTACTAATGAGTACACATTGGCGAAGAATTTCGAAATCAACTTAATTGAATGAAATGTGGATAATAATCTCTTACTATCTGAGAGTAATGAATCATTTATTGATTATTCACAACTTTCATATGATTTTTGAGATCCCCTAATGATGTCGTATTAGCCACTCTTGGCAGAGCAACACCCAACTTCATCAAAACATGACTGTCTACATATAAGACACTATGATGATCTCAAGTCACAAGACCTATTCCACTACTGAACGTTAAAGATTAATCACTGACACTCAAATAGTTATCCATGTGCAATCTCTTCAGCGGGTCTCCAATATTTTGTTTTATAACAACACATTCGTGTGTTGATTTCCATTTTTGGGGAAAATAATGCATTTTGAATAGTTGATTGATGAAAAATGTATGGTTGAAAATTAAAAAAAAAATTGGGTTTGCGTGTAATATTATTTTATTGAAGAATGTATGGTTAAAAAGAAGATAAATAAAAATGAATTTTGGAAAAAAAATGGGAATCAAACAAGGGCCAAGTGTCGCCACACTTTAACTTGTCAAATCAACTACTTATTTCACAAGTAAGAAATGCAACAGGTGACGATTTATCCGTAATAACGATATATGTATCTTGTTATTACTTACGATCCCGGATGATTTAAATTCAATCATATGTAATTTTTATCTCACATACAACTCATTGTGATTAACACATTACTAAAATTTGAATTTACGGACTCTATTATTTAATTTAGGGATAATTGCAGCCGCGGTCCCTAACCTTTGCGTTTTTTGCAGACTTTACCCTAACCTTCAATTTTTACCACCCGGAGTCCCAAACCTTTAATAAATTCGCACCCGAGGTCCAAATGGACGGAAACCGTCCACTTTGACCGTTAGTTGACCAATAAAATTGATTTTGACCAAATTTTGACCATTTTTAAAGGGTAAAAATGTAACTTTATTATTTAACCCTATAAACAATTAACTAAAATAAAATAAAAATAAAAAATAACTATTCATCTTCTTCTTCATCCCATCCCCCATCCCACCCCACCCCACCCCACCCCACTCCACTCCACCCAAAACCACCTCCTAAAACCACCTCCCAAAACCATCTTCCTCTGCACCTGTCTCTTTCTCTCTCAGCCTCTGCGCCACCGACCTCGCCGCCGCCTCCACCCCACGCAAAACCACCTCCCAAACCTCTACCTCCATGGCTGAATTCAAGCAAAACCTCCATTACCTTCTTCAACTTCCTCTCCAACACAGCAAGCACCTGAGGGGCCTTCCTAAATATTTCTAAAATCTCATCTTCTGAAAATCCCAAATCCCTGAAAAGCTTTAACTTGATTTTCAGATTCTGGTCGCTCATAGAACTAACTACTTGAACAACATGAATAAACATTTTGGAACTTCTACAAAACCCCATCACACGCTCGAGCATAACCCTATAAACAATTAACTAAACATTTTGGAACTTCTACAAGCCACCTCCCATTACACAGGTTTCAGTCATCGCGCGGCCGGGAGTTTCTTGAGTTCAAGTCCGAAATTCTCTCAATTGCTGAAGATTAGAGGCAATTAATCCATACCCCATGGTCGTATGACCTTGAATTGAATGTTGGTGGGTGCAATTTGTGGCTTGGGAAGTGTACAAGCATCAATTAAAAGGGGATCGAGCACAGTATTGTTCGCGTCGCCTGTTTCAGGAAACAACGACCTGTTCCTGGCTAAATCGAAGAAGACCCATATGGTCATTGGATGCGTCTTGGGAAGTAGGTTCTAGCGGAGGTGGTCCGCGATCACCGTTCGTTCCACCGGCGCCGAAAAATGCATCTGAAACTCGCGATTTCCCTATTTCCATTGGTGCAGCCTGCTGGTGCTGATTTGTTGCATTTTTTGATGATTCAAGACCATGGTTAGGTGCGTCCCATTCAATAGAGTTGGCCAGTGTGTTGGCCATCTGTTGGGGGTCGTCGGAATGGGTTGTGCTGACCGTTTTTGGTTCTGTTAATGGCTGATTTTGGGGGGGGGTGGGGTGGGGTGGGGTGGGTTGGGGAGGGGAGGGAGGCGGTGGGGTGTTTGGGGAAGATGAAGTTATTGTTAGTTTAATTGTTTTAATATTTAATATTTGGAAAAATGTAAATATACCAATTTGCACTTTTTAATATGATCAAAATTGATTACATTTTGACTTTTCTGGTCAACTAACGGTCACATGGACGGTTTCCATCCATTTGGACCCCGAGTGATTGTTTTTTAAAGGTTTGGGACTCCGGGTGGTACAAATTGAAGGTCAGGGTAAAGTCTGCAAAAAACGCAAAGGGTAGGGACCGCGGCTGCAATTATCCTTTTAATTTATTAGAACAAACGTTCAAAATTGATTGGATCTAGATCATAACACATACAATTTACCATATTATATATTTTTCCTTAGATTCGACCAATTAGAAAGATAGTGTCTTCATAGGAAAATGGTAGCAAAGTTCCAAAATAGTCAACCCAATTAAGAATCAAATCGACCAAAATAATACTAATAATAATTTAAACTTGCAATGCGATCAATGTAGAGTTAAGTATTTGAAGATTGAAGCTTCAACAAAATAGAAAACATGAGAATTATTTTTAGTCTTAACAACTATGAAATTTACTATACAAACTTTTTCTGCTACTTCATTCCATTCTTCACGACTACTGTACTATTATATAAAAAGAGGAAAAAATCGAAGCCACTGCTAAAATATTTATGTATCAAAAATTGAAATATGAACAAACAATTATCAATCCATTCATGTTAATTGAAACAATTTATTGAGTGCGTTGCTCCTTGAAAAGTGAGTTCCAAGTGCATTGCTTTTTCTGATTCCCTCATTCAAATTATCCTTCTGAGTACTGTCCATTCTTGGATTCACAGGTTCTGATGGTATCGTCCCTTGCTTTTTCATGTAGTCCCATTTATCTTGAAAAAGGTAAAAAACTGCCATAAAAGAAATTTGAGCTGTGAAAATTATGCTCCAAAGACTTGTACCCTTTGATGTTCTCTTGTGGTATGCCTGTAATCCTGTGTACACATTTATAATTCCCACCAAACATAATGTTGTTCCTAGTATCCAGTGCAAGAAGTACCATAAACTTCTACTTCTTGTTCCCCTGCACAAAGGGAAAATTTTCGATTTTTTCATATTCAAATTTCGAACTCAATGGAAGCATCTACGGGTGTAAAATGGGTCGTGAGGGCTTTTTTTTTTTTTTTTTTTAACTGGAGGTATGTACCTCTTAGGTCTTCTGAATCCAATCAAAACTTGAACATAGATTGCACCATAAAGTGCTAATCCTACTCTTTGATGACTGTTATCAAATGTGTTCTCAAATTTTCTTATTGAAAGAACTGCTCCAACTGTAGCAATTAGTACTGATAGCACCTTCAAATTACAAACAAAAGAAATCGAAGTTCGTTCAATACAGTTTAAATCTGGGTGTCGCCTGATCGACAGTGAAGTCGAAATAAAATCATTAAGAATAATAAAGTTAGTCCCTTTTCTCATAAAATGGCTTTGTTATGTGCCTAACAAACTGTGGGCTCAGTTTTGTTTACTTTTGAACTTTAATTGCCACACATTACTAATGTGCATCATGATTATGCAGCAGAAAAAGGAGAAAAATGTTCAATTATAACACCATATGACTATAGAGGAACACTATGATTTGATCACATCAAGTCCAAAGAATTTTTTTTTTTTTCATTTTTCTTTTATTATTATAATTTTGCTATGAGTAAATAATGGTTTACGTACACATGATGCGGTGAGATATGATTGTGTAAAAAAAAAAAAAAAAAACTTCATCTATATTTTTGACACCCCATCTGTTTGAAACCTATTATGTAACTCTATTACGTACAAGTAGCGTTATTCTCATTGTTATGTGTTTCCTACTGAGAACAAAAAACCAGAATGATGATTTACCTGCAGAATTGCATGAATGTAGAACAAAATTTTTCGCCTCTTCTGGTGGCATTCCTCTGTACTGGACATTCGTATTGTTAGTACTCCAAGAGGCATTAAGAATCCCATTGAAGCCCATAAAAGAACTCCATGGAGTGTAATATCCAATGTCTTTTGATAATTTACCTTCACAAATTGTTACAGATTAAGCCCAAAATCCTACTTTCGAGAGCAATAATAATCAGAAAAGTGCGTGTAGATATATAGTGATTCGTCCTCTCAATTCGAGAGCTGCGTCCACTTGCCAGCAATCAAGAAGAAGAATACAAGTTTTCCATATACCTTTCTCACACAGAAACGACCACCCCAGAAATTAAAATGAAGTAAAATTCTGAATCAATTATCGTAAACATGCATAAAAAAGGTAAAATTATCTTACATTTTTACTGCCGTTGTGAAGACTGCCAGATTTCTTCTGTTTATCAGATGAGCATTCTGCAAAATGTACAAGAAAGAGGAGCACGACACTAAAATAAATACTTAAAGAGAAGATTTTCTGAATTATATGCATCATTCAGTATTTACTATCCAAGAAAATCTTCAAAAATCTGAACAAAAACAGGCCACAGATTAATGGATACGTAATGGAAGAGAAGTTGAAAAACCAATGGGCGTTTTTTAGTGTATCTGAGCATGCAATGATCCTCTCTTTTACTTTCTCTCTTTTGCTTTTCAAGATTGTCTACTTTATGATATCCATTGCTTTATACTTTCTTTCTCCTAACTAGAAAATCGATTAACATTTTTAGTCTGTGTGGTGATTATAGCTTTGGGTTTTGATCAGACAAAAGCCACTTTGATTATCTTAATTACCATTTCTGTTCATCTTTTCAAATAAAGAAGTTTGTATTTTAGCTTTGTAGTAATTACCAAATTACTGTTTAATCCTGTGATTTTTAATAAATTTAAATCACTTGAATGATTTATAAAATTAGTAGCTTGTATGAGAATTTGTTAGTCAATCTACACATTTGGGACATGCTTGCTTGTCACCTGTTTGTGACAGTTATGAACAGTGTGAAGAAGCATAATTAAGTGCACCAATAGGATTAATATACAAATTTATCCTATGACTTCTATGATTACACCAATTTAATTCTAAAAAATTGCTATTGCATTATAGTATAAATACATGAGAATTAGATATCCTAATTCTATACTACTAACGAGCAATAAAATTGCAATAAGGAAAAAAGAAAAAAAATACACAAGATTTTTAGATGTTAGCTTCATGTGAGATTACGTCCTCTTTTACGGTAGCAGTAATTCATTATAATGAAAAGAGATTTAAGAGAATTCTCTATTTTCTCTAACGTCACTCTTTTCTACATAATCCCTAATGATGGTTCCCCATTTACAAGAAAAAAGTAGGAGAAATCGAAATTACAAGTGTGAAATTCCTATATATTTAATGAATTTTTAACCAGACATAATGACGATAATTAGACTCTACAACTTAACGAATACATGAGTACAATGCATTTGTAATCGACTATAAGCACATTCTACCATTCTATTTATTTTATTGTTAGATTTACGAAACAATTTAAAGTGATTTACAAAACAGTTTAAAGTAACTAGAAACTATACTAATACATTATATTCTAAAAATCTAGCTCGAATAAACTAGTGTATTAATGTAAGAAGTTCTTCTTGCCACATTCACGAACGAAACCCAATTAAATATTTATTTCAAACATCATAATCAGTAATGCATCATTTATAGCTGTCCCAAGTGTTTTGGATGATAGACCTGAATTCTTCACATTCATCATTGCCTTAAATGACTTCTGATAAATTTGATATAATCTTGAATTTTGTTAACAATATGAACTACCTTAAACCAATATAGTGAATCAATTAAAAGAGAAGAAAAGAGGAGGAGGAGAAGAAAGGGAGAAAAAACAAAAACCCACCAAAAATTAGGTTTCTAATGAAAATTACGTAAGTTTATATATTACAAAAACAAAAAAGAAACCTATAAAAGAAGGAAATTAAATATTATGCAATAAAATTATATATGGCTAACATATTATATAGAAATATTCTGTTTGTACAGAATTTTTCTTGACAGAAAAAATTTTGTACCTCCCATGGTTGGACCCCGTGTGAATATTTTATTGTCAAAAAAATCACCCATCCACCCATATTGTGTCTTTTCTATAAGAGTTCTGTAAACATTTTTTCTGTACATGTAGGGTGGTTGTATTATATATGGCTAACAAATTTCACAGGCGTTAAGGCTATAAAATACTACGAATTTTTCCACCATTGCAACAACTTAAATTTTATATAAGAAAATTTAACATATTATAAAAGACATGATATTGAAGTTCTTATGTTACTTTTAAGAAAGATCGACATTGTACAACAAGTCTATAAGTCAAACCATTGTCGCTTTCTTTCTGTTATTTTTCACATCTCTAATTCTTCACATCAAATATTTGCAAATCGAATCCTGCCACTTCATGCATTACCCTAATCATCACTGGAAAACTGGCTTTCTCGTGTCATAAAATGAGTTAATCTTAAAGTAAAAAGATATACTATGTGCAAATTTTGTTAAATGAAATAATTTCACTTTTTAACCCTCATAATTGACCTCTAAGTCCAAGAAAAATGATTTGTGAGTGAAATAACAGCTCATCCTGGCATATTAAAAATATTACTGAGAAAGATATATTAAAAAATAATAGAACTTTGCTTTATTTGATGTAATTATGATGTTGGGTAGTTTTTTCAAGATGAATCAACAAATAAATAATTTTAGGACTATTTGTTGTGCAAGTTGTCAAATTTCATATCTTGCTATGATTTGGGTGCATCATGAGCAATTTTATATGCGGAATTTCTATTCAACAAAAAAGACACCCAATTGAGGATTAGGATGAGCAAACTAATATTGACTTTAGGGTTTGACTAAATTGATCACAAAAACTAACTATTATATAAAGATTTATGCTAATTTTACAATCGAATTTGACAATTCGATTGTACAACCACTTACATGGAAGGGCCCACGATGAATAAAAAATTGTGCCCCCATGTGAATAATTGTATAATCGGATTGTCAAATCCGATTGTACATGTAGCATTGTTCTTATACCAAATCTTGTTTACAAGAAAGGGATAAATTCCCTTTTTTTTTTTTTTTTTTAACCTTTTTCTTTTATGACTCTGTGAAGGGGAAGAAGTTGATGGTGCAAGAAAAAATTTATCCAAAAAAACGTGGGCAAAAACAAAGTCAATGTCTAGTTCAAGTGACTTACCACGGTCATTGACTTGAGTTTGAGCCTCCTTTTAAGAGGTTAAGATTGAAATTTAAAACATAAAAAAGGTTGCAGGCAAGATATCTAAAGCACAATAATAGTGATTCTATAATAGAATTATTCACACTCTGTAATAACCTCTATTTTTTGGGTATAGGTGATATTAACATCCAACTCTTTAATATGTTTGTCTATGTCAGTGATTATTCGAATATATGGAATTGACTTCAAAACCATGTTGAATTCAATTGTTAATAGAATAATTCAAATTCGCATTTACGTGTATGTATCTGCATACTAAGAGAACACCTTAGAATACTTGGTCGTCGCTCTAAGAGTGCAACAACAGTTGTAGACAATACCATACTCAAGTAAAAATAGGATTCGGACGTGAAAGACAAATAGACTGAATATTGGTTTTGGTACACACATCACATACCTTGATTTGCATATAAACAATGTATATATAGGCCAATATGGGCAATGGTGACTAGTAAAGTCTACAACACTCTTACGAATATCAAGTGTTGTGTTCATTATCACGGCATAATCAATCCGTAGTAATCAATTGGTCTATGGTTAGCTGCTTGAATTGTAATGCAGAATCAATTGCAGTATCCACGGATGCAATGTGGTTGGCTTGAATATGACAGGGTCAATTCGGATCCTGAAAAATGAGTGACAATTTCTTAACTAATTGTTGCAGGGTATTACTTGTCGAGTATATCATATGACATGGGAAATTGGGGTGTAATAAAAAATTAAAAAGAAAAAGATTTTCTGTACAACTCAGGTAGAAAGAATGAGGGCATAATTGCTTCTACGTCTAAAATTTTTCCAAAAATTATAAATAATGGACAAACTTGCTCTAGAATACAAATTTTGTTAATCCTAACGTTTCGTCCTTTGGCTAGAGACAATTTCAGTGCTATTTGAAATAATGAAGTCAATTTTATGATGCATAATTAATGTTTGTAGTTCTTGGGGTTGGAACATACAAAGAGGAACAAGAATATCATAAATGTGTCAAAATGTCTAAAAATGTTGAAGTTTCAAGCAAGCAAACTAGCTTTCCTACAACCCAAGTTGCATACACGCAGGCTTGAAACAAGCAAAGTACAGATAAGCCATCAAACACAATCAATTATGGGATGGCAGAATTTATAAACAAATTTGAGAAATCGTCCTAGGAGTAAGAACGAGCCTTCCCGAGTTGGTATGATAGCAAAAAATGAACAAGAAAAGCAGGCAATAGACATTTATTACAAGATACGCATGAAACAACTAGTAATACAGTGAACACAACGAATCTGATGTCTCAAAATGTTGATAAAACAAGACTTCCATGGATGATAGATATAAAAGACATGAAAGGAACGACAACATAAACTAGAAACCAGTCTATAGACCAAAACGTTGACATACAACATTTTGATAACTGTCTAATATCCTATGTAATTTAAATGAAAATATCCGTCAAGCACCTGAGAAGGACTTACTTCTCTCTCAAAATTAAAGCAACAAAATTGCAGAAAATAGGTAATTCTTCCCTCCAGCAAATGACCAACATGTTTACATAAACAAGTTAGGTCTAGTGGCCTTGTATGTAGTCTTGAGCTTCCTCGATGGTGGCCTCACTTTCCTGAACACCAAGGGGAACTTGATCTTCGAGTTGTGGAACTGCTTGGTACTCTCCCTCTTGCAAAGCTTAGCTGGGATTGTTGCTGTCTTAATAATTTGAATGCAGTGGTGACGAACTCTATGACGGGAAGCCATCTCGGTATACATTTGTTCAACAGCACCATTCAAGGTAGTATCACGGTACTCCTTGTACATGTTGTGATAGCCAGTTCTACTCTGGTAACGGAGCCATATGCCATAGTTCTTGATGGTAGTTGGGTTTTTCTCAAAAATCTATGAACAGAAAAATAATAAATCAGATACTTCATAGGAAGTGTAAGGCCAAGCCATATGACGTTAGAAAAAGTGCGAACAAACACTAAACCTCAATAGCATAGTGTTGCATTAGATAGGAGTTAATATATGTATTGAAACAGTATCTAGATTTTTGCATAAAAAAGAGGAAAAAAAACATGCAGTATTGATGGCAAAGCTACTGCAGTAAAAAAGTAAGTCCAATATCCATCAACTATTGGCAATCATCAGTTCTAACACAGGCATCAATGATGGATTATCACGACAATGACCGAATAGGTAGTTGCAGCAACATGTTTGAGACAGAGATGCAAACTCATGGGTGAGTTTTTCACAAGTGCCCTCTCAGAGCAGTAAAGGGCCAAGGTGAAAAGTATGCACTTCCTATGAGAACACCTTTTGAACTATAATGTCAATTACAGCTTATTTAAAAACTACTTCGCCAACTTTTCATTTATTATATACCCCTACACCATCTTCACCCCACCCTCCATAGCTGCATCCCCCGACCCATCTTTCACTGCTCAAGCTTGCTATTTTCTCCATTAAATGCAAAATATCACACTCCAAAATAGAGGGGCCGAGATTACTACAGGGAAAGGGAAAGGAGCGGGCATAAAACAGGGGAAGGAATGGGAAGCAAGCAGAGCAGATAGATGGGTGGTCGGGATATATATGGAAAAACTTAAAAGCAGATTTGAGATTATCATATAGCATATTGAAAAAATAGGCCGTTTCACATAAAGTTAGAAAGAATGGCATTTTCCACTTCCTTTGCAACTTGGTCCTTGAACAATTTCATCATCTTGACACTTGAGTAGGTTACAAGTTCCTACCACGTCTACAGGTAATTGTCACTTGAAAATGTGAAACCAAAATCGCTTGAGCAACCTATAAACAGGTCTACAGTTCAAAACATTAAAATAAAATGAATTGCCAGGCAACTTTACAAAGGATTAAGATATAGCAAGTGTTGGTAGACAGACATGAAAAGAATTTCAGCAACTACTGCCCGCCATCCCAGAGCGGTAAAAGAAGTACTTAAACATTCAATCATTTCATGCGGAGAATTGATAACATTGCTTTGCATCCATATTTAATTAGCTGACATTACATACTTTGAGCATAGAAAAACAGAAGAACAAGAAACATATAATATAAGCCATAATTGAAAAGAACAAAAAAGCATTTTCAATATTATCTTGGAAGTGTTTCTAAATGTTCTACTTCTGCAAAGCAAAAGATGATAGGAGAAAGCAACCAACCAGGGAAAAAAACACAAGCACCAAAGGATCATGAAATTAGTTAAACCTACATTCTGGACTCAAATACATTGCTTTGGATTAAAAGGTAGACACTCAAAATAGAGTAAGGCGTTTGTTATTTACATACCTCGTTGATTGCAAGCATCTGGCCATTGCTCTTCTTCACCTTCTTAAGCTTCCTCAGGAAATACCTTCATTAACGGAAATCAACCCAAAAATCTATAATGAAATATGACATCTCAAGCCCTAAAATTAAACAAATAAAAAAACAAGTGTCTATGAATGTGAAGCAGAGGGCAGAGATCGTACCAAAACTTGGACTTGGCGCGAACCTCATTTGTAGCCCATAGCTTCATTCGGTAGATCTTGGGGTGCTCGTCCGTTTCCGTTGGCAGAGCTCTTCCCACCACCTGGTACTGATGAAACTGCAGAAAGTGCAACACATACAAAAACGATCAATATCGTTAATCAGCATCTCAAAGCCAACTTCTTCAATCTAACGCAGACTTATAAACACATAAGCATAAAACCAATAATAAACATTTCAAATCCAATTTCTTCGATCACGGACTTATAAACACAAACATATAATTAAGAGCAAACCTTGTACGTGACCATTTTCGACGAGTCCTGGTTCTCTCGATCTCCTCTCTCTCTCTCTCTCTCTCTCACTTCGACGGGGATGTTCTCTGTGTGAGAGGCGTAGCGAGCGCCGTTGTAGTGTGATTTATATATGAGACAAGGCCGAGTAAAACTAGAAGCCCTAGTTTATTTGTAAATGGGCCTTTTAACGGCTGTTTGGTAACTGGAGTTTTCTTCTTCCTTATAGGGACCGGATGGGTTTATCCGGACCAGTTAAGAACCATGTTTTTTGTGGACTTAATTGTTCCAATGATCAATGAACTTATGTCTATCTTTAATTGCTCACTAAAGTTTAAAATATCAAATTTTGATAACTAAATTTTAAAAAATGTTGGACATTATTCATTAGTATAACATCCATTTAAAACCTCTAACGGAATTGGTGACGTAGCTAATGAATTGCACATGTGACATCTCGTCACGCCGTTAAATTTTGAATTTTGGTCATTAAACTTTAGAAAACTTCTTTGAGTGCTCATTAAATTTTGAAAAACGTCTTTTGTTACCCACTAAACTTTGAAATGGTCGAATTTCAGCCACTACACTTTTTGATAGTTGAATTTTGGCCACTAAACTTTGTAAAATGTCTTCAGTTGTTCAATAATTTTGAAAAACGTAATCTATTGCTCACTAAACTTTGAGGTGGTGGAATTTTGACCACTAAACTTTGAAAAACATATTCTATTCCTCACAATAAATTTGAATTTAATTAAAATTCAATATTAAAATTTGAATTTAATTTAATTCTAACTACGGTGTGATTTGTTGAAAGATTCAAATATTAAAGTTTAGATTTAATTTAATTTTAGTAAATTTTCATTGCAATTATTAGTCACTTTAATAAATTCAATTAGTAGTCGCTTTAATAAAGTTAAGATTAGGGATGGCAATGGAACGGGATCGGGGGTCGGGCATTTTCCCACCTCGTTACCCCTTTAAGGCAAGTGGGGATTTGTCTCGTTTACGTACCCATTTATTTTATTTTATTTTTTGATAATTTTTAATAATTCATTTTACTGTCCTCATTTATTAAAATGAGACAATAATATAGTTATTAAATTTTTAATTAATTTATTTATTTTTAAAAGTTAAATTATTCGAATATATTTGATCAATTAAGGTCTTTATTGTTTATCATATTCATTATATAATCTTAGTTATCATCTTCTATTAGAATTAATGAAATTTTGTAGAGTTTTCCATTTAAAGTAATGAATTCTAAAAAACTAAATAAATAAACGGCGTGGGCCCCTGTTACCATACCCGCCCCAAAGCCGCGGTTATCGGGTATAACAAATTTTTTTGCCATTCTTACTTAAGATATAGATGGTATTTGACATATTTTTTAATAAATATTTTAATAAATTTTGATAAAAATTGATGAAATATGCGGTTGAAAAATTGATAAAAGTTAGTCTCTTGAAATGTATTGTTAAAAGTTAAAGTTCGATCCTCTGAAAAGTTAGTTAAATTTCAAAAAAAAATGAATAATTATTAAAATAGGCACTTAATGTCTGAAATGTGGGAACTTTCGAATAATGATAAAAATGGATAATAATAATTATTAAATTTATGGGAGTGGAGTGGGGAAACATAAAGATATAAGGGCCTGTTTGATTGCAAGGATGAAAAATGGATAGAAAGAAAATGAATGATAGGGAATTGAATTGCCTAGAAAACGTTTTACAGAGAATTGTAATTAATGGTGTTTGATTGATATAATTTTTTACCTGACAAATTTTTCGTTTGGCTTTTTTTTTTTATGCAAATTGTCAATTAAATGGATAATTTTTTTTACTATTGACTTTGGAATGTGTTCCAATTACTTAAAAAAAAAATTGTTAAAAAGTTGGAAAACGTTTTCCCACCACTATGGTGAAAAAACGTTTTCTAACTTTTGTGCATCAACCGCTTGTATCTTGGAAAACGTTTTCCTTGAAAAATTAATGCAATCAAACAAGTGAATAGTAAAAAATAGGGAAAACGTTTTCCATCTTTCACGAAAAATTACGACCAATCAAACAGGCCCTAACTTGATGGAAAAGAGACTTCTCTTAAATGGATGATAAATAGAAAATGTCCTATTGTTAGACTATTCAAATATCATCCACAGTGGAGGTTTGGATACTATCGTGCATATGAGATTTTGGGTACTTCGTTTGATGGCAAAGGTGAAATTTTTGTGAAAAGAAAATGAATTATAGGGAATTGAATTGCTTAGAATTTATTTTATAGTGAATTGTAATTAATGGTGTTTGATTGATATAATTTTTCACATAATCCGTTTGACTTTATTTTTCATGCAAATTGATAATTTTTGGGATAAATATTTTTACAATGGGAATAAAATTTGTTTGGATTGTCAAAAGGTGAAAAAAAAATTCATTTTATTTTAAAATTTGATTTGTGTTCGTTTGAATTCATTTTTCATGCAAATTGTCAATTAAATGAATAAATTTTTTTACCATTGAATTTAGAATGTATTTCAATTGCCAAAAAAAAAAAAATTCTCACCATATTACTGAGAATTTGTTTTCCACCAAATCAAGGAAAACAAAGATAAGTGGTGGGCCCCAAGGAAAAGGTTTTTCCTAGAAAAATAAGGCTATTCAAAATGGGAAAAGGTGAAAATTATTTTGTTTTTTCCATGAAAAATAAGTGCGATGAAACATGGCCTAAGTTCAAAGCTGGTACTTAATTAGCTTCTGTCAAACTGGAAAAGTTGCAGTAATGTCCTTTCCATCGACAAAAATTTCGATGACCGTCGTATTTCACATTTTAGAGCATGTCACGCCCATTTCGATGCTGGTAAATAAATCAACTTTCAAAGTAATAGATAACTTGAACACTTCTTTCATTTCTTAAAATGAAATCATTTGAACTAAAACTACAAATTTAAATTTAAATTAGCAATAGTACGAAGATAGTCACTTGAAAAATCCTCATCCATCATTTGTGCAATAAACGAAGTAGTTCGAAACTAACACAATATCTTAACACAATCGAAGCATCGATGATTCAAAAAGCTTTATAGTTCATTTAATTAGTCTATATTAATCTTCGAGCTTGCAACGATTGTTAAAGTATCGTCCTCCTTAAGAAGATTCGTTTGTGCAATATTGTATCCAGCTAAATTCGTCTTTTCATCGAAGCCATTCGCATCAGTGCCATCGATGAGCATGGGAATGCACATTCGAAATTCAAAATAAATAGGAAATGATTAGCCTTTCTCACGCTTATGTACTATTCGAAAGAAACTAGAACTGAATTATAGATGTCCCACTAGTTGTGCAATTGAAATAGCGACGTCATGTGGTTTTGGAATCAATTAAAATAACAATAGTTCATTTCAATTGTGCATCTAAAAACTTTCAAGTTCTTCTTCGTGGTCATCGTCCTCAAATCAATGAGATGGTGAAATTAGATCTTCGTAATTCTTTTCTTGTAAAAAGGGTACGTTATCAATTCCTCCATGTTTTGTCCATGCTCACCCAACCTTCTTTAGTGTCGCCCTACTTAACTTCGGCACACTGTCACAATAGTTATCTATGTCTCGCAAAGCATGGACAAGCGATTGTTGTATAGTTTGTAAACACTTCTTGTTTTCCCGGGGCAAGAAGGGTAAGGAAAATTTACAACATTATGTAAGAGCCATGTCGTATCCCTCCTAGTGCTCCGTGCCTAGCCCTATAAAACTTGTATATTGACTCGTAGTCGTTCTATCAAGTTTTAACTGCAGATTTCGCCTAGATGCTCAACTCTTTCTTAAGAAGAAAAAGATCTCTATGTAGTCCAACTTGTCTGAATGGAACTTCCTAACAGCATAGGCCACGCATACTAATAGAACACTTGTTATAGACCTAAATGGATAGTTTTTCTTCTCATGGTCCTCCAATTCCCATAATCTGTCTTCCTGAGATCGATCTTCCAATCAAAAGTTCAATCATTGCACCTCAAAGAATTTGAACTAGCAATTAAAGGTACATTAGCCGTTCAAAATTTAGATGACTAGTTTTATGATCGAATAGAGTCTTATTCCTATTTAGCGATCACAATAAATCATCTATGTGATCATGTTTAATTTGCGTCGAACACATCATTATTCTTATTTTCAACATCTGGACAAATTATAATAAAAACAATACAATCTTATTAACATAAAGTGTCCAGCATTTTTGTATCGATTGCGAACAATAAAATTAAACGTGCAATTAAACAATATAATCGAATTACAATTTCTAATGTTGTTTAAAAAATGACCCCGAGTGCATTAAACTAATAGTTCTAGAGGATGGTGGCATTTGATAGGATATTTACTTGTGCCCATGAACTCTCTTCTTTTAATTCTAGAAGTATTCTATTGTACGGCTATGTTGAGATTCTTTACAACGAGGAAACATACATGAAGGCTTGACCTGAAGTAACTGCAAGTGTTATGCCCAACGTTCAATCGATTTTGAATATAAACACTTTTAATATATAATTGACGCATTTTATTTATGACATATCTATTATTTTGTTGAATTAAAAATTAAATAATAGATTTCATATATTTAAGTGTTTGTAATTTATTAATCACAAGGAATTGTGATTGTGATATACAAATTACATATAATTGAATCTTAAATTATCCGTGATCGTAAGTAATAACAAGATACAGATAGACCCTCATGTGTGGCATTTCTTACTTGTCAAGTAAGTAGCTAATCTCACTAGGTAAAGTGTGATGACATTTAAATGAACACATGAATGTTTTGTTATAGAACGAAATATTCGAGACTTATTGGAAGGATTCCACGTGGATAACTATCTGTGTGTCAGTGGTTAATCTCTAACGTTCAGTAATAGAATTGATCATTTGACTTGAGGTCATATAATGTCTTATATGGGGATAGTCATGCATTAGTGATGTTGGATGTTACTCTGCCAAGAGTCGCTAATACGGTATCGTTTAGGTATGTCAACAATCATATGAAAGTTGTTAATGATCAATAGAAAATTCATCACTCTTAAATAGTAAAAAATTATGATCTACATTTCATAAGTCAAAAATAGTTTTCGATTTACATTGACTTAATAGTGTGATGAAAGAAATGATTGATAATCGAGATTGACACACTTCGTATTTCATAATTGATCAGATGATATTGATGAAGAGACTACGATTTTACAGTAAATGAGCATGACATTTTTGTCACATGTGTTGCCACGACACATTACTAGGTATCAATTTGAGACGACGAATCAAAATAATAATTCACGTCGTTAGTCATCGTGATCGAGAACCTAATAGGTCATCAAAAAAAAAAAAAAACTAGAAGAATGAAATATACTAATTAATTAATTGAAAAGTGTTAGACAATTAATTAATTGTGTTATTTACTAATTGGTCAAAATATATAATCAGATTAATTAATTTATGGATAATGTTTGATTAATTAAATATTGGACCAGATTAGGTTTAAGTGTGGGGTCAAGCCTACTTGAACTTCTATTAATAAGGTAATAGAGTATGAAAAAATATGAGACAATTCATTATCTTGCTAGCACAATAAAAGAGAAACCCTAATTCTGTCATTCTTGTTCCCTATATGGATTTTCATTTGAGGCTGAACAATTGAACAGTTGTGAATTGCAAATTGTAATTGTTTTTGTTCAAGATAAGCAAAGGAGTTTATAGAATTCAACAAAGGCATAATTTCTATCACGGTTTCTTTCTAAATACAAAGAAGATCATTGGTGGGAATTAAAATATTGTTTAAATTTTGCTGTGCATGATTAAGTAAATTTTCAACAGTTATTTCTCCTATGGTGGGTATAGAGTTGTGGTCTAATATAGCACTACCTTTTCATACTAGTAAGAAGTCGGGGAAGAGGAGCCAAATAATAGCAGCCACCTTCACACCATACATCAACATCTACTGGCAATGCAAACAAGAAATGGATAAAGATGAGTTGCAAATTGTGTAAACAATTTGTCCATAATATGAGAACCTTTACTATTGGACAAGTACCACCAACTACAAAATGACCACCTTCAACCATTTTTGAAAAAATTATGTAACTCTGTGAATGACCAACAACATATTTATGTATTTTGTTACTGTATTTTTTGTTGAATAGTGTTCAAAAATCAATAAAAGTGTGTGAATCGATGTGTGGAAAGAAAAGTGAAATCGGAGGCCGAAAAGTTAGCATATGCGACTGCATCGCAAGGAGGGCTTGCGGTTGCATGGCAATTTGCAGGGCCTTTGGATGTTCTATGTGATTTTATTAGCCGTTAAGGACCGTTTTTGTTTGAATTTCTGGTGGCCTTTCATGTGTTTTGGCACAACTTCATGTAGCGTTGATTGATGCTTATAAGTAGGTTTTTGATGATCAATGCAAATAATATAGAAAACATTTTGAAAAACACTCATGATCAAATTTTCATTCCACAAAATAATCAAAGCTTTATTTCTATCATATTCAATTTTCTTTGCGTTCTTAAGTTTTAAAGGATTTCACTAAGTGTTTAAATGTTAATCTTTTTCAAAACTTGATGAATCCTACAAACCATTTATCGAGAGTCTCTTTAAACATCAAGTTCAATTCGAGAGGAAACAAATATTATTTGAGGACAACGATCATGTGTTTGAGCCTTCATTTAATTTCTTTCGTTGTTCCTTTTGTTTCTTCATTTTGTTATTCGCTTATTCTCCATCCCCTTGTGTGTAAACCCTTTTGCCAACAATCTCAAACAATATTTCTACATTGGAGAATGAAACCAATATGGCGACAATCAAGTTGATAAATAAAGACCTCATTCGTTTGGACCAATTTGATGGTACAAACTTCACAAGATGGCAAGACAAATTAAAGTTCCTATTCACGGCATTGAAGATATTTTATATTCTTGATCAGGAGTTGCCACCGCATCCAGAACCAACAAATGGAGAACCCGGTGTCATAAGAGTCGAAAGACAAAACTATCAAGAAGATGAACTTATATGTCGCGACCATATTCTCAACTCTCTATCCGACTGGTTGTATGATCTATATACCAACACATCTTCTGCAAAGGAAATATGGAATGCTTTGGAAAGTAAGTACAAAGCCGAAGAAAAAGGTATCAAAAAATTTCTAATTTCAATGTATTTTGATTTCAAATATCTTGATAATATTCCAATTCTTCCCCCAAATTCATGAATTGCAAGTTCTTGTTAATAAGTTGAAGGCAGTCAAAATTTAGATCCTAGAAACTTTCCAAGTGGGAGCAGTTATTGCAAAATTCCTGAGAACTTAGAAAGGATATCGAAAGAAAATCATGCATAGTTTCGAAGATTACTCTTTGGAACATTTACAGAAACATCTTTGCATTGACAAAGAGTCAAGGGCAAGAGATAAGAATGACAATTCTTATGAAGGTACTTCCAAAACTAATGTTATAGAGAAGACCGAACCTTCTAACAAATTCAACAAGAGAAAACCTTCAAAGAACTTTAATAAGTTTAAGAAGCAAAGGTAGTTGTTTTGTATGTGGGAAACCCGGACATTATGCAAAGGAATGGTGACACCGAAAACAAAACAACTTCGAAGGAAATGTGAATTCCATCAACGAAGACAATATTGTGGCCACCATAAGCGTGATTAATACAATCAAAGAAAAAGTTCACGGATGGTGGTATGATACATATGTAACTGTACATGTATCATATGATGAATCTTTGTTCAAAACATATTATGAAGTGGATGGATATCAAGAGATTCAAATGCGTAACAAAATTCGCTCCTAGGTGGTTGGGAAAGGAAATATAGAGATCATTCCGGCAAGACCGTTACCTTGACAAATGTGCTGCATATTCCTGATATGAATAAGAACTTAGTTAGCAGCAATCTCTTAAAAAAATCAAGCATAAAAAATGTTTATGAGTTCAATAAACTTGTACTATCACTAAATGAGAAATTTGTTGGAAAATGCTATTCTTGTGAAGGAATTGTCAAATTTTGTACCATTGACAAGATGATTAATAATAAATTTGATTTTTCTTATATTGTTGATTCATTCACTTTATAGCTAGCTAGATTATGTCACATAGGTAAGAGTACCACGAAAAGAATGTTAAAATGTGACTTAATATCATATAATGAAAACAATGCATTCAAATGTAAAACATGTGTAAAATCTAAGATGACTAAGAAGCCTTGCCAAAGTGTAAATAAGACTGCTAATATTTTAGAATTAATTCATATAGATATATGTGAATTAAATGACATGCTAACTAGAGGTGAAAATAGATATTTAATTATCATTATAGATAATTACTCTAGATATACATATGTTTATTTGATGAAACAAAAATATGAAACATTTGATATGTTTAAAACATATAAAATGTAGTTGAAAATCACTTAAGTAAGAAAATAAAAACTCTAAAAAGTGATTGATATGGTGAATATTTTTCTAATGATTTTAACTTGTTTTGTGAACAATAAGGCATAATTCATCAATATTCTACACTTAGGAGTTAGGACACTCGAAAAAATGATTTGGTTGAAAGAAAAAATAGAACTTTAGTTGAAATGATAAATATCATGTTAACTTATGCTAAACTGCCAATTAATTTATGGGGTGAAGCATTATTGAGTGCATGTAGAATACTAAATATGATTCCTTCTAAATTTATAAAGGTTTCTCCTTATGAAATGTGAAAAGGAAGAAAACCTAACATTTGATACTTCAAAGTATGAGGGTATATTGGTTATTGTAACAACATAAACCTGAATAGGATCAAATTGGGTCCAAGATGCATGAAATGTGCATTTGTTGGTTATGCTTGTAATAACAAATCATACAGATTATTAAATTTTGAGACTAGTATGATTATTGAATCCAATAACATAGAGTTTTTTTGAGAATTCACTATCTTCAGATAATGAATTAAGAGAAACTCTTAAAGAAATCTCAAGCTCTAGTTGAACATTAGATGAAACATATTCTAAAGGCGTTAATGAATCTGGTGAATCATGAAAAAGCAAAAGAACGTGAATTGAGAAGTCTTTAGGATTGGATGAAATTGACTCTCAACTTATTTCTTCTACTTAGTAGAGGAAAATGAGAAAAAAGTTGTAAGACTACTCCTTTTGTTCTACAAGTGAAAACCGATCTAAAAACTTAAAAAGAGGCTTTGGCTTCTCGTAATAGCATCTTTTGGAAATATGCAATTAAAGATGAAATGTATTCAATTATGTCAAACAACACATAAGAACTATTCACCTGGATCCAAACCCATTGGATGTAAATGGGTGTTTAGAAGAAAATATAATGTTGATGGTTCTCTTAATACTTTTAAGGCTAGACTAGTAGTCAAAGATTATCGGCAAAATGAAGGAATACACTATTTTGATACTTATGCACCGGTAGTTAGAATAATATTAATTAGGATATTATTCGTATTGGCTTCCATACATGACTTGCATGTACATCAAATGGATGTTAAGACAACATTCTTGAATGAGGATCTCAATGAGGAGGTTTATATGGAACAACTCGAAGAGTTTGCTCTACCCGAAAATGAGCATAAGGTGTGCAAATTATTGAAATCGTTATATGATTTAAAACAAGCACCTAAGAAATGGCATGAAAAATTTAACTTAGCTATCGTTTCATTTGGTTTCAAGAATAATAGTGTAAATAAATGTTTGTACTCTAAATTATGTGATAATTATGTTACATTTATATGTTTATATGTTGATAACATGTTGATTATGAGTAATCATATGAATGGAATAGAAGAAACAAAGATGTTTCTATCTTCTACATTCAAAATGAAGGATCTTGGACAAGTTGATACCATTTTTGGTATCAAAGTTACTAAACATTTGAACACAAAAAAATTTAGTACCCCTCTTGATCCAACTTTGAAACTGATAAAGAATAATGGAAAAACAGTTGCTCAATTGGAGTATACAAGTGTTATAGGGAATCTTATATATGCAGTTCAATGCACAAGATCGGACATAACTTTTGCAATTAGTAAAGTTAGTAGGTATACTAGTAATCCGAGCAAGGATCACTAGAAGGTCATTGGAAGAGTTCTTGGCTATTTAACGAAAATCAAGAACATAGGTCTACAACATACTAAATTTCCGCCTGTATTCTAGGAATTTACCGATACTAGTTGGATATCTAGCACGAACAATGGTAAATCTACTTCAAGTTGGGTGTTCACTTTTGGAGGAGGTGTTGTTTCTTGGAAATCAAAGAAATAGACATATATAACACACTCAACTATGGAATTCGAATTTGTAGCATTATTAGAAATCGAGAAAGAAGTTGAGTGGTTTAATGATCTTCTTTATGAGATACCTCTGGGATCGAAGAATACATCTTCAATACCTATCATATTTGATAGTTAAGCCACATTAGCAAAAACATACAATGAGGTATACAACAAAAAGTCTGGATGTATGAGTCTCATACATGACTACATAAAGAAATCAATGAAGGATGAAATAATTTTACGAAATTATGTTAAGTCAATCGAGAACTTAGCGGATCCTT